>OU744318.1:51162091-51545774 GCA_916610145.1 Eristalis arbustorum
GCCGACGCCATAAATGAGGACTATTACAACTTCTTGAACGGTGCCTTCGGATCCTGTCCGTACTTATATGGGTGGCGCTACAGCCCGTAGGGGGCCAGGGCCTAGCTTCTCAGCAACCACTCGAGTTGTGCGTGCTATTGCTCTCTCTCGAGTGGAAGGGACCTACAGTTTAATGCCGAATCCGAACGGCTGTTTGAGAAGCTTTTTCAAGACAGGAAATACTCTTTGAACATTGTCAGTAACTCGAAAGAGGTGGGGCCGTGAAAATTATTTTCGTCGCTCAGAGCTGGATTCGAACCTACGACATCGAGGTTGGGGTCGACGCACATACCCACAAAGCCACGGGCCACCACTCCTGTCCGTACTACAATGTCCAAATTGTGCAAAATCCCTTCGCAAAAAACGATACCTAGCGTGCACTTTGGCGGAAGACGTGCGTTAAATATCACGGATGTGCGAACATTCAGGGTTGCTAACGTCAACACGAACCATTTTCTCATGGTAGCAGGATTAAGAATTCGACTCTCCAATGTCAGATAGATACACCAGCCAACATAGAGAAGTTTCGACATTACACGCCTGAGCACACGGCTGATAGGCAGAGCCTACGGAGAGCAGTTACGGAAGGACTCCCCGGTATGCCAATCACAAATGCCAAAAGGCAGTGGATGCACTGCTGCTCAGCCATCAAAGAGCTAGCGGTAAGTACCTATGGCTACCTACCACCACGGACAAGAAACCGGTGCGCAGTGGAATTAAAGTCAAAGTTTCTCACAATCAAACCAATTAAATCACTCACAATAATTTGTGTTGCAAGAGTTATCACTGATATGATTTTATAACATAATCAGTCCTAAGGTTGAATGTTTTATTACGTTCTTAAGTGATTTTTAGTGTTAATTTTTTTCGTTGTCTTTCAGTACTTTTTTAGGCATAAAATGTGTTACTAAGAAAATACAGTGAAGGTAGGTGTGAGCAGAAAAAGCATACAACCGAAGAACCATACCAAAAAGCGCTACAAATGAAAATAATAGCAGCGTACCGTTGCCTATTGCAAAGGTCTCCCAAAACATCCCAATTAGGGATATCGAAGAGTGTGCGGACAAGCAAATAATACGGCCCTTTTATAAAATAGCGAAAAGCCTGCCCACAAACTTTAGAAAATGCACCCAGGCTCGGAGCCACAGGAATTGTTGTATGTGTTTAAGCAGCATTTCCAATAGCTGCTTAACAGTGCATCTCTTAACGATGTGACATCCCGATATTCTTCAAACATTGGTAGCACACTACAGTACCCAGGTCATAGTTGAATGCTTCTTCTTTCATATACAGCCAATTGTTATAACGTAACTTAACTTGTCTAGTTCTCTGCTGCTGGAGTTTCTTAATCAATAAACGGTTGCGTCGAGCCAATCCATTACTTGCGTTCCGTTTTCCTCTTTCATACTGTGTTTCATTACTTTTTCTGACAGCCTCTTACTTCTTGATATTGTGCAGATCTTAGAAGTTGCTGTCTTTTCACACATGCATGCTGAGGATCAAAAGCAGCTTTCCTTTTTCCTCGGCATTTTTGCGATAATGTGATTATTAAGAAAAATGTGAAGAAAAATGTTCCGTTCTAGATGCACTGAAGACGATTTTAAATAAATGTTTTCTGTGCACTTAATTTAAAACAATAATAAGACTACTCGAACCAGAACTCAGAGAACAATTTGAATTTTCTTTTGTCATTGATGCCTATCCCGATCTCTCATTCACATCCCTACTCATAATGAGTACAATTAGTTGACTGTGTGCATACATGTTGAAGTTTGAATTATCAATGTGTGCTCCAGCAAAACGGATGGAAATTAGGGTTTTTTCTTAACCTTTTGCACACAACGTGGAGAGATATCTATGTACCAATTCAGAAGTTCAATATTCGCAATTTCAGTAAAATTGAATGGTTTGTGTGTAGCTGTATATGTACATGCATAGATAGTTTGGGCGATTTATAAAAAAAGTTCTTGGAAATCCCATTTATGTACCTTATTATGTTATTAGTCTGGCTCTGAAATTTTATCTAAATCGGCTAATCAATTCAGAAGTTCAATATTCACAATTTCAGTAAAATTGAATGATTTGTGTGTAGCTGTGTATATGTACATGCATAGAATGTTTATTGTTTCCTTTTCGTTTGGTGACTCATGCAGTCGTTCGTGTATGTTCGATTGAGACGTAGAAAAAAAATACTGATTGCATCAAAGCAAAATATGAAAAATGTGTGTTACAACACACTGGGGGAAGATTGATATCCATGGTGCAACCACCCTTATTTTGAGAATCTTACTCCCGTAAAAAGTGCTCGTAACTTTCGAACCGTATGTCGTACCGACACATTCAGCGCCTAAATTTTAGAGCGATTTTGTTGATCTTCCTAAATCGAAATCAATAAGCCTCTAGGTGAATTTATGTGCGTTTTTTTCCCGCAAGCTTCATGGGAAAGCTCGAAATACTCTCACCTTGTTGCATCAGGTCCCGTTTTTGAATACCTCTCTTTGATTCTCTTGTAAGTCAATTGCGATTATCGAATTAGCGAAAATCCGGATTGATTTGAAGATCTTCACTTACTTTATCCCACATAGTACATTTTTTCTTTTTAATGACATAAAACCTGTTTCGAATTTCAATCGAATTGAAATTAGTTTTATCTGCTGATGCGCCCATTTCTTAAATTACAGAAGTTTAATTAATTAATTTGTGTTTCTTCTAACTTTTGCCTTTCTTCTTCTTCGCCACTTTCTTCTCTGAAACAAACACCGTCCCCGAAAATTGCGTAATTGAAAAAAAACCCAAAACGATTTTGAATTTTGCTTTATTTTGCATATATTAGCGCTACTACGATTTAGAATTGTTTGCTGCTGTACGTATGCCAGTTATTACACAGATAGTTCCTATTCGGAAACGCAAACTGCGCAAATTTTGTAAAGCATATCATTGGGAAATGCATAAATGATAAAGCAAACAATTCTAAATCGCAGTAGCGCAAATATTTTTTTCCAAATATTAATCTTTAATCTTCTTCTCAGTTTGAAAATTATAATTCTTATTTCATTAGTCTCACAAGAGTGTGCCAATGGTTTTTTATTCCAAATGGAATGTTCCCTTCAAAATGCCGTGGCAAAACTTACCCTCAATTTTTATTCACACTGCCCAATATAAAAGATCAATGATATAAAATCATAGCAAAGTAAAGAAATTAATCTTTATTCTTCAGAAAATATAAGTATAAAATATGTTACAATTTAGTCAATACTAATCTTAAACTTTAAAGTTGAAAAATCTTAGCTATTATGCTATGTAATTATAAAAATACCGAGTTCTTGGCAATAATATATTCAATATCCAAAGTCACTAAAGTGGCCCTAAAATATGTTGGTTAGTAATTCCACTTGGTTAAGGTGTGTTTTATTCATGAGTTCTTAACAGTTTAATAAATACATGCTTACAAAATGACAACAAAACAGTAAACATACAAACGGATCTGTAAAGCTGTGACGGAAATTTGTTGTTATTTTGTGTTACGTAAATATTTTAAGATTTGAATTTTATTGATATTAATATTGTTTTCATAAATATAACTTTTGGAAGAAAATACAATAAACCTACCTTTGATCAATAAAAAGGAACTTCCCATCGACAGAATGTCTAGAAATAAATATGACTTGTCGAATATTTGGATGGGTATCCAAGGATGATGGAATACTTGACCCAAGTACATTTGATGGAATCCTACCTATAGCTACTAAGCACGACAAGCTAGTGACTTGATCATCCATATCATTTTCCTGTTCTTCAACTTTTAGAGGTATCCATGGTTTCAGGTACCCAGTGCATTGAATTACACGGTACTTTTGATCTAAGCTTAATTTAGATTTTTTTTTATCGGAACTTATTGAACTTGACGATGTGTCAGATTCATCTTTCACTTGTGGCTTAGATAGTTTCGATTTCATTCTGCAAAAAAAAGACCTTCTGGCACCTGAGCAAAGACGATATAAATTTTGAGGTAACTCATTTTTAACTGGTAACATGGCTGTAAAATTTAAATTTCATATTTATTTAAATAAAACTTCTTACTCTTTGCGTCAACCAGTCTCTCTCTGGGACCAGGTTCCAAGGAAGAGAGTTGTTCTTTTACTTTGGCAACGTCTTTTGGGTGCAGAATATCAAACCAACTTTGACCTAAAAGATCATTCTGCGTACAATTCAAAACTTTTGTGACTGATTCTGAAACATAAAGAAGTCTTCCTCGGTCACATCCAACCACAAACAAGAATCCATCTGCGGCTTGTAATATTAAACATTTTAGCTCTTGATCAGACAAAAAAGAAGGTTTATAGTCCCCTTCATTATACGAATTTACAGTTCCACGTATAGTTTTCAAATGCTGGACAGCCATGCGTAACACTGTAAGTTTATCCAGTTTTCTATGCATCGCATAACACATAGATATCATAGAAGAAAGCTCATTAATATATGTATTCATCTTATCACGGCGACGTTTTTTAATCTCACTATGGTTTTGCCTAGAAGTAGTATTAAAACAAATAAACAAACGATTCTTTTCTGAATTTGAATATATGTGCATAAGCGTATATCTAAAATGGTAGTTGTGAACTAACTGCGATCTGCGATCAGTTTTCAGCAAGTATATAAATACATGCTTTATTTATATAATCGAACTATTTCTGGGCAATAAGTCATACGGAAATCGTGTTCCACAAATTTCATCAAAAACCTAAAAATACCATTTTCGCCAATCGCAGATCGCACATACGTGTCTTTGATATGAGCTCACTACGAATTGCGAACTTTGCAAACACTTAATTTGCCTTTTTTAAATTGACTGTCCGAAAAGAATCATTAAGACCGTTACGTAGCATACTTAAATTAACGTTTTTTGAGATTTTTGTCGATACAAAACTATGGTTCAATTCGCCCTTTTTGCATATCAAGAAGTATACGTTTTTATTTACGTTTGCGGGAAAATTATGGTTCGGATTACCAATCGAGCGTAGTTTAACGTAGAGGATTTGGCATATTGGTCTTCATGTCGAAAATAGACAATATATATAAATCAGAATAACATTAGTCGAGTTTTATTGTCGATGTGAACTCAACTCAGCAACAATTTTATACAGAATGCATAGACAAATCCAATGTCATAAAAACACACGTACTAACTTTTGCAAGAAAAAATGAAATGAGTAAATAGCGTTTTACTGAGCTGAGTACTGGGTTCTTAATAAGACACGCCTATTGATTTTAATTCGAATATGCAAAAGAAATAGTTTTCCTTTAATATGAACTTATAACCATACTTTCTGTTTTCATCAAAAGTTTTGGAAGACTTAGCATCGAAGTTTTCGTCATCCCCTTCCTCATCGCTGAAAAGAATAAATAAATATTAATACAATATATACATTAAAATATCATCACAATTATTAGACGTGGTTTTTTTGACTACTCAGTACTTAGCTTAGTAAGGTTTTACACGTGAAGCAACAACAAAACAACTGAGTTAAAAATACTCAGTAGAATTCCCCTGTCATTACTGACTAGGACGCATTGAGAAATCTCATTCATAGACGGAGCCAGCGGAAACTATTTGTTTATTATAGCTTGGTATCAATCCATTATTCGCCATAATGTAACGCAGTAAAAGACCGTTTTATTGAGAATCATAATTGAGCTCAGTACTGAGTTGTCAAAAAAATACGTCTATTATTGTTATATATTATTAGTGGAGATATGTTAAGACAGATTAATTCGATTCTCAAATGTAATTATCTACTTTATCTCAATTCATTTCATTTAATATTAATAACTTAGCGAGCGTCTACGCCATTGTAGTACAAAATTAATATAATGAATAAAAACAATATCTTATATGTAAGTATATGAATCTCGGAAATACTGGTACACTTTATCACAAAAACATATAAATGCTAGTTATTTCTTATAAAATTGATCTCTTAATTGATCTTTATTTTGTGGAATCAGAGTAACGATCTTTGTCGATGCATGGATCAAACTGTCCTCCGTGCCGCGCCCCTATAAAGCCTTCACAACACCCGTTGTGAACTGAACTAGTGCATTCAATGATTCTCTTGCGGTTGTGCGGAAACACATAAGTTTATCTTTATAAAAAAATATTAATTTCAACAGCGTCTCAGCGTACTGACGCATGTGCTTTTCATTGCTCTATCTGCGGGTGTGCTGAAGTTCCACTTAGTGATTCACAATATGTGTTAACTGAGTTTGCTCCTGGAATTTTAGAACACTCTGCATTCCAATAGGTCATCGACTTTGAACCAACTAATGATCACTTGGTTGTGATCCGCATCCAAGTCAGATTCTAAGACATCAGTCGTATTTGAGCACATGCCCAAGCCGACGCCATAAATGAGGACTTCTACAACTTCTTGAACGGTGCCTTCGGATCCTGTCCGTACTACAATGTCCAAATTGTGCAAAATCCCTTCGCAAAAAATGATACCTAGCGTGCACTTTGGCGGAAGACGTGCGTTAAATATCACGGATGTGCGAACATTCAGGGTTGCTAACGTCAACACGAACCATTTTCTCATGGTAGCAGGATTAAGGATTCGACTCTCCAATGTCAGATAGATACACCAGCCAACATAGAGAAGTTTCGACATTACACGCCTGAGCACACGGCTGATAGGCAGAGCCTACGGAGAGCAGTTACGGAAGGACTCCCCGGTATGCCAATCACAAATGCCAAAAGGCAGTGGATGCACTGCTGCTCAGCCATCAAAGAGCTAGCGGTAAGTACCTATGGCTACCTACCACCGCGGACAAGAAACCGGTGCGCAGTGGAATTAAAGTCAAAGTTTCTCACAATCAAACCAATCAAATCACTCACAATAATTTGTGTTGCAAGAGTTATCACTGATATGATTTTATAACATAATCAGTCCTAAGGTTGAATGTTTTATTACGTTCTTAAGTGATTTTTAGTGTTAATTTTTTTCGTTGTCTTTCAGTACTTTTTTAGGCGTAAAATGTGTTACTAAGAAAATACAGTGAAGGTAGGTGTGAGCAGAAAAAGCATACAACCGAAGAACCATACCAAAAAGCGCTACAAATGAAAATAATAGCAGCGTACCGTTGCCTATTGCAAAGGTCTCCCAAAACATCCCAATTAGGGATATCGAAGAGTGTGCGGACAAGCAAATAATACGGCCCTTTTATAAAATAGCGAAAAGCCTGCCCACAAACTTTAGAAAATGCACCCAGGCTCGGAGCCACAGGAATTGTTGTATGTGTTTAAGCAGCATTTCCAATAGCTGCTTAACAGTGCATCTCTTAACGATGTGACATCCCGATATTCTTCAAACATTGGTAGCACACTACAGTACCCAGGTCATAGTTGAATGCTTCTTCTTTCATATACAGCCAATTGTTATAACGTAACTTAACTTGTCTAGTTCTCTGCTGCTGGAGTTTCTTAATCAATAAACGGTTGCGTCGAGCCAATCCATTACTTGCGTTCCGTTTTCCTCTTTCATACTGTGTTTCATTACTTTTTCTGACAGCCTCTTACTTCTTGATATTGTGCAGATCTTAGAAGTTGCTGTCTTTTCACACATGCATGCTGAGGATCAAAAGCAGCTTTCCTTTTTCCTCGGCATTTTTGCGATAATGTGATTATTAAGAAAAATGTGAAGAAAAATGTTCCGTTCTAGATGCACTGAAGACGATTTTAAATAAATGATTTCTGTGCACTTAATTTAAAACAATAATAAGACTACTCGAACCAGAACTCAGAGAACAATTTGAATTTTCTTTTGTCATTGATGCCTATCCCGATCTCTCATTCACATCCCTACTCATAATGAGTACAATTCGTTGACTGTGTGCATACATGTTGAAGTTTGAATTATCAATGTGTGCTCCAGCAAAACGGATGGAAATTAGGGTTTTTTCTTAACCATTTGCACACAACGTGGAGAGATATCTATGTACCAATTCAGAAGTTCAATATTCGCAATTTCAGTAAAATTGAATGGTTTGTGTGTAGCTGTATATGTACATGCATAGATAGTTTGGGCGATTTATAAAAATAGTTCTTGGAAATCCCATTTATGTACCTTATTATGTTATTAGTCTGGCTCTGAAATTTTATCTAAATCGGCTAATCAATTCAGAAGTTCAATATTCACAATTTCAGTAAAATTGAATGATTTGTGTGTAGCTGTGTATATGTACATGCATAGAATGTTTATTGTTTCCTTTTCGTGTGGTGACTCATGCAGTCGTTCGTATATGTTCGATTGAGACGTAGAAAAAAATGACTGCACCAAAGCAAAATATGAAAAATGTGTGTTACAACACACTGGGGGAAGATTGATATCCATGGTGCAACCACCCTTATTTTGAGAATCTTACTCCCGTAAAAAGTGCTCGTAACTTTTGAACCGTATGTTGTAACGACACATTCAGCGCCTAAATTTTAGAATGATTTTGTTGATCTTCCTAAATCGAAATCAATAAACCTCTAGATGAATTTATGTGCGTTTTTTTTCCCGCAAGCTTCATCGGAAGGCTCGAAATACTCTCACCTTGTTGCATCAGGTCCCGTTTTTGAATACCTGTCTTTGATTCTCTTGTAAGTCAATTGCGATTATCGAATTAGCGAAAATCCGGATTGATTTGAAGATCTTGTTCACTTACTTTATCCCACAGAGTACATTTTTTCTTTTTCCTGACATAAAACCTGTTTTGAATTTCAATCGGATTGAAATTAGTTTTATCTGCTGATGCGCCCATTTCTTAAATTACAGAAGTTTAATTAATGAATTTGTGTTTCTTCCAACTTTTGCCTTTCTTCTTCTTCGCCATTTTCTTCTCTGAAACAAACACCGTCCCCGAAAATTGCGTAATTGAAAAAAAACCCAAAACGATTTTGAATTTTGCTTTATTTTGCATATATTAGCGCTACTACGATTTAGAATTGTTTGCTGCTGTACGTATGCCAGTTATTACACAGATAGTTCCTATTCGGAAACGCAAACTGCGCAAATTTTGTAAAGCATATCATTGGGAAATGCATAAATGATAAAGCAAACAATTCTAAATCGCAGTAGCGCAAATATTTTTTTCCAAATATTAATCTTTAATCTTCTTCTCAGTTTGAAAATTATAATTCTTATTTCATTAGTCTCACAAGAGTGTGCCAATGGTTTTTTATTCCAAATGGAATGTTCCCTTCAAAATGCCGTTGCAAAACTTACCCTCAATTTTTATTCACACTGCCCAATATAAAAGATCAATGATATAAAATCATAGCAAAGTAAAGAAATTAATCTTTATTCTTCAGAAAATATAAGTATAAAATATGTTACAATTTAGTCAATACTAATCTTAAGCTTTAAAGTTGAAAAATCTTAGCTATTATGCTATGTAATTATAAAAATACCGAGCTCTTGGCAATAATATATTCAATATCCAAAGTCCAAGGATTTTTAAAAGACTTCCATTCACTTTGCAATTGAACAAATCCATCTTCTTTGCGTCTAAATCGAAAAACTTGTGTTGTTACATTTTCGGTTGTTTGTAGTACCATTTTGTGTGATTCTGCCAAATTGGGTATATCCTCATGATGAAAATATTCATAAAAGCTTGTTCCTAATAATTCTTGTGGTAAGAATCCTATCACTAAAGTGGCCCTAAAAATATGTTGGTTAGTAATTCCACTTGGTTAAGGTGTGTTTTATTCATGAGTTCTTAACAGTTTAATAAATACATGCTTACAATATGACAACAAAACAGTAAACATACAAACGGATCTGTAAAGCTGTGACGGAAATTTGTTGTTATTTTGTGTTACGTAAATATTTTAAGATTTGAATTTTATTGATATTAATATTGTTTTCATAAAGAAAACTTTTGGAAGAAAATACAATAAACCTACCTTTGATCAATAAAAAGGAACTTCCCATCGACAGAATGTCTAGAAATAAATATGACTTGTCGAATATTTGGATGGGTATCCAAGGATGATGGAATACTTGACCCAAGTACATTTGATGGAATCCTACCTATAGCTACTAAGCACGACAAGCTAGTGACTTGATCATCCATATCATTTTCTTGTTCTTCAACTTTTAGAGGTATCCATGGTTTCAGGTACCCAGTGCATTGAATTACACGGTACTTTTGATCTAAGCTTAATTTAGATTTTTTTTATCGGAACTTATTAAACTTGACGATGTGTCAGATTCATCTTTCACTTGTGGCTTAGATAGTTTCGATTTCATTCTGCAAAAAAAAGACCTTCTGGCACCTGAGCAAAGACGATATAAATTTTGAGGTAACTCATTTTTAACTGGTAACATGGCTGTAAAATTTAAATTTCATATTTATTTAAATAAAACTTCTTACTCTTTGCGTCAACCAGTCTCTCTCTGGGACCAGGTTCCAAGGAAGAGAGTTGTTCTTTTACTTTGGCAACGTCTTTTGGGTGCAGAATATCAAACCAACTTTGACCTAAAAGATCATTCTGCGTACAATTCAAAACTTTTGTGACTGATTCTAAAACATAAAGAAGTCTTCCTCGGTCACATCCAACCACAAACAAGAATCCATCTGCGGCTTGTAATATTAAACATTTTAGCTCTTGATCAGACAAAAAAGAAGGTTTATAGTCCCCTTCATTATACGAATTTACAGTTCCACGTATAGTTTTCAAATGCTGGACAGCCATGCGTAACACTGTAAGTTTATCCAGTTTTCTATGCATCGCATAACACATAGGTATCATAGAAGAAAGCTCATTAATATATGTATTCATCTTATCACGGCGACGTTTTTTAATCTCACTATGGTTTTGCCTAGAAGTAGTATTAAAACAAATAAACAAACGATTCTTTTCTGAATTTGAATATATGTGCATAAGCGTATATCTAAAATGGTAGTTGTGAACTAACTGCGATCTGCGATCAGTTTTCAGCAAGTATATAAATACATGCTTTATTTATATAATCGAACTATTTCTGGGCAATAAGTCATACGGAAATCGTGTTCCACAAATTTCATCAAAAACCTAAAAATACCATTTTCGCCATTCGCAGATCGCACATACGTGTCTTTGATATGAGCTCACTACGAATTGCGAACTTTGCAAACACTTAATTTGCCTTTTTTAAATTGACTGTCCGAAAAGAATCATTAAGACCGTTACGTAGCATACTTAAATTAACGTTTTTTGAGATTTTTGTCGATACAAAACTATGGTTCAATTCGCCCTTTTTGCATATCAAGAAGTATACGTTTTTATTTACGTTTGCGGGAAAATTATGGTTCGGATTACCAATCGAGCGTAGTTTAACGTAGAGGATTTGGCATATTGGTCTTCATGTCGAAAATAGACAATATATATAAATCAGAATAACATTAGTCGAGTTTTATTGTCGATGTGAACTCAACTCAACAACAATTTTATACAGAATGCATAGACAAATCCAATGTCATAAAAACACACGTACTAACTTTTGCAAGAAAAAATGAAATGAGTAAATAGCGTTTTACTGAGCTGAGTACTGGGTTCTTAATAAGACACGCCTATTGATTTTAACTCGAATATGCAAAAGAAATAGTTTTCCTTTAATATGAACTTATAACCATACTTTTTGTTTTCATCAAAAGTTTTGGAAGACTTAGCATCGAAGTTTTCGTCATCCCCTTCCTCATCGCTGAAAAGAATAAACAAATATTAATACAATATATACATTAAAATATCATCACAATTATTAGGCGTGGTTTTTTTGACTACTCAATACTTAGCTTAGTAAGGTTTTACACGTGAAGCAACAACAAAACAACTGAGTTAAAAATACTCAGTAGAATTCCCCTGTCATTACTGACTAGGACGCATTGAGAAATCTCATTCATAGACGGAGCCAGCGGAAACTATTTGTTTATTATAGCTTGGTATCAATCCATTATTCGCCATAATGTAACGCAGTAAAAGAGCGTTTTATTGAGAATCATAATTGAGCTCAGTACTGAGTAGTCAAAAAAATACGCCTATTATTGTTATATATTATTAGCGCTTATTTGGAGCGCTTATTTGGATGCGGATTCGTTGTTCGGGGCAGACTTAGGCAAAAAGTCTTAAGCTTTGATTATATCAGCGAGCGCCTCATAACAATCCGCATCAAGGCTAAATTCGGGAACATCAGCCTGATCTGCGCACACGCCCCGACGGAGGAGAAGGATGACGATATCAAGGATGACTTCTATGATCTCCTAGAAAGAACATATGATCGATGCCCCAGCTATGACACCAAGATCGTTCTAGGAGATTTCAACGCACAGCTGGGCAAGGAAGAAATCTTTGCTAGAGTCATCGGAAAACACAGCCTGCACGACAACACATCCGGAAACGGACTCAGGCTGGTAGATTTCGCCTCGGGGCGTAACCTCTCTGTGATGAGCACGCGGTTCCCACACCTCAACATCCATAAGGGGACCTGGCGGTCTCCTGATCAATCAACCGTCAACCAGATTGATCACGTTGCGATCGACGTCAGACACTCCTCCAATATTCTCGATGTCCGCACGTTCCGAGGAGCCAACATCGACTCGGACCATTTCCTTGTTGTAGCCAAGGTAAAGATGAGGATATCGAGAGAAGTACGGAGTCGAGAAAGAACACTACGGTTTGACGTCAGAAAGCTACAATCGCAATCGACCGCTAGGAACTTTGCCGACCGAGTCTCCCTGAAACTCTCTGAAAGTTCTACGCTGCCTGCACATTCAATAGAAGGAGAATGGAAACGTTATCAAAAAGCCATCAAAGAAGCTGCCACTGATGTGCTGGGTTTCACGACACCACCTAGAAGGAACCCATGGTTTGACGACGAGTGCAGGGAGGTACATGCAGCCAAGCAGGAGGCCTACAAGGCAACGCTGCATCGAACAACGAGAGCTGTTCGTGAGCTCTACGAACAGAAGAGAAGGGAAGAGCACCGGCTTCTCAGAAAAAAAAAGAAAGAGCATGAGAAGCGCGTGGTCGTGGAGATGGAGAGGTGTTACGACAGGAAGGAGGTCCGAAAGTTTTACCAAAAGGTAAAACAAGTATCAGGAAGATATAGACCTCGGACCGAAGCCTGCAGGGACGAAAATGGACAACTAGTAGTAGAATCGCAGTCGATGCTGAGAATTTGGAAAAATCATTTCTGTAGACTGTTAAACGGCGATGACGACACAAATTCCGCTGTCAGGCAGAATGTTTCACTCAATTTGGACGATGATGAACACGAATTCCGTCCCCCCGACTTAGACGAAGTCAAGAAAGCGATTTCTAGACTGAAGTCGAACAAAGCTGCTGGAGCGGACGGATTGTACGCGGAACTGTTTAAGGCAGCTGGAGATGACCTGGTTGGGCGCATGCACCAGCTCATCTGTAAGATATGGTCGGAGGAAAGCATGCCCGATGAGTGGAATCTCAGCGTCGTTTGTCCGGTCCACAAGAAAGGAGACCCCTTTGACTGCTCCAACTATAGAGGGATCAGCCTCCTTAACATCGCTTATAAGATACTCTCTGCCGTTCTGTGTGAACGCCTGAAACCCTTTGTCAACAACCTGATAGGTCCTTATCAGTGCGGTTTCAGGCCAGGAAAGTCCACTATCGATCAAATTTTTCACATTACGGCAGATCCTGGAAAAGACTCAAGAGATGCAAATCGACACCCACCACCTATTTGTCGATTTCAAGGCCGCACATGACAGCGTGCATAGAGACGAGCTATACAGCGCCATGTCTAGTATTGACATTCCTGCCAAACTCGTCAGGTTGTGCAGGATGACGATGGAGAACTCTCGCTGCTCCATCAAGGTCGGTAACGAACTCACCGAGACCTTCAATGTCAAAAAAAAACGCTGTCATGTGACTTCTTTAACATCATACTTGAGAAGATCGTGCGAAACTCAAACGTAAACACCCGAGGCACGATCTTCCAAAAGTCCGTTCAACTGCTTGCTTACGTGGACGACATTGACGTGATTGGACGAACACAGCGAGCCGTCAATGAGGCGTTTGCTAGTATTGAAGCGGAAGCGGCTAAAATGGGTCTAGCGGTAAACCAGGGCAAAACAAAGTTCATGCTGTCATCACGGAAGGACGCACAACATCGACGTCTCGGACAGAGCGTCATATTGGGCAGCAGAATCCTTGAGGTAGTCAAGGACTTCGTCTACCTAGGCTCCGGAGTAAATAGGGCCAACAACACCAGTACCGAGATCAAGCGCAGAATTACTCTTGCCAATCGCTGTTTCTTTGGGCTCAAGAGGCAATTGAGTAACAGAGCCATCTCTCGAAACACCAAATTGAGCTTGTATAAAACCCTGATCATCCCAGTCCTGCTCTATGGCGCAGAGACATGGACGCTATTGAAAGCGGATGAAGAAGCTCTTGGTTGTTTTGAGAGAAAAGTTCTGCGTACGATCTTTGGTCCTGTTTGCGTTGATGGCGTTTGGAGGAGAAGGTTCAACCACGAACTATACGGGCTGTACAGCGGCATGCACCTAGTTAAGCGTCTTCGGATCCAACGCTTAAGATGGCTAGGTCATGTAGAGCGGATGGACACCACAGCTCCGGCCCGAAGAGTCTTCGACACCGAGCCATTGGGACTGCGCAACAGAGGACGTCCTCGCACTAGATGGCGCACGCAAGTTGAAAAGGACCTCAACCAACTTGGTGTGCGCAACTGGAGGCAGCTGGCGAAAGATCGTGCTGGCTGGAGAGGCATGTTAGTTGAGGCCCAGGTCCACCCCGGACTGTAGCGCCAATCAAGAAGAAGAAGAAGATTATTAGTGGAGATATGTTAAGACAGATTAATTCGATTCTCAAATGTAATTATCTACTTTATCTCAATTCATTTCATTTAATATTAATAACTTAGCGAGCGTCTACGCCATTGTAGTACAAAATTAATATAATGAATAAAAACAATATCTTATATATAAGTATATGAATCTCGGAAATACTGGTACACTTTATCACAAAAACATATAAATGCTAGTTAGTTCTTATAAAATTGATCTCTTAATTGATCTTTATTTTGCGGAATCAGAGTAACGATCTTTGTCGATGCATGGATCAAACTGTCCTCCGTGCGGCGCCCCTATAAAGCCTTCACAACACCCGTTGTGAACTGAACTAGTGCATTCAATGATTCTCTTGCGGTTGTGCGGAAACACATAAGTTTATCTTTATAAAAAAATATTAATTTCAACAGCGTCTCAGCGTACTGACGCATGTGCTTTTCATTACTCTATCTGCGGGTGTGCTGAAGTTCCACTTAGTGATTCACAATATGTGTTAACTGAGTTTGCTCCTGGAATTTTAGGACACTCTGCATTCCAATAGGTCATCGACTTTGAACCAACTAATGATCACTTGGTTGTGATCCGCATCTAAGTCAGACTCTAAGACATCAGTCGTATTTGAGCACATGCCCAAGCCGACGCCATAAATGAGGACTATTACAACTTCTTGAACGGTGCCTTCGGATCCTGTCCGTACTACAATGTCAAAATTGTGCAAAATCCCTTCGCAAAAAATGATACCTAGCGTGCACTTTGGCGGAAGACGTGCGTTAAATATCACGGATGTGCGAACATTCAGGGTTGCTAACGTCAACACGAACCATTTTCTCATGGTAGCAGGATTAAGGATTCGACTCTCCAATGTCAGATAGATACACCAGCCAACATAGAGAAGTTTCGACATTACACGCCTGAGCACACGGCTGATAGGCAGAGCCTACGGAGAGCAGTTACGGAAGGACTCCCCGGTATGCCAATCACAAATGCCAAAAGGCAGTGGATGCACTGCTGCTCAGCCATCAAAGAGCTAGCGGTAAGTACCTATGGCTACCTACCACCGCGGATAAGAAACCGGTGCGCAGTGGAATTAAAGTCAAAGTTTCTCACAATCAAACCAATCAAATCACTCACAATAATTTGTGTTGCAAGAGTTATCACTGATATGATTTTATAACATAATCAGTCCTAAGGTTGAATGTTTTATTACGTTCTTAAGTGATTTTTAGTGTTAATTTTTTTCGTTGTCTTTCAGTACTTTTTTAGGCGTAAAATGTGTTACTAAGAAAATACAGTGAAGGTAGGTGTGAGCAGAAAAAGCATACAACCGAATAACCATACCAAAAAGCGCTACAAATGAAAATAATAGCAGCGTACCGTTGCCTATTGCAAAGGTCTCCCAAAACATCCCAATTAGGGATATCGAAGAGTGTGCGGACAAGCAAATAATACGGCCCTTTTATAAAAAAGCGAAAAGCCTGCCCACAAACTTTAGAAAATGCACCCAGGCTCGGAGCCACAGGAATTGTTGTATGTGTTTAAGCAGCATTTCCAATAGCTGCTTAACAGTGCACCTCTTAACGATGTGACATCCCGATATTCTTCAAACATTGCTAGCACACTACAGTACCCAGGTCATAGTTGAATGCTTCTTCTTTCATATACAGCCAATTGTTATAACGTAACTTAACTTGTCTAGTTCTCTGCTGCTGGAGTTTCTTAATCAATAAACGGTTGCGTCGAGCCAATCCATTACTTGCGTTCCGTTTTCCTCTTTCATACTGTGTTTCATTACTTTTTCTGACAGCCTGTGCAATGTTGTCATTTTCACGAACTTGGACTCTTACTTCTTGATATTGTGCAGATCTTAGAAGTTGCTGTCTTTTCACACATGCATGCTGAGGATCAAAAGCAGCTTTCCTTTTTCCTCGGCATTTTTGCGGTAATGTGATTATTAAGAAAAATGTGAAGAAAAATGTTCCGTTCTAGATGCACTGAAGACGATTTTAAATAAATGTTTTCTGTGCACTTAATTTAAAACAATAATAAGACTACTCGAACCAGAACTCAGAGAACAATTTGAATTTTCTTTTGTCATTGATGCCTATCCCGATCTCTCATTCACATCCCTACTCATAATGAGTACAATTCGTTGACTGTGTGCATACATGTTGAAGTTTGAATTATCAATGTGTGCTGCAGCAAAACGGACGGAAATTAGGGTTTTTTCTTAACCATTTGCACACAACGTGGAGGGATATCTATGTACCAATTCAGAAGTTAAATATTCGCAATTTCAGTAAAATTGAATGATTTGTGTGTAGCTGTATATGTACATGCATAGATAGTTTGGGCGATTTATAAAAAAAGTTCTTGGAAATCCCATTTATGTACCTTATTATGTTTTTAGTCTGGCTCTGAAATTTTATCTAAATCGGCTAATCAATTCAGAAATTCAATATTCACAATTTCAGTAAAATTAAATGATTTGTGTGTAGCTGTGTATATGTACATGCATAGAATGTTTATTGTTTCCTTTTCGTTTGGTGACTCATGCAGTCGTTCGTGTATGTTCGATTGAGACGTAGAAAAAAATTACTGATTGCACCAAAGCAAAATATGAAAAATGTGTGTTACAACACACTGGGGGAAGATTGATATCCATGGTGCAACCACCCTTATTTTGAGAATCTTAATCCCGTAAAAAGTGCTCGTAACTTTCGAACCGTATGTCGTACCGACACATTCAGCGCCTAAATTTTAGAGCGATTTTGTTGATCTTCCTAAATCGAAATCAATAAACCTCTAGATGAATTTATGTGCGTTTTTTTCCCGCAAGCTTCATGGGAAAGCTCGAAATACTCTCACCTTGTTGCATCAGGTCCCGTTTTTGAATACCTCTCTTTGATTCTCTTGTAAGTCAATTGCGATTATCGAATTAGCGAAAATCCGGATTGATTTGAAGATCTTCACTTACTTTATCCCACATAGTACATTTTTTCTTTTTAATGACATAAAACCTGTTTCGAATTTCAATCGAATTGAAATTAGTTTTATCTGCTGATGCGCCCATTTCTTAAATTACAGAAGTTTAATTAATTAATTTGTGTTTCTTCTAACTTTTGCCTTTCTTCTTCTTCGCCATTTTCTTCTCTGAAACAAACACCGTCCCCGAAAATTGCGTAATTGAAAAAAAAACCCAAAACGATTTTGAATTTTGCTTTATTTTGCATATATTAGCGCTACTACGATTTAGAATTGTTTGCTGCTGTACGTATGCCAGTTATTACACAGATAGTTCCTATTCGGAAACGCAAACTGCGCAAATTTTGTAAAGCATATCATTCGGAAATGCATAAACGATAAAGCAAACAGTTCTAAATCGCAGTAGCGCAAATATTTTTGTCCAAATATTAATCTTTAATCTTCTTCTCAGTTTGAAAATTAGAATTCTTATTTCATTACTCTCAGAAGAGTGTGCCAATGGTTTTTTATTCCAAATGGAATGTTCCCTTCAAAATGCCGTGGCAAAACTTACCCTCAATTTTTATTCACACTGCCCAATATAAAAGATCAATGATATAAAATCATAGCAAAGTAAAGAAATTAATCTTTATTCTTCAGAAAATATAAGTATAAAATATGTTACAATTTAGTCAATACTAATCTTAAACTTTAAAGTTGAAAAATCTTAGCTATTATGCTATGTAATTATAAAAATACCGAGTTCTTGGCAATAATATATTCAATATCCAAAGTCCAAGGATTTTTAAAAGACTTCCATTCACTTTGCAATTGAACAAATCCATCTTCTTTGCGTCTAAATCGATAAACTTGTGTTGTTACATTTTCGGTTGTTTGTAGTACCATTTTGTGTGATTCTGCCAAATTGGGTATATCCTCATGATGAAAATATTCATAAAAGCTTGTTCCTAATAATTCCTGTGGTAAGAATCCTATCACTAAAGTGGCCCTAAAAATATGTTGCTTAGTAATTCCACTTGGTTAAGGTGTGTTTTATTCATGAGTTCTTAACAGTTTAATAAATACATGCTCACAAAATGACAACAAAACAGTAAACATACAAACGGATCTGTAAAGCTGTGACTGAAATTTGTTGTTATTTTGTGTTACGTAAATATTTTAAAGTTTGAATTTTATTGATATTAATATTGTTTTCATAAATAAAACTTTTGGAAGAAAATACAATAAACCTACCTTTGATCAATAAAAAGGAACTTCCCATCGACAGAATGTCTAGAAATAAATATGACTTGTCGAATATTTGGATGGGTATCCAAGGATGATGGAATACTTGACCCAAGTACATTTGATGGAATTCTACCTATAGCTACTAAGCACGACAAGGTAGTGACTTGATCATCCATATCATTTTCTTGGTCTTCAACTTTTAGAGGTATCCATGATTTCAGGTACCCAGTGCATTGAATTACACGGTACTTTTGATCTAAGCTTAATTTAGATTTTTTTTTATCGGAACTTATTGAACTTGACGATGTGTCAGATTCATCTTTCACTTGTGGCTTAGATAGTTTCGATTTCATTCTGCAAAAAAAAGACCTTCTGGCACCTGAGCAAAGACGATATAAATTTTGAGGTAACTCATTTTTAACTGGTAACATGGCTGTAAAATTTAAATTTCATAAATGATAATATTTGCTTAAATAAAACCTCTTACTCTTTGCGTCAACCAGTCTCTCTCTGGGACCAGGTTCCAAGGAAGAGAGTTGTTCTTTTACTTTGGCAACGTCTTTTGGGTGCAGAATATCAAACCAACTTTGACCTAAAAGATCATTCTGCGTACAATTCAAAACTTTTGTGACTGATTCTGAAACATAAAGAAGTCTTCCTCGGTCACATCCAACCACAAACAAGAATCCATCTGCGGCTTGTAATATTAAACATTTTAGCTCTTGATCAGACAAAAAAGAAGGTTTATAGTCCCCTTCATTATACGAATTTACAGTTCCACGTATAGTTTTCAAATGCTGGACAGCCATGCGTAACACTGTAAGTTTATCCAGTTTTCTATGCATCGCATAACACATAGGTATCATAGAAGAAAGCTCATTAATATATGTATTCATCTTATCACGGCGACGTTTTTTAATCTCACTATGGTTTTGCCTAGAAGTAATATTAAAACAAATAAACAAACGATTCTTTTCTGAATTTGAATATATGTGCATAAGCGTATATCTAAAATGGTAGTTGTGAACTAACTGCGATCTGCGATCAGTTTTCAGCAAGTATATAAATACATGCTTTATTTATATAGAACTATTTCTGGGCAATGAGTCAGACGGAAATCGTGTTCCACAAATTTCATCAAAAACCTAAAAATACCATTTTCGCCATTCGCAGATCGCACATACGTGTCTTTGATATGAGCTCACTACGAATTGCGAACTTTGCAAACACTTAATTTGCCTTTTTTAAATTGACTGTCCGAAAAGAATCATTAAGACCGTTACGTAGCATACTTAAATTAACGTTTTTTGAGATTTTTGTCGATACAAAACTATGGTTCAATTCGCCCTTTTTGCATATCAAGAAGTATACGTTTTTATTTACGTTTGCGGGAAAATTATGGTTCGGATTACCAATCGAGCGTAGTTTAACGTAGAGGATTTGGCATATTGGTCTTCATGTCGAAAATAGACAATATATATAAATCAGAATAACATTAGTCGAGTTTTATTGTCGATGTGAACTCAACTCAACAACAATTTTATACAGAATGCATAGACAAATCCAATGTCATAAAAACACACGTTCTAACTTTTGCAAGAAAAAATGAAATGAGTAAATAGCGCTTTACTGAGCTGAGTACTGGGTTCTTAATAAGACACGCCTATTGATTTTAATTCGAATATGCAAAAGAAATAGTTTTCCTTTAATATGAACTTATAACCATACTTTTTGTTTTGAAAAGAATAAATAAATATTAATACAATATATACATTAAAATATCATCACAATTATTAGACGTGGTTTTTTTGACTACTCAGTACTTAGCTTAGTAAGGTTTTACACGTGAAGCAACAACAAAACAACTGAGTTAAAAATACTCAGTAGAATTCCCCTGTCATTACTGACTAGGACGTATTGAGAAATCTCATTCATAGACGGAGCCAGCGGAAACTATTTTTTTATTATAGCTTGGTATCAATCCATTATTCGCCATAATGTAACGCAGTAAAAGACCGTTTTATTGAGAATCATAATTGAGCTCAGTACTGAGTAGTCAAAAAAATACGCCTATTATTGTTATATATTATTAGTGGAGATATGTTAAGACAGATTAATTCGATTCTCAAATGTAATTATCTACTTTATCTCAATTCATTTCATTTAATATTAATAACTTAGCGAGCGTCTACGCCATTGTAGTACAAAATTAATATAATGAATAAAAACAATATCTTATATATAAGTATATGAATCTCGGAAATGCTGGTACACTTTATCACAAAAACATATAAATGCTAGTTATTTCTTATAAAATTGATCTCTTAATTGATCTTTATTTTGCGGAATCAGAGTAACGATCTTTGTCGATGCATGGATCAAACTGTCCTCCGTGCGGCGCCCCTATAAAGCCTTCACAACACCCGTTGTGAACTGAACTAGTGCATTCAATGATTCTCTTGCGGTTGTGCGGAAACACATAAGTTTATCTTTATAAAAAAATATTAATTTCAACAGCGTCTCAGCGTACTAACGCATGTGCTTTTCATTGCTCTATCTGCGGGTGTGCTGAAGTTCCACTTAGTGATTCACAATATGTGTTAACTGAGTTTGCTCCTGAAATTTTAGAACACTCTGCATTCCAATAGGTCATCGACTTTGAACCAACTAATGATCACTTGGTTGTGATCCGCATCCAAGTCAGATTCTAAGACATCAGTCGTATTTGAGCACATGCCCAAGCCGATGCCATAAATGAGGACTATTACAACTTCTTGAACGGTGCCTTCGGATCCTGTCCGTACTACAATGTCAAAATTGTGCAAAATCCCTTCGAAAAAAATGATACCTAGCGTGCACTTTGGCGGAAGACGCGCGTTAAATATCACCGATGTGCGAACATTCAGGATTGCTAACGTCAACACGAACCATTTTCTCATGGTAGCAGGATTAAGAATTCGACTCTCCAATGTCAGATAGATACACCAGCCAACATAGAGAAGTTTCGACATTACACGGCTGAGCACACGGCTGATAGGCAGAGCCTACGGAGAGCAGTTACGGAAGGACTCCCCGGTATGCCAATCACAAATGCCAAAAGGCAGTGGATGCACTGCTGCTCAGCCATCAAAGAGCTAGCGGTAAGTACCTATGGCTACCTACCACCGCGGACAAGAAACCGGTGCGCAGTGGAATTAAAGTCAAAGTTTCTCACAATCAAACCAATCAAATCACTCACAATAATTTGTGTTGCAAGAGTTATCACTGATATGATTTTATAACATAATCAGTCCTAAGGTTGAATGTTTTATTACGTTCTTAAGTGATTTTTAGTGTTAATTTTTTTCGTTGTCTTTCAGTACTTTTTTAGGCGTAAAATGTGTTACTAAGAAAATACAGTGAAGGCAGGTGTGAGCCGAAAAAGCGTACAACCGAATAACCATACCAAAAAGCGCTACAAATGAAAATAATAGCAGCGTACCGTTGCCTATTGCAAAGGTCTCCCGAAACATCCCAATTAAGGATATCGAAGAGTCTGCGGACAAGCAAATAATAAATAAATAACGGCCCTTTTATAAAGAAGCAAAAAGCCTGCCCACAAACTTTAGAAAATGCACGCAGGCTCGGAGCCACAGGAATTGTTGTATGTGTTTAAGCAGCATTTCCAATAGCTGCTTAACAGTGCACCTCTTAACGATGTGACATCCCGATATTCTTCAAATGAATGCTTCTTCTTTCATATACAGCCAATTGTTATAACGTAACTTAACTTGTCTAGTTCTCTGCTGCTGGAGTTTCTTAATCAATAAACGGTTGCGTCGAGCCAATCCATTACTTGCGTTCCGTTTTCCTCTTTCATACTGTGTTTCATTACTTTTTCTGACAGCCTGTGCAATGTTGTCATTTTCACGAACTTGGACTCTTACTTCTTGATATTGTGCAGATCTTAGAAGTTGCTGTCTCTTCACACATGCATGCTGAGGATCAAAAGCAGCTTTCCTTTTCCTCGGCATTTTTGCGATAATGTGATTATTAAGAAAAATGTGAAGAAAAGTGTTCCGTTCTAGATGCACTGAAGACGATTTTAAATAAATGTTTTCTGTGCACTTAATTTAAAACAATAATAAGACTACTCGAACCAGAACTCAGAGAACAATTTGAATTTTCTTTTGTCATTGATGCCTATCCCGATCTCTCATTCACATCCCTACTCATAATGAGTACAATTCGTTGACTGTGTGCATACATGTTGAAGTTTGAATTATCAATGTGTGCTGCAGCAAAACGGATGGAAATTAGGGTTTTTTCTTAACCATTTGCACACAACTTGGAGAGATATCTATGTCTATCTATGTTCAGAAGTTCAATATTCGCAATTTCAGTAAAATTGAATGATTTGTGTGTAGCTGTATATGTACATGCATAGATAGTTTGGGCGATTTATAAAAAAAGTTCTTGGAAATCCCATTTATGTACCTTATTATGTTATTAGTCTGGCTCTGAAATTTTATCTAAATCGGCTAATCAATTCAGAAGTTCAATATTCACAATTTCAGTAAAATTGAATGATTTGTGTGTAGCTGTGTATATGTACATGCATAGAATGTTTATTGTTTCCTTTTCGTGTGGTGACTCATGCAGTCGTTCGTATATGTTCGATTGAGACGTAGAAAAAAATGACTGCACCAAAGCAAAATATGAAAAATGTGTGTTACAACACACTGGGGGAAGATTGATATCCATGGTGCAACCACCCTTATTTTGAGAATCTTACTCCCGTAAAAAGTGCTCGTAACTTTTGAACCGTATGTTGTAACGACACATTCAGCGCCTAAATTTTAGAATGATTTTGTTGATCTTCCTAAATCGAAATCAATAAACCTCTAGATGAATTTATGTGCGTTTTTTTTCCCGCAAGCTTCATCGGAAGGCTCGAAATACTCTCACCTTGTTGCATCAGGTCCCGTTTTTGAATACCTGTCTTTGATTCTCTTGTAAGTCAATTGCGATTATCGAATTAGCGAAAATCCGGATTGATTTGAAGATCTTGTTCACTTACTTTATCCCACAGAGTACATTTTTTCTTTTTCCTGACATAAAACCTGTTTTGAATTTCAATCGGATTGAAATTAGTTTTATCTGCTGATGCGCCCATTTCTTAAATTACAGAAGTTTAATTAATGAATTTGTGTTTCTTCCAACTTTTGCCTTTCTTCTTCTTCGCCATTTTCTTCTCTGAAACAAACACCGTCCCCGAAAATTGCGTAATTGAAAAAAAACCCAAAACGATTTTGAATTTTGCTTTATTTTGCATATATTAGCGCTACTACGATTTAGAATTGTTTGCTGCTGTACGTATGCCAGTTATTACACAGATAGTTCCTATTCGGAAACGCAAACTGCGCAAATTTTGTAAAGCATATCATTGGGAAATGCATAAATGATAAAGCAAACAATTCTAAATCGCAGTAGCGCAAATATTTTTTTCCAAATATTAATCTTTAATCTTCTTCTCAGTTTGAAAATTTTAATTCTTATTTCATTAGTCTCACAAGAGTGTGCCAATGGTTTTTTATTCCAAATGGAATGTTCCCTTCAAAATGCCGTTGCAAAACTTACCCTCAATTTTTATTCACACTGCCCAATATAAAAGATCAATGATATAAAATCATAGCAAAGTAAAGAAATTAATCTTTATTCTTCAGAAAATATAAGTATAAAATATGTTACAATTTAGTCAATACTAATCTTAAGCTTTAAAGTTGAAAAATCTTAGCTATTATGCTATGTAATTATAAAAATACCGAGCTCTTGGCAATAATATATTCAATATCCAAAGTCCAAGGATTTTTAAAAGACTTCCATTCACTTTGCAATTGAACAAATCCATCTTCTTTGCGTCTAAATCGAAAAACTTGTGTTGTTACATTTTCGGTTGTTTGTAGTACCATTTTGTGTGATTCTGCCAAATTGGGTATATCCTCATGATGAAAATATTCATAAAAGCTTGTTCCTAATAATTCTTGTGGTAAGAATCCTATCACTAAAGTGGCCCTAAAAATATGTTGGTTAGTAATTCCACTTGGTTAAGGTGTGTTTTATTCATGAGTTCTTAACAGTTTAATAAATACATGCTTACAATATGACAACAAAACAGTAAACATACAAACGGATCTGTAAAGCTGTGACGGAAATTTGTTGTTATTTTGTGTTACGTAAATATTTTAAGATTTGAATTTTATTGATATTAATATTGTTTTCATAAAGAAAACTTTTGGAAGAAAATACAATAAACCTACCTTTGATCAATAAAAAGGAACTTCCCATCGACAGAATGTCTAGAAATAAATATGACTTGTCGAATATTTGGATGGGTATCCAAGGATGATGGAATACTTGACCCAAGTACATTTGATGGAATCCTACCTATAGCTACTAAGCACGACAAGCTAGTGACTTGATCATCCATATCATTTTCTTGTTCTTCAACTTTTAGAGGTATCCATGGTTTCAGGTACCCAGTGCATTGAATTACACGGTACTTTTGATCTAAGCTTAATTTAGATTTTTTTTATCGGAACTTATTAAACTTGACGATGTGTCAGATTCATCTTTCACTTGTGGCTTAGATAGTTTCGATTTCATTCTGCAAAAAAAAGACCTTCTGGCACCTGAGCAAAGACGATATAAATTTTGAGGTAACTCATTTTTAACTGGTAACATGGCTGTAAAATTTAAATTTCATATTTATTTAAATAAAACTTCTTACTCTTTGCGTCAACCAGTCTCTCTCTGGGACCAGGTTCCAAGGAAGAGAGTTGTTCTTTTACTTTGGCAACGTCTTTTGGGTGCAGAATATCAAACCAACTTTGACCTAAAAGATCATTCTGCGTACAATTCAAAACTTTTGTGACTGATTCTAAAACATAAAGAAGTCTTCCTCGGTCACATCCAACCACAAACAAGAATCCATCTGCGGCTTGTAATATTAAACATTTTAGCTCTTGATCAGACAAAAAAGAAGGTTTATAGTCCCCTTCATTATACGAATTTACAGTTCCACGTATAGTTTTCAAATGCTGGACAGCCATGCGTAACACTGTAAGTTTATCCAGTTTTCTATGCATCGCATAACACATAGGTATCATAGAAGAAAGCTCATTAATATATGTATTCATCTTATCACGGCGACGTTTTTTAATCTCACTATGGTTTTGCCTAGAAGTAGTATTAAAACAAATAAACAAACGATTCTTTTCTGAATTTGAATATATGTGCATAAGCGTATATCTAAAATGGTAGTTGTGAACTAACTGCGATCTGCGATCAGTTTTCAGCAAGTATATAAATACATGCTTTATTTATATAATCGAACTATTTCTGGGCAATAAGTCATACGGAAATCGTGTTCCACAAATTTCATCAAAAACCTAAAAATACCATTTTCGCCATTCGCAGATCGCACATACGTGTCTTTGATATGAGCTCACTACGAATTGCGAACTTTGCAAACACTTAATTTGCCTTTTTTAAATTGACTGTCCGAAAAGAATCATTAAGACCGTTACGTAGCATACTTAAATTAACGTTTTTTGAGATTTTTGTCGATACAAAACTATGGTTCAATTCGCCCTTTTTGCATATCAAGAAGTATACGTTTTTATTTACGTTTGCGGGAAAATTATGGTTCGGATTACCAATCGAGCGTAGTTTAACGTAGAGGATTTGGCATATTGGTCTTCATGTCGAAAATAGACAATATATATAAATCAGAATAACATTAGTCGAGTTTTATTGTCGATGTGAACTCAACTCAACAACAATTTTATACAGAATGCATAGACAAATCCAATGTCATAAAAACACACGTACTAACTTTTGCAAGAAAAAATGAAATGAGTAAATAGCGTTTTACTGAGCTGAGTACTGGGTTCTTAATAAGACACGCCTATTGATTTTAACTCGAATATGCAAAAGAAATAGTTTTCCTTTAATATGAACTTATAACCATACTTTTTGTTTTCATCAAAAGTTTTGGAAGACTTAGCATCGAAGTTTTCGTCATCCCCTTCCTCATCGCTGAAAAGAATAAACAAATATTAATACAATATATACATTAAAATATCATCACAATTATTAGGCGTGGTTTTTTTGACTACTCAATACTTAGCTTAGTAAGGTTTTACACGTGAAGCAACAACAAAACAACTGAGTTAAAAATACTCAGTAGAATTCCCCTGTCATTACTGACTAGGACGCATTGAGAAATCTCATTCATAGACGGAGCCAGCGGAAACTATTTGTTTATTATAGCTTGGTATCAATCCATTATTCGCCATAATGTAACGCAGTAAAAGAGCGTTTTATTGAGAATCATAATTGAGCTCAGTACTGAGTAGTCAAAAAAATACGCCTATTATTGTTATATATTATTAGCGCTTATTTGGAGCGCTTATTTGGATGCGGATTCGTTGTTCGGGGCAGACTTAGGCAAAAAGTCTTAAGCTTTGATTATATCAGCGAGCGCCTCATAACAATCCGCATCAAGGCTAAATTCGGGAACATCAGCCTGATCTGCGCACACGCCCCGACGGAGGAGAAGGATGACGATATCAAGGATGACTTCTATGATCTCCTAGAAAGAACATATGATCGATGCCCCAGCTATGACACCAAGATCGTTCTAGGAGATTTCAACGCACAGCTGGGCAAGGAAGAAATCTTTGCTAGAGTCATCGGAAAACACAGCCTGCACGACAACACATCCGGAAACGGACTCAGGCTGGTAGATTTCGCCTCGGGGCGTAACCTCTCTGTGATGAGCACGCGGTTCCCACACCTCAACATCCATAAGGGGACCTGGCGGTCTCCTGATCAATCAACCGTCAACCAGATTGATCACGTTGCGATCGACGTCAGACACTCCTCCAATATTCTCGATGTCCGCACGTTCCGAGGAGCCAACATCGACTCGGACCATTTCCTTGTTGTAGCCAAGGTAAAGATGAGGATATCGAGAGAAGTACGGAGTCGAGAAAGAACACTACGGTTTGACGTCAGAAAGCTACAATCGCAATCGACCGCTAGGAACTTTGCCGACCGAGTCTCCCTGAAACTCTCTGAAAGTTCTACGCTGCCTGCACATTCAATAGAAGGAGAATGGAAACGTTATCAAAAAGCCATCAAAGAAGCTGCCACTGATGTGCTGGGTTTCACGACACCACCTAGAAGGAACCCATGGTTTGACGACGAGTGCAGGGAGGTACATGCAGCCAAGCAGGAGGCCTACAAGGCAACGCTGCATCGAACAACGAGAGCTGTTCGTGAGCTCTACGAACAGAAGAGAAGGGAAGAGCACCGGCTTCTCAGAAAAAAAAAGAAAGAGCATGAGAAGCGCGTGGTCGTGGAGATGGAGAGGTGTTACGACAGGAAGGAGGTCCGAAAGTTTTACCAAAAGGTAAAACAAGTATCAGGAAGATATAGACCTCGGACCGAAGCCTGCAGGGACGAAAATGGACAACTAGTAGTAGAATCGCAGTCGATGCTGAGAATTTGGAAAAATCATTTCTGTAGACTGTTAAACGGCGATGACGACACAAATTCCGCTGTCAGGCAGAATGTTTCACTCAATTTGGACGATGATGAACACGAATTCCGTCCCCCCGACTTAGACGAAGTCAAGAAAGCGATTTCTAGACTGAAGTCGAACAAAGCTGCTGGAGCGGACGGATTGTACGCGGAACTGTTTAAGGCAGCTGGAGATGACCTGGTTGGGCGCATGCACCAGCTCATCTGTAAGATATGGTCGGAGGAAAGCATGCCCGATGAGTGGAATCTCAGCGTCGTTTGTCCGGTCCACAAGAAAGGAGACCCCTTTGACTGCTCCAACTATAGAGGGATCAGCCTCCTTAACATCGCTTATAAGATACTCTCTGCCGTTCTGTGTGAACGCCTGAAACCCTTTGTCAACAACCTGATAGGTCCTTATCAGTGCGGTTTCAGGCCAGGAAAGTCCACTATCGATCAAATTTTTCACATTACGGCAGATCCTGGAAAAGACTCAAGAGATGCAAATCGACACCCACCACCTATTTGTCGATTTCAAGGCCGCACATGACAGCGTGCATAGAGACGAGCTATACAGCGCCATGTCTAGTATTGACATTCCTGCCAAACTCGTCAGGTTGTGCAGGATGACGATGGAGAACTCTCGCTGCTCCATCAAGGTCGGTAACGAACTCACCGAGACCTTCAATGTCAAAAAAAAACGCTGTCATGTGACTTCTTTAACATCATACTTGAGAAGATCGTGCGAAACTCAAACGTAAACACCCGAGGCACGATCTTCCAAAAGTCCGTTCAACTGCTTGCTTACGTGGACGACATTGACGTGATTGGACGAACACAGCGAGCCGTCAATGAGGCGTTTGCTAGTATTGAAGCGGAAGCGGCTAAAATGGGTCTAGCGGTAAACCAGGGCAAAACAAAGTTCATGCTGTCATCACGGAAGGACGCACAACATCGACGTCTCGGACAGAGCGTCATATTGGGCAGCAGAATCCTTGAGGTAGTCAAGGACTTCGTCTACCTAGGCTCCGGAGTAAATAGGGCCAACAACACCAGTACCGAGATCAAGCGCAGAATTACTCTTGCCAATCGCTGTTTCTTTGGGCTCAAGAGGCAATTGAGTAACAGAGCCATCTCTCGAAACACCAAATTGAGCTTGTATAAAACCCTGATCATCCCAGTCCTGCTCTATGGCGCAGAGACATGGACGCTATTGAAAGCGGATGAAGAAGCTCTTGGTTGTTTTGAGAGAAAAGTTCTGCGTACGATCTTTGGTCCTGTTTGCGTTGATGGCGTTTGGAGGAGAAGGTTCAACCACGAACTATACGGGCTGTACAGCGGCATGCACCTAGTTAAGCGTCTTCGGATCCAACGCTTAAGATGGCTAGGTCATGTAGAGCGGATGGACACCACAGCTCCGGCCCGAAGAGTCTTCGACACCGAGCCATTGGGACTGCGCAACAGAGGACGTCCTCGCACTAGATGGCGCACGCAAGTTGAAAAGGACCTCAACCAACTTGGTGTGCGCAACTGGAGGCAGCTGGCGAAAGATCGTGCTGGCTGGAGAGGCATGTTAGTTGAGGCCCAGGTCCACCCCGGACTGTAGCGCCAATCAAGAAGAAGAAGAAGATTATTAGTGGAGATATGTTAAGACAGATTAATTCGATTCTCAAATGTAATTATCTACTTTATCTCAATTCATTTCATTTAATATTAATAACTTAGCGAGCGTCTACGCCATTGTAGTACAAAATTAATATAATGAATAAAAACAATATCTTATATATAAGTATATGAATCTCGGAAATACTGGTACACTTTATCACAAAAACATATAAATGCTAGTTAGTTCTTATAAAATTGATCTCTTAATTGATCTTTATTTTGCGGAATCAGAGTAACGATCTTTGTCGATGCATGGATCAAACTGTCCTCCGTGCGGCGCCCCTATAAAGCCTTCACAACACCCGTTGTGAACTGAACTAGTGCATTCAATGATTCTCTTGCGGTTGTGCGGAAACACATAAGTTTATCTTTATAAAAAAATATTAATTTCAACAGCGTCTCAGCGTACTGACGCATGTGCTTTTCATTACTCTATCTGCGGGTGTGCTGAAGTTCCACTTAGTGATTCACAATATGTGTTAACTGAGTTTGCTCCTGGAATTTTAGGACACTCTGCATTCCAATAGGTCATCGACTTTGAACCAACTAATGATCACTTGGTTGTGATCCGCATCTAAGTCAGACTCTAAGACATCAGTCGTATTTGAGCACATGCCCAAGCCGACGCCATAAATGAGGACTATTACAACTTCTTGAACGGTGCCTTCGGATCCTGTCCGTACTACAATGTCAAAATTGTGCAAAATCCCTTCGCAAAAAATGATACCTAGCGTGCACTTTGGCGGAAGACGTGCGTTAAATATCACGGATGTGCGAACATTCAGGGTTGCTAACGTCAACACGAACCATTTTCTCATGGTAGCAGGATTAAGGATTCGACTCTCCAATGTCAGATAGATACACCAGCCAACATAGAGAAGTTTCGACATTACACGCCTGAGCACACGGCTGATAGGCAGAGCCTACGGAGAGCAGTTACGGAAGGACTCCCCGGTATGCCAATCACAAATGCCAAAAGGCAGTGGATGCACTGCTGCTCAGCCATCAAAGAGCTAGCGGTAAGTACCTATGGCTACCTACCACCGCGGATAAGAAACCGGTGCGCAGTGGAATTAAAGTCAAAGTTTCTCACAATCAAACCAATCAAATCACTCACAATAATTTGTGTTGCAAGAGTTATCACTGATATGATTTTATAACATAATCAGTCCTAAGGTTGAATGTTTTATTACGTTCTTAAGTGATTTTTAGTGTTAATTTTTTTCGTTGTCTTTCAGTACTTTTTTAGGCGTAAAATGTGTTACTAAGAAAATACAGTGAAGGTAGGTGTGAGCAGAAAAAGCATACAACCGAATAACCATACCAAAAAGCGCTACAAATGAAAATAATAGCAGCGTACCGTTGCCTATTGCAAAGGTCTCCCAAAACATCCCAATTAGGGATATCGAAGAGTGTGCGGACAAGCAAATAATACGGCCCTTTTATAAAAAAGCGAAAAGCCTGCCCACAAACTTTAGAAAATGCACCCAGGCTCGGAGCCACAGGAATTGTTGTATGTGTTTAAGCAGCATTTCCAATAGCTGCTTAACAGTGCATCTCTTAACGATGTGACATCCCGATATTCTTCAAACATTGGTAGCACACTACAGTACCCAGGTCATAGTTGAATGCTTCTTCTTTCATATACAGCCAATTGTTATAACGTAACTTAACTTGTCTAGTTCTCTGCTGCTGGAGTTTCTTAATCAATAAACGGTTGCGTCGAGCCAATCCATTACTTGCGTTCCGTTTTCCTCTTTCATACTGTGTTTCATTACTTTTTCTGACAGCCTCTTACTTCTTGATATTGTGCAGATCTTAGAAGTTGCTGTCTTTTCACACATGCATGCTGAGGATCAAAAGCAGCTTTCCTTTTTCCTCGGCATTTTTGCGATAATGTGATTATTAAGAAAAATGTGAAGAAAAATGTTCCGTTCTAGATGCACTGAAGACGATTTTAAATAAATGTTTTCTGTGCACTTAATTTAAAACAATAATAAGACTACTCGAACCAGAACTCAGAGAACAATTTGAATTTTCTTTTGTCATTGATGCCTATCCCGATCTCTCATTCACATCCCTACTCATAATGAGTACAATTAGTTGACTGTGTGCATACATGTTGAAGTTTGAATTATCAATGTGTGCTCCAGCAAAACGGATGGAAATTAGGGTTTTTTCTTAACCTTTTGCACACAACGTGGAGAGATATCTATGTACCAATTCAGAAGTTCAATATTCGCAATTTCAGTAAAATTGAATGGTTTGTGTGTAGCTGTATATGTACATGCATAGATAGTTTGGGCGATTTATAAAAAAAGTTCTTGGAAATCCCATTTATGTACCTTATTATGTTATTAGTCTGGCTCTGAAATTTTATCTAAATCGGCTAATCAATTCAGAAGTTCAATATTCACAATTTCAGTAAAATTGAATGATTTGTGTGTAGCTGTGTATATGTACATGCATAGAATGTTTATTGTTTCCTTTTCGTTTGGTGACTCATGCAGTCGTTCGTGTATGTTCGATTGAGACGTAGAAAAAAAATACTGATTGCATCAAAGCAAAATATGAAAAATGTGTGTTACAACACACTGGGGGAAGATTGATATCCATGGTGCAACCACCCTTATTTTGAGAATCTTACTCCCGTAAAAAGTGCTCGTAACTTTCGAACCGTATGTCGTACCGACACATTCAGCGCCTAAATTTTAGAGCGATTTTGTTGATCTTCCTAAATCGAAATCAATAAGCCTCTAGGTGAATTTATGTGCGTTTTTTTCCCGCAAGCTTCATGGGAAAGCTCGAAATACTCTCACCTTGTTGCATCAGGTCCCGTTTTTGAATACCTCTCTTTGATTCTCTTGTAAGTCAATTGCGATTATCGAATTAGCGAAAATCCGGATTGATTTGAAGATCTTCACTTACTTTATCCCACATAGTACATTTTTTCTTTTTAATGACATAAAACCTGTTTCGAATTTCAATCGAATTGAAATTAGTTTTATCTGCTGATGCGCCCATTTCTTAAATTACAGAAGTTTAATTAATTAATTTGTGTTTCTTCTAACTTTTGCCTTTCTTCTTCTTCGCCACTTTCTTCTCTGAAACAAACACCGTCCCCGAAAATTGCGTAATTGAAAAAAAACCCAAAACGATTTTGAATTTTGCTTTATTTTGCATATATTAGCGCTACTACGATTTAGAATTGTTTGCTGCTGTACGTATGCCAGTTATTACACAGATAGTTCCTATTCGGAAACGCAAACTGCGCAAATTTTGTAAAGCATATCATTGGGAAATGCATAAATGATAAAGCAAACAATTCTAAATCGCAGTAGCGCAAATATTTTTTTCCAAATATTAATCTTTAATCTTCTTCTCAGTTTGAAAATTATAATTCTTATTTCATTAGTCTCACAAGAGTGTGCCAATGGTTTTTTATTCCAAATGGAATGTTCCCTTCAAAATGCCGTGGCAAAACTTACCCTCAATTTTTATTCACACTGCCCAATATAAAAGATCAATGATATAAAATCATAGCAAAGTAAAGAAATTAATCTTTATTCTTCAGAAAATATAAGTATAAAATATGTTACAATTTAGTCAATACTAATCTTAAACTTTAAAGTTGAAAAATCTTAGCTATTATGCTATGTAATTATAAAAATACCGAGTTCTTGGCAATAATATATTCAATATCCAAAGTCACTAAAGTGGCCCTAAAATATGTTGGTTAGTAATTCCACTTGGTTAAGGTGTGTTTTATTCATGAGTTCTTAACAGTTTAATAAATACATGCTTACAAAATGACAACAAAACAGTAAACATACAAACGGATCTGTAAAGCTGTGACGGAAATTTGTTGTTATTTTGTGTTACGTAAATATTTTAAGATTTGAATTTTATTGATATTAATATTGTTTTCATAAATATAACTTTTGGAAGAAAATACAATAAACCTACCTTTGATCAATAAAAAGGAACTTCCCATCGACAGAATGTCTAGAAATAAATATGACTTGTCGAATATTTGGATGGGTATCCAAGGATGATGGAATACTTGACCCAAGTACATTTGATGGAATCCTACCTATAGCTACTAAGCACGACAAGCTAGTGACTTGATCATCCATATCATTTTCCTGTTCTTCAACTTTTAGAGGTATCCATGGTTTCAGGTACCCAGTGCATTGAATTACACGGTACTTTTGATCTAAGCTTAATTTAGATTTTTTTTTATCGGAACTTATTGAACTTGACGATGTGTCAGATTCATCTTTCACTTGTGGCTTAGATAGTTTCGATTTCATTCTGCAAAAAAAAGACCTTCTGGCACCTGAGCAAAGACGATATAAATTTTGAGGTAACTCATTTTTAACTGGTAACATGGCTGTAAAATTTAAATTTCATATTTATTTAAATAAAACTTCTTACTCTTTGCGTCAACCAGTCTCTCTCTGGGACCAGGTTCCAAGGAAGAGAGTTGTTCTTTTACTTTGGCAACGTCTTTTGGGTGCAGAATATCAAACCAACTTTGACCTAAAAGATCATTCTGCGTACAATTCAAAACTTTTGTGACTGATTCTGAAACATAAAGAAGTCTTCCTCGGTCACATCCAACCACAAACAAGAATCCATCTGCGGCTTGTAATATTAAACATTTTAGCTCTTGATCAGACAAAAAAGAAGGTTTATAGTCCCCTTCATTATACGAATTTACAGTTCCACGTATAGTTTTCAAATGCTGGACAGCCATGCGTAACACTGTAAGTTTATCCAGTTTTCTATGCATCGCATAACACATAGATATCATAGAAGAAAGCTCATTAATATATGTATTCATCTTATCACGGCGACGTTTTTTAATCTCACTATGGTTTTGCCTAGAAGTAGTATTAAAACAAATAAACAAACGATTCTTTTCTGAATTTGAATATATGTGCATAAGCGTATATCTAAAATGGTAGTTGTGAACTAACTGCGATCTGCGATCAGTTTTCAGCAAGTATATAAATACATGCTTTATTTATATAATCGAACTATTTCTGGGCAATAAGTCATACGGAAATCGTGTTCCACAAATTTCATCAAAAACCTAAAAATACCATTTTCGCCAATCGCAGATCGCACATACGTGTCTTTGATATGAGCTCACTACGAATTGCGAACTTTGCAAACACTTAATTTGCCTTTTTTAAATTGACTGTCCGAAAAGAATCATTAAGACCGTTACGTAGCATACTTAAATTAACGTTTTTTGAGATTTTTGTCGATACAAAACTATGGTTCAATTCGCCCTTTTTGCATATCAAGAAGTATACGTTTTTATTTACGTTTGCGGGAAAATTATGGTTCGGATTACCAATCGAGCGTAGTTTAACGTAGAGGATTTGGCATATTGGTCTTCATGTCGAAAATAGACAATATATATAAATCAGAATAACATTAGTCGAGTTTTATTGTCGATGTGAACTCAACTCAGCAACAATTTTATACAGAATGCATAGACAAATCCAATGTCATAAAAACACACGTACTAACTTTTGCAAGAAAAAATGAAATGAGTAAATAGCGTTTTACTGAGCTGAGTACTGGGTTCTTAATAAGACACGCCTATTGATTTTAATTCGAATATGCAAAAGAAATAGTTTTCCTTTAATATGAACTTATAACCATACTTTCTGTTTTCATCAAAAGTTTTGGAAGACTTAGCATCGAAGTTTTCGTCATCCCCTTCCTCATCGCTGAAAAGAATAAATAAATATTAATACAATATATACATTAAAATATCATCACAATTATTAGACGTGGTTTTTTTGACTACTCAGTACTTAGCTTAGTAAGGTTTTACACGTGAAGCAACAACAAAACAACTGAGTTAAAAATACTCAGTAGAATTCCCCTGTCATTACTGACTAGGACGCATTGAGAAATCTCATTCATAGACGGAGCCAGCGGAAACTATTTGTTTATTATAGCTTGGTATCAATCCATTATTCGCCATAATGTAACGCAGTAAAAGACCGTTTTATTGAGAATCATAATTGAGCTCAGTACTGAGTTGTCAAAAAAATACGTCTATTATTGTTATATATTATTAGTGGAGATATGTTAAGACAGATTAATTCGATTCTCAAATGTAATTATCTACTTTATCTCAATTCATTTCATTTAATATTAATAACTTAGCGAGCGTCTACGCCATTGTAGTACAAAATTAATATAATGAATAAAAACAATATCTTATATGTAAGTATATGAATCTCGGAAATACTGGTACACTTTATCACAAAAACATATAAATGCTAGTTATTTCTTATAAAATTGATCTCTTAATTGATCTTTATTTTGTGGAATCAGAGTAACGATCTTTGTCGATGCATGGATCAAACTGTCCTCCGTGCCGCGCCCCTATAAAGCCTTCACAACACCCGTTGTGAACTGAACTAGTGCATTCAATGATTCTCTTGCGGTTGTGCGGAAACACATAAGTTTATCTTTATAAAAAAATATTAATTTCAACAGCGTCTCAGCGTACTGACGCATGTGCTTTTCATTGCTCTATCTGCGGGTGTGCTGAAGTTCCACTTAGTGATTCACAATATGTGTTAACTGAGTTTGCTCCTGGAATTTTAGAACACTCTGCATTCCAATAGGTCATCGACTTTGAACCAACTAATGATCACTTGGTTGTGATCCGCATCCAAGTCAGATTCTAAGACATCAGTCGTATTTGAGCACATGCCCAAGCCGACGCCATAAATGAGGACTTCTACAACTTCTTGAACGGTGCCTTCGGATCCTGTCCGTACTACAATGTCCAAATTGTGCAAAATCCCTTCGCAAAAAATGATACCTAGCGTGCACTTTGGCGGAAGACGTGCGTTAAATATCACGGATGTGCGAACATTCAGGGTTGCTAACGTCAACACGAACCATTTTCTCATGGTAGCAGGATTAAGGATTCGACTCTCCAATGTCAGATAGATACACCAGCCAACATAGAGAAGTTTCGACATTACACGCCTGAGCACACGGCTGATAGGCAGAGCCTACGGAGAGCAGTTACGGAAGGACTCCCCGGTATGCCAATCACAAATGCCAAAAGGCAGTGGATGCACTGCTGCTCAGCCATCAAAGAGCTAGCGGTAAGTACCTATGGCTACCTACCACCGCGGACAAGAAACCGGTGCGCAGTGGAATTAAAGTCAAAGTTTCTCACAATCAAACCAATCAAATCACTCACAATAATTTGTGTTGCAAGAGTTATCACTGATATGATTTTATAACATAATCAGTCCTAAGGTTGAATGTTTTATTACGTTCTTAAGTGATTTTTAGTGTTAATTTTTTTCGTTGTCTTTCAGTACTTTTTTAGGCGTAAAATGTGTTACTAAGAAAATACAGTGAAGGTAGGTGTGAGCAGAAAAAGCATACAACCGAAGAACCATACCAAAAAGCGCTACAAATGAAAATAATAGCAGCGTACCGTTGCCTATTGCAAAGGTCTCCCAAAACATCCCAATTAGGGATATCGAAGAGTGTGCGGACAAGCAAATAATACGGCCCTTTTATAAAATAGCGAAAAGCCTGCCCACAAACTTTAGAAAATGCACCCAGGCTCGGAGCCACAGGAATTGTTGTATGTGTTTAAGCAGCATTTCCAATAGCTGCTTAACAGTGCATCTCTTAACGATGTGACATCCCGATATTCTTCAAACATTGGTAGCACACTACAGTACCCAGGTCATAGTTGAATGCTTCTTCTTTCATATACAGCCAATTGTTATAACGTAACTTAACTTGTCTAGTTCTCTGCTGCTGGAGTTTCTTAATCAATAAACGGTTGCGTCGAGCCAATCCATTACTTGCGTTCCGTTTTCCTCTTTCATACTGTGTTTCATTACTTTTTCTGACAGCCTCTTACTTCTTGATATTGTGCAGATCTTAGAAGTTGCTGTCTTTTCACACATGCATGCTGAGGATCAAAAGCAGCTTTCCTTTTTCCTCGGCATTTTTGCGATAATGTGATTATTAAGAAAAATGTGAAGAAAAATGTTCCGTTCTAGATGCACTGAAGACGATTTTAAATAAATGATTTCTGTGCACTTAATTTAAAACAATAATAAGACTACTCGAACCAGAACTCAGAGAACAATTTGAATTTTCTTTTGTCATTGATGCCTATCCCGATCTCTCATTCACATCCCTACTCATAATGAGTACAATTCGTTGACTGTGTGCATACATGTTGAAGTTTGAATTATCAATGTGTGCTCCAGCAAAACGGATGGAAATTAGGGTTTTTTCTTAACCATTTGCACACAACGTGGAGAGATATCTATGTACCAATTCAGAAGTTCAATATTCGCAATTTCAGTAAAATTGAATGGTTTGTGTGTAGCTGTATATGTACATGCATAGATAGTTTGGGCGATTTATAAAAAAAGTTCTTGGAAATCCCATTTATGTACCTTATTATGTTATTAGTCTGGCTCTGAAATTTTATCTAAATCGGCTAATCAATTCAGAAGTTCAATATTCACAATTTCAGTAAAATTGAATGATTTGTGTGTAGCTGTGTATATGTACATGCATAGAATGTTTATTGTTTCCTTTTCGTGTGGTGACTCATGCAGTCGTTCGTATATGTTCGATTGAGACGTAGAAAAAAATGACTGCACCAAAGCAAAATATGAAAAATGTGTGTTACAACACACTGGGGGAAGATTGATATCCATGGTGCAACCACCCTTATTTTGAGAATCTTACTCCCGTAAAAAGTGCTCGTAACTTTTGAACCGTATGTTGTAACGACACATTCAGCGCCTAAATTTTAGAATGATTTTGTTGATCTTCCTAAATCGAAATCAATAAACCTCTAGATGAATTTATGTGCGTTTTTTTTCCCGCAAGCTTCATCGGAAGGCTCGAAATACTCTCACCTTGTTGCATCAGGTCCCGTTTTTGAATACCTGTCTTTGATTCTCTTGTAAGTCAATTGCGATTATCGAATTAGCGAAAATCCGGATTGATTTGAAGATCTTGTTCACTTACTTTATCCCACAGAGTACATTTTTTCTTTTTCCTGACATAAAACCTGTTTTGAATTTCAATCGGATTGAAATTAGTTTTATCTGCTGATGCGCCCATTTCTTAAATTACAGAAGTTTAATTAATGAATTTGTGTTTCTTCCAACTTTTGCCTTTCTTCTTCTTCGCCATTTTCTTCTCTGAAACAAACACCGTCCCCGAAAATTGCGTAATTGAAAAAAAACCCAAAACGATTTTGAATTTTGCTTTATTTTGCATATATTAGCGCTACTACGATTTAGAATTGTTTGCTGCTGTACGTATGCCAGTTATTACACAGATAGTTCCTATTCGGAAACGCAAACTGCGCAAATTTTGTAAAGCATATCATTGGGAAATGCATAAATGATAAAGCAAACAATTCTAAATCGCAGTAGCGCAAATATTTTTTTCCAAATATTAATCTTTAATCTTCTTCTCAGTTTGAAAATTATAATTCTTATTTCATTAGTCTCACAAGAGTGTGCCAATGGTTTTTTATTCCAAATGGAATGTTCCCTTCAAAATGCCGTTGCAAAACTTACCCTCAATTTTTATTCACACTGCCCAATATAAAAGATCAATGATATAAAATCATAGCAAAGTAAAGAAATTAATCTTTATTCTTCAGAAAATATAAGTATAAAATATGTTACAATTTAGTCAATACTAATCTTAAGCTTTAAAGTTGAAAAATCTTAGCTATTATGCTATGTAATTATAAAAATACCGAGCTCTTGGCAATAATATATTCAATATCCAAAGTCCAAGGATTTTTAAAAGACTTCCATTCACTTTGCAATTGAACAAATCCATCTTCTTTGCGTCTAAATCGAAAAACTTGTGTTGTTACATTTTCGGTTGTTTGTAGTACCATTTTGTGTGATTCTGCCAAATTGGGTATATCCTCATGATGAAAATATTCATAAAAGCTTGTTCCTAATAATTCTTGTGGTAAGAATCCTATCACTAAAGTGGCCCTAAAAATATGTTGGTTAGTAATTCCACTTGGTTAAGGTGTGTTTTATTCATGAGTTCTTAACAGTTTAATAAATACATGCTTACAATATGACAACAAAACAGTAAACATACAAACGGATCTGTAAAGCTGTGACGGAAATTTGTTGTTATTTTGTGTTACGTAAATATTTTAAGATTTGAATTTTATTGATATTAATATTGTTTTCATAAAGAAAACTTTTGGAAGAAAATACAATAAACCTACCTTTGATCAATAAAAAGGAACTTCCCATCGACAGAATGTCTAGAAATAAATATGACTTGTCGAATATTTGGATGGGTATCCAAGGATGATGGAATACTTGACCCAAGTACATTTGATGGAATCCTACCTATAGCTACTAAGCACGACAAGCTAGTGACTTGATCATCCATATCATTTTCTTGTTCTTCAACTTTTAGAGGTATCCATGGTTTCAGGTACCCAGTGCATTGAATTACACGGTACTTTTGATCTAAGCTTAATTTAGATTTTTTTTATCGGAACTTATTAAACTTGACGATGTGTCAGATTCATCTTTCACTTGTGGCTTAGATAGTTTCGATTTCATTCTGCAAAAAAAAGACCTTCTGGCACCTGAGCAAAGACGATATAAATTTTGAGGTAACTCATTTTTAACTGGTAACATGGCTGTAAAATTTAAATTTCATATTTATTTAAATAAAACTTCTTACTCTTTGCGTCAACCAGTCTCTCTCTGGGACCAGGTTCCAAGGAAGAGAGTTGTTCTTTTACTTTGGCAACGTCTTTTGGGTGCAGAATATCAAACCAACTTTGACCTAAAAGATCATTCTGCGTACAATTCAAAACTTTTGTGACTGATTCTAAAACATAAAGAAGTCTTCCTCGGTCACATCCAACCACAAACAAGAATCCATCTGCGGCTTGTAATATTAAACATTTTAGCTCTTGATCAGACAAAAAAGAAGGTTTATAGTCCCCTTCATTATACGAATTTACAGTTCCACGTATAGTTTTCAAATGCTGGACAGCCATGCGTAACACTGTAAGTTTATCCAGTTTTCTATGCATCGCATAACACATAGGTATCATAGAAGAAAGCTCATTAATATATGTATTCATCTTATCACGGCGACGTTTTTTAATCTCACTATGGTTTTGCCTAGAAGTAGTATTAAAACAAATAAACAAACGATTCTTTTCTGAATTTGAATATATGTGCATAAGCGTATATCTAAAATGGTAGTTGTGAACTAACTGCGATCTGCGATCAGTTTTCAGCAAGTATATAAATACATGCTTTATTTATATAATCGAACTATTTCTGGGCAATAAGTCATACGGAAATCGTGTTCCACAAATTTCATCAAAAACCTAAAAATACCATTTTCGCCATTCGCAGATCGCACATACGTGTCTTTGATATGAGCTCACTACGAATTGCGAACTTTGCAAACACTTAATTTGCCTTTTTTAAATTGACTGTCCGAAAAGAATCATTAAGACCGTTACGTAGCATACTTAAATTAACGTTTTTTGAGATTTTTGTCGATACAAAACTATGGTTCAATTCGCCCTTTTTGCATATCAAGAAGTATACGTTTTTATTTACGTTTGCGGGAAAATTATGGTTCGGATTACCAATCGAGCGTAGTTTAACGTAGAGGATTTGGCATATTGGTCTTCATGTCGAAAATAGACAATATATATAAATCAGAATAACATTAGTCGAGTTTTATTGTCGATGTGAACTCAACTCAACAACAATTTTATACAGAATGCATAGACAAATCCAATGTCATAAAAACACACGTACTAACTTTTGCAAGAAAAAATGAAATGAGTAAATAGCGTTTTACTGAGCTGAGTACTGGGTTCTTAATAAGACACGCCTATTGATTTTAACTCGAATATGCAAAAGAAATAGTTTTCCTTTAATATGAACTTATAACCATACTTTTTGTTTTCATCAAAAGTTTTGGAAGACTTAGCATCGAAGTTTTCGTCATCCCCTTCCTCATCACAATTATTAGGCGTGGTTTTTTTGACTACTCAATACTTAGCTTAGTAAGGTTTTACACGTGAAGCAACAACAAAACAACTGAGTTAAAAATACTCAGTAGAATTCCCCTGTCATTACTGACTAGGACGCATTGAGAAATCTCATTCATAGACGGAGCCAGCGGAAACTATTTGTTTATTATAGCTTGGTATCAATCCATTATTCGCCATAATGTAACGCAGTAAAAGAGCGTTTTATTGAGAATCATAATTGAGCTCAGTACTGAGTAGTCAAAAAAATACGCCTATTATTGTTATATATTATTAGCGCTTATTTGGAGCGCTTATTTGGATGCGGATTCGTTGTTCGGGGCAGACTTAGGCAAAAAGTCTTAAGCTTTGATTATATCAGCGAGCGCCTCATAACAATCCGCATCAAGGCTAAATTCGGGAACATCAGCCTGATCTGCGCACACGCCCCGACGGAGGAGAAGGATGACGATATCAAGGATGACTTCTATGATCTCCTAGAAAGAACATATGATCGATGCCCCAGCTATGACACCAAGATCGTTCTAGGAGATTTCAACGCACAGCTGGGCAAGGAAGAAATCTTTGCTAGAGTCATCGGAAAACACAGCCTGCACGACAACACATCCGGAAACGGACTCAGGCTGGTAGATTTCGCCTCGGGGCGTAACCTCTCTGTGATGAGCACGCGGTTCCCACACCTCAACATCCATAAGGGGACCTGGCGGTCTCCTGATCAATCAACCGTCAACCAGATTGATCACGTTGCGATCGACGTCAGACACTCCTCCAATATTCTCGATGTCCGCACGTTCCGAGGAGCCAACATCGACTCGGACCATTTCCTTGTTGTAGCCAAGGTAAAGATGAGGATATCGAGAGAAGTACGGAGTCGAGAAAGAACACTACGGTTTGACGTCAGAAAGCTACAATCGCAATCGACCGCTAGGAACTTTGCCGACCGAGTCTCCCTGAAACTCTCTGAAAGTTCTACGCTGCCTGCACATTCAATAGAAGGAGAATGGAAACGTTATCAAAAAGCCATCAAAGAAGCTGCCACTGATGTGCTGGGTTTCACGACACCACCTAGAAGGAACCCATGGTTTGACGACGAGTGCAGGGAGGTACATGCAGCCAAGCAGGAGGCCTACAAGGCAACGCTGCATCGAACAACGAGAGCTGTTCGTGAGCTCTACGAACAGAAGAGAAGGGAAGAGCACCGGCTTCTCAGAAAAAAAAAGAAAGAGCATGAGAAGCGCGTGGTCGTGGAGATGGAGAGGTGTTACGACAGGAAGGAGGTCCGAAAGTTTTACCAAAAGGTAAAACAAGTATCAGGAAGATATAGACCTCGGACCGAAGCCTGCAGGGACGAAAATGGACAACTAGTAGTAGAATCGCAGTCGATGCTGAGAATTTGGAAAAATCATTTCTGTAGACTGTTAAACGGCGATGACGACACAAATTCCGCTGTCAGGCAGAATGTTTCACTCAATTTGGACGATGATGAAGACGAATTCCGGCCCCCCGACTTAGACGAAGTCAAGGAAGTGATATCGAGACGAAAGTCGAACAAAGCTGCTGGAGCGGACGGATTGTACGCGGAACTTTTTAAGGCAGCTGGAGATGACCTGGTTGGGCGCATGCACCAGCTCATCTGTAAGATATGGTCGGAGGAAAGCATGCCCGATGAGTGGAATCTCAGCGTCGTTTGTCCGGTCCACAAGAAAGGAGACCCCTTTGACTGCTCCAACTATAGAGGGATCAGCCTCCTTAACATCGCTTATAAGATACTCTCTGCCGTTCTGTGTGAACGCCTGAAACCCTTTGTCAACAACCTGATAGGTCCTTATCAGTGCGGTTTCAGGCCAGGAAAGTCCACTATCGATCAAATTTTTCACATTACGGCAGATCCTGGAAAAGACTCAAGAGATGCAAATCGACACCCACCACCTATTTGTCGATTTCAAGGCCGCACATGACAGCGTGCATAGAGACGAGCTATACAGCGCCATGTCTAGTATTGACATTCCTGCCAAACTCGTCAGGTTGTGCAGGATGACGATGGAGAACTCTCGCTGCTCCATCAAGGTCGGTAACGAACTCACCGAGACCTTCAATGTCAAAAAAAAACGCTGTCATGTGACTTCTTTAACATCATACTTGAGAAGATCGTGCGAAACTCAAACGTAAACACCCGAGGCACGATCTTCCAAAAGTCCGTTCAACTGCTTGCTTACGTGGACGACATTGACGTGATTGGACGAACACAGCGAGCCGTCAATGAGGCGTTTGCTAGTATTGAAGCGGAAGCGGCTAAAATGGGTCTAGCGGTAAACCAGGGCAAAACAAAGTTCATGCTGTCATCACGGAAGGACGCACAACATCGACGTCTCGGACAGAGCGTCATATTGGGCAGCAGAATCCTTGAGGTAGTCAAGGACTTCGTCTACCTAGGCTCCGGAGTAAATAGGGCCAACAACACCAGTACCGAGATCAAGCGCAGAATTACTCTTGCCAATCGCTGTTTCTTTGGGCTCAAGAGGCAATTGAGTAACAGAGCCATCTCTCGAAACACCAAATTGAGCTTGTATAAAACCCTGATCATCCCAGTCCTGCTCTATGGCGCAGAGACATGGACGCTATTGAAAGCGGATGAAGAAGCTCTTGGTTGTTTTGAGAGAAAAGTTCTGCGTACGATCTTTGGTCCTGTTTGCGTTGATGGCGTTTGGAGGAGAAGGTTCAACCACGAACTATACGGGCTGTACAGCGGCATGCACCTAGTTAAGCGTCTTCGGATCCAACGCTTAAGATGGCTAGGTCATGTAGAGCGGATGGACACCACAGCTCCGGCCCGAAGAGTCTTCGACACCGAGCCATTGGGACTGCGCAACAGAGGACGTCCTCGCACTAGATGGCGCACGCAAGTTGAAAAGGACCTCAACCAACTTGGTGTGCGCAACTGGAGGCAGCTGGCGAAAGATCGTGCTGGCTGGAGAGGCATGTTAGTTGAGGCCCAGGTCCACCCCGGACTGTAGCGCCAATCAAGAAGAAGAAGAAGATTATTAGTGGAGATATGTTAAGACAGATTAATTCGATTCTCAAATGTAATTATCTACTTTATCTCAATTCATTTCATTTAATATTAATAACTTAGCGAGCGTCTACGCCATTGTAGTACAAAATTAATATAATGAATAAAAACAATATCTTATATATAAGTATATGAATCTCGGAAATACTGGTACACTTTATCACAAAAACATATAAATGCTAGTTAGTTCTTATAAAATTGATCTCTTAATTGATCTTTATTTTGCGGAATCAGAGTAACGATCTTTGTCGATGCATGGATCAAACTGTCCTCCGTGCGGCGCCCCTATAAAGCCTTCACAACACCCGTTGTGAACTGAACTAGTGCATTCAATGATTCTCTTGCGGTTGTGCGGAAACACATAAGTTTATCTTTATAAAAAAATATTAATTTCAACAGCGTCTCAGCGTACTGACGCATGTGCTTTTCATTACTCTATCTGCGGGTGTGCTGAAGTTCCACTTAGTGATTCACAATATGTGTTAACTGAGTTTGCTCCTGGAATTTTAGGACACTCTGCATTCCAATAGGTCATCGACTTTGAACCAACTAATGATCACTTGGTTGTGATCCGCATCTAAGTCAGACTCTAAGACATCAGTCGTATTTGAGCACATGCCCAAGCCGACGCCATAAATGAGGACTATTACAACTTCTTGAACGGTGCCTTCGGATCCTGTCCGTACTACAATGTCAAAATTGTGCAAAATCCCTTCGCAAAAAATGATACCTAGCGTGCACTTTGGCGGAAGACGTGCGTTAAATATCACGGATGTGCGAACATTCAGGGTTGCTAACGTCAACACGAACCATTTTCTCATGGTAGCAGGATTAAGGATTCGACTCTCCAATGTCAGATAGATACACCAGCCAACATAGAGAAGTTTCGACATTACACGCCTGAGCACACGGCTGATAGGCAGAGCCTACGGAGAGCAGTTACGGAAGGACTCCCCGGTATGCCAATCACAAATGCCAAAAGGCAGTGGATGCACTGCTGCTCAGCCATCAAAGAGCTAGCGGTAAGTACCTATGGCTACCTACCACCGCGGATAAGAAACCGGTGCGCAGTGGAATTAAAGTCAAAGTTTCTCACAATCAAACCAATCAAATCACTCACAATAATTTGTGTTGCAAGAGTTATCACTGATATGATTTTATAACATAATCAGTCCTAAGGTTGAATGTTTTATTACGTTCTTAAGTGATTTTTAGTGTTAATTTTTTTCGTTGTCTTTCAGTACTTTTTTAGGCGTAAAATGTGTTACTAAGAAAATACAGTGAAGGTAGGTGTGAGCAGAAAAAGCATACAACCGAATAACCATACCAAAAAGCGCTACAAATGAAAATAATAGCAGCGTACCGTTGCCTATTGCAAAGGTCTCCCAAAACATCCCAATTAGGGATATCGAAGAGTGTGCGGACAAGCAAATAATACGGCCCTTTTATAAAAAAGCGAAAAGCCTGCCCACAAACTTTAGAAAATGCACCCAGGCTCGGAGCCACAGGAATTGTTGTATGTGTTTAAGCAGCATTTCCAATAGCTGCTTAACAGTGCACCTCTTAACGATGTGACATCCCGATATTCTTCAAACATTGCTAGCACACTACAGTACCCAGGTCATAGTTGAATGCTTCTTCTTTCATATACAGCCAATTGTTATAACGTAACTTAACTTGTCTAGTTCTCTGCTGCTGGAGTTTCTTAATCAATAAACGGTTGCGTCGAGCCAATCCATTACTTGCGTTCCGTTTTCCTCTTTCATACTGTGTTTCATTACTTTTTCTGACAGCCTGTGCAATGTTGTCATTTTCACGAACTTGGACTCTTACTTCTTGATATTGTGCAGATCTTAGAAGTTGCTGTCTTTTCACACATGCATGCTGAGGATCAAAAGCAGCTTTCCTTTTTCCTCGGCATTTTTGCGGTAATGTGATTATTAAGAAAAATGTGAAGAAAAATGTTCCGTTCTAGATGCACTGAAGACGATTTTAAATAAATGTTTTCTGTGCACTTAATTTAAAACAATAATAAGACTACTCGAACCAGAACTCAGAGAACAATTTGAATTTTCTTTTGTCATTGATGCCTATCCCGATCTCTCATTCACATCCCTACTCATAATGAGTACAATTCGTTGACTGTGTGCATACATGTTGAAGTTTGAATTATCAATGTGTGCTGCAGCAAAACGGACGGAAATTAGGGTTTTTTCTTAACCATTTGCACACAACGTGGAGGGATATCTATGTACCAATTCAGAAGTTAAATATTCGCAATTTCAGTAAAATTGAATGATTTGTGTGTAGCTGTATATGTACATGCATAGATAGTTTGGGCGATTTATAAAAAAAGTTCTTGGAAATCCCATTTATGTACCTTATTATGTTTTTAGTCTGGCTCTGAAATTTTATCTAAATCGGCTAATCAATTCAGAAATTCAATATTCACAATTTCAGTAAAATTAAATGATTTGTGTGTAGCTGTGTATATGTACATGCATAGAATGTTTATTGTTTCCTTTTCGTTTGGTGACTCATGCAGTCGTTCGTGTATGTGAAAAAAAATATGAAAAATGTGTGTTACAACACACTGGGGGAAGATTGATATCCATGGTGCAACCACCCTTATTTTGAGAATCTTAATCCCGTAAAAAGTGCTCGTAACTTTCGAACCGTATGTCGTACCGACACATTCAGCGCCTAAATTTTAGAGCGATTTTGTTGATCTTCCTAAATCGAAATCAATAAACCTCTAGATGAATTTATGTGCGTTTTTTTCCCGCAAGCTTCATGGGAAAGCTCGAAATACTCTCACCTTGTTGCATCAGGTCCCGTTTTTGAATACCTCTCTTTGATTCTCTTGTAAGTCAATTGCGATTATCGAATTAGCGAAAATCCGGATTGATTTGAAGATCTTCACTTACTTTATCCCACATAGTACATTTTTTCTTTTTAATGACATAAAACCTGTTTCGAATTTCAATCGAATTGAAATTAGTTTTATCTGCTGATGCGCCCATTTCTTAAATTACAGAAGTTTAATTAATTAATTTGTGTTTCTTCTAACTTTTGCCTTTCTTCTTCTTCGCCATTTTCTTCTCTGAAACAAACACCGTCCCCGAAAATTGCGTAATTGAAAAAAAAACCCAAAACGATTTTGAATTTTGCTTTATTTTGCATATTAGCGCTACTACGATTTAGAATTGTTTGCTGCTGTACGTATGCCAGTTATTACACAGATAGTTCCTATTCGGAAACGCAAACTGCGCAAATTTTGTAAAGCATATCATTCGGAAATGCATAAACGATAAAGCAAACAGTTCTAAATCGCAGTAGCGCAAATATTTTTGTCCAAATATTAATCTTTAATCTTCTTCTCAGTTTGAAAATTAGAATTCTTATTTCATTACTCTCAGAAGAGTGTGCCAATGGTTTTTTATTCCAAATGGAATGTTCCCTTCAAAATGCCGTGGCAAAACTTACCCTCAATTTTTATTCACACTGCCCAATATAAAAGATCAATGATATAAAATCATAGCAAAGTAAAGAAATTAATCTTTATTCTTCAGAAAATATAAGTATAAAATATGTTACAATTTAGTCAATACTAATCTTAAACTTTAAAGTTGAAAAATCTTAGCTATTATGCTATGTAATTATAAAAATACCGAGTTCTTGGCAATAATATATTCAATATCCAAAGTCCAAGGATTTTTAAAAGACTTCCATTCACTTTGCAATTGAACAAATCCATCTTCTTTGCGTCTAAATCGATAAACTTGTGTTGTTACATTTTCGGTTGTTTGTAGTACCATTTTGTGTGATTCTGCCAAATTGGGTATATCCTCATGATGAAAATATTCATAAAAGCTTGTTCCTAATAATTCCTGTGGTAAGAATCCTATCACTAAAGTGGCCCTAAAAATATGTTGCTTAGTAATTCCACTTGGTTAAGGTGTGTTTTATTCATGAGTTCTTAACAGTTTAATAAATACATGCTCACAAAATGACAACAAAACAGTAAACATACAAACGGATCTGTAAAGCTGTGACTGAAATTTGTTGTTATTTTGTGTTACGTAAATATTTTAAAGTTTGAATTTTATTGATATTAATATTGTTTTCATAAATAAAACTTTTGGAAGAAAATACAATAAACCTACCTTTGATCAATAAAAAGGAACTTCCCATCGACAGAATGTCTAGAAATAAATATGACTTGTCGAATATTTGGATGGGTATCCAAGGATGATGGAATACTTGACCCAAGTACATTTGATGGAATTCTACCTATAGCTACTAAGCACGACAAGGTAGTGACTTGATCATCCATATCATTTTCTTGGTCTTCAACTTTTAGAGGTATCCATGATTTCAGGTACCCAGTGCATTGAATTACACGGTACTTTTGATCTAAGCTTAATTTAGATTTTTTTTTATCGGAACTTATTGAACTTGACGATGTGTCAGATTCATCTTTCACTTGTGGCTTAGATAGTTTCGATTTCATTCTGCAAAAAAAAGACCTTCTGGCACCTGAGCAAAGACGATATAAATTTTGAGGTAACTCATTTTTAACTGGTAACATGGCTGTAAAATTTAAATTTCATAAATGATAATATTTGCTTAAATAAAACCTCTTACTCTTTGCGTCAACCAGTCTCTCTCTGGGACCAGGTTCCAAGGAAGAGAGTTGTTCTTTTACTTTGGCAACGTCTTTTGGGTGCAGAATATCAAACCAACTTTGACCTAAAAGATCATTCTGCGTACAATTCAAAACTTTTGTGACTGATTCTGAAACATAAAGAAGTCTTCCTCGGTCACATCCAACCACAAACAAGAATCCATCTGCGGCTTGTAATATTAAACATTTTAGCTCTTGATCAGACAAAAAAGAAGGTTTATAGTCCCCTTCATTATACGAATTTACAGTTCCACGTATAGTTTTCAAATGCTGGACAGCCATGCGTAACACTGTAAGTTTATCCAGTTTTCTATGCATCGCATAACACATAGGTATCATAGAAGAAAGCTCATTAATATATGTATTCATCTTATCACGGCGACGTTTTTTAATCTCACTATGGTTTTGCCTAGAAGTAATATTAAAACAAATAAACAAACGATTCTTTTCTGAATTTGAATATATGTGCATAAGCGTATATCTAAAATGGTAGTTGTGAACTAACTGCGATCTGCGATCAGTTTTCAGCAAGTATATAAATACATGCTTTATTTATATAGAACTATTTCTGGGCAATGAGTCAGACGGAAATCGTGTTCCACAAATTTCATCAAAAACCTAAAAATACCATTTTCGCCATTCGCAGATCGCACATACGTGTCTTTGATATGAGCTCACTACGAATTGCGAACTTTGCAAACACTTAATTTGCCTTTTTTAAATTGACTGTCCGAAAAGAATCATTAAGACCGTTACGTAGCATACTTAAATTAACGTTTTTTGAGATTTTTGTCGATACAAAACTATGGTTCAATTCGCCCTTTTTGCATATCAAGAAGTATACGTTTTTATTTACGTTTGCGGGAAAATTATGGTTCGGATTACCAATCGAGCGTAGTTTAACGTAGAGGATTTGGCATATTGGTCTTCATGTCGAAAATAGACAATATATATAAATCAGAATAACATTAGTCGAGTTTTATTGTCGATGTGAACTCAACTCAACAACAATTTTATACAGAATGCATAGACAAATCCAATGTCATAAAAACACACGTTCTAACTTTTGCAAGAAAAAATGAAATGAGTAAATAGCGCTTTACTGAGCTGAGTACTGGGTTCTTAATAAGACACGCCTATTGATTTTAATTCGAATATGCAAAAGAAATAGTTTTCCTTTAATATGAACTTATAACCATACTTTTTGTTTTCATCAAAAGTTTTGAAGTTTTCGTCATCCCCTTCCTCATCGCTGAAAAGAATAAATAAATATTAATACAATATATACATTAAAATATCATCACAATTATTAGACGTGGTTTTTTTGACTACTCAGTACTTAGCTTAGTAAGGTTTTACACGTGAAGCAACAACAAAACAACTGAGTTAAAAATACTCAGTAGAATTCCCCTGTCATTACTGACTAGGACGTATTGAGAAATCTCATTCATAGACGGAGCCAGCGGAAACTATTTTTTTATTATAGCTTGGTATCAATCCATTATTCGCCATAATGTAACGCAGTAAAAGACCGTTTTATTGAGAATCATAATTGAGCTCAGTACTGAGTAGTCAAAAAAATACGCCTATTATTGTTATATATTATTAGTGGAGATATGTTAAGACAGATTAATTCGATTCTCAAATGTAATTATCTACTTTATCTCAATTCATTTCATTTAATATTAATAACTTAGCGAGCGTCTACGCCATTGTAGTACAAAATTAATATAATGAATAAAAACAATATCTTATATATAAGTATATGAATCTCGGAAATGCTGGTACACTTTATCACAAAAACATATAAATGCTAGTTATTTCTTATAAAATTGATCTCTTAATTGATCTTTATTTTGCGGAATCAGAGTAACGATCTTTGTCGATGCATGGATCAAACTGTCCTCCGTGCGGCGCCCCTATAAAGCCTTCACAACACCCGTTGTGAACTGAACTAGTGCATTCAATGATTCTCTTGCGGTTGTGCGGAAACACATAAGTTTATCTTTATAAAAAAATATTAATTTCAACAGCGTCTCAGCGTACTAACGCATGTGCTTTTCATTGCTCTATCTGCGGGTGTGCTGAAGTTCCACTTAGTGATTCACAATATGTGTTAACTGAGTTTGCTCCTGAAATTTTAGAACACTCTGCATTCCAATAGGTCATCGACTTTGAACCAACTAATGATCACTTGGTTGTGATCCGCATCCAAGTCAGATTCTAAGACATCAGTCGTATTTGAGCACATGCCCAAGCCGATGCCATAAATGAGGACTATTACAACTTCTTGAACGGTGCCTTCGGATCCTGTCCGTACTACAATGTCAAAATTGTGCAAAATCCCTTCGAAAAAAATGATACCTAGCGTGCACTTTGGCGGAAGACGCGCGTTAAATATCACCGATGTGCGAACATTCAGGATTGCTAACGTCAACACGAACCATTTTCTCATGGTAGCAGGATTAAGAATTCGACTCTCCAATGTCAGATAGATACACCAGCCAACATAGAGAAGTTTCGACATTACACGGCTGAGCACACGGCTGATAGGCAGAGCCTACGGAGAGCAGTTACGGAAGGACTCCCCGGTATGCCAATCACAAATGCCAAAAGGCAGTGGATGCACTGCTGCTCAGCCATCAAAGAGCTAGCGGTAAGTACCTATGGCTACCTACCACCGCGGACAAGAAACCGGTGCGCAGTGGAATTAAAGTCAAAGTTTCTCACAATCAAACCAATCAAATCACTCACAATAATTTGTGTTGCAAGAGTTATCACTGATATGATTTTATAACATAATCAGTCCTAAGGTTGAATGTTTTATTACGTTCTTAAGTGATTTTTAGTGTTAATTTTTTTCGTTGTCTTTCAGTACTTTTTTAGGCGTAAAATGTGTTACTAAGAAAATACAGTGAAGGCAGGTGTGAGCCGAAAAAGCGTACAACCGAATAACCATACCAAAAAGCGCTACAAATGAAAATAATAGCAGCGTACCGTTGCCTATTGCAAAGGTCTCCCGAAACATCCCAATTAAGGATATCGAAGAGTCTGCGGACAAGCAAATAATAAATAAATAACGGCCCTTTTATAAAGAAGCAAAAAGCCTGCCCACAAACTTTAGAAAATGCAAGCAGGCTCGGAGCCACAGGAATTGTTGTATGTGTTTAAGCAGCATTTCCAATAGCTGCTTAACAGTGCACCTCTTAACGATGTGACATCCCGATATTCTTCAAATGAATGCTTCTTCTTTCATATACAGCCAATTGTTATAACGTAACTTAACTTGTCTAGTTCTCTGCTGCTGGAGTTTCTTAATCAATAAACGGTTGCGTCGAGCCAATCCATTACTTGCGTTCCGTTTTCCTCTTTCATACTGTGTTTCATTACTTTTTCTGACAGCCTGTGCAATGTTGTCATTTTCACGAACTTGGACTCTTACTTCTTGATATTGTGCAGATCTTAGAAGTTGCTGTCTCTTCACACATGCATGCTGAGGATCAAAAGCAGCTTTCCTTTTCCTCGGCATTTTTGCGATAATGTGATTATTAAGAAAAATGTGAAGAAAAGTGTTCCGTTCTAGATGCACTGAAGACGATTTTAAATAAATGTTTTCTGTGCACTTAATTTAAAACAATAATAAGACTACTCGAACCAGAACTCAGAGAACAATTTGAATTTTCTTTTGTCATTGATGCCTATCCCGATCTCTCATTCACATCCCTACTCATAATGAGTACAATTCGTTGACTGTGTGCATACATGTTGAAGTTTGAATTATCAATGTGTGCTGCAGCAAAACGGATGGAAATTAGGGTTTTTTCTTAACCATTTGCACACAACTTGGAGAGATATCTATGTCTATCTATGTTCAGAAGTTCAATATTCGCAATTTCAGTAAAATTGAATGATTTGTGTGTAGCTGTATATGTACATGCATAGATAGTTTGGGCGATTTATAAAAAAAGTTCTTGGAAATCCCATTTATGTACCTTATTATGTTATTAGTCTGGCTCTGAAATTTTATCTAAATCGGCTAATCAATTCAGAAGTTCAATATTCACAATTTCAGTAAAATTGAATGATTTGTGTGTAGCTGTGTATATGTACATGCATAGAATGTTTATTGTTTCCTTTTCGTGTGGTGACTCATGCAGTCGTTCGTATATGTTCGATTGAGACGTAGAAAAAAATGACTGCACCAAAGCAAAATATGAAAAATGTGTGTTACAACACACTGGGGGAAGATTGATATCCATGGTGCAACCACCCTTATTTTGAGAATCTTACTCCCGTAAAAAGTGCTCGTAACTTTTGAACCGTATGTTGTAACGACACATTCAGCGCCTAAATTTTAGAATGATTTTGTTGATCTTCCTAAATCGAAATCAATAAACCTCTAGATGAATTTATGTGCGTTTTTTTTCCCGCAAGCTTCATCGGAAGGCTCGAAATACTCTCACCTTGTTGCATCAGGTCCCGTTTTTGAATACCTGTCTTTGATTCTCTTGTAAGTCAATTGCGATTATCGAATTAGCGAAAATCCGGATTGATTTGAAGATCTTGTTCACTTACTTTATCCCACAGAGTACATTTTTTCTTTTTCCTGACATAAAACCTGTTTTGAATTTCAATCGGATTGAAATTAGTTTTATCTGCTGATGCGCCCATTTCTTAAATTACAGAAGTTTAATTAATGAATTTGTGTTTCTTCCAACTTTTGCCTTTCTTCTTCTTCGCCATTTTCTTCTCTGAAACAAACACCGTCCCCGAAAATTGCGTAATTGAAAAAAAACCCAAAACGATTTTGAATTTTGCTTTATTTTGCATATATTAGCGCTACTACGATTTAGAATTGTTTGCTGCTGTACGTATGCCAGTTATTACACAGATAGTTCCTATTCGGAAACGCAAACTGCGCAAATTTTGTAAAGCATATCATTGGGAAATGCATAAATGATAAAGCAAACAATTCTAAATCGCAGTAGCGCAAATATTTTTTTCCAAATATTAATCTTTAATCTTCTTCTCAGTTTGAAAATTATAATTCTTATTTCATTAGTCTCACAAGAGTGTGCCAATGGTTTTTTATTCCAAATGGAATGTTCCCTTCAAAATGCCGTTGCAAAACTTACCCTCAATTTTTATTCACACTGCCCAATATAAAAGATCAATGATATAAAATCATAGCAAAGTAAAGAAATTAATCTTTATTCTTCAGAAAATATAAGTATAAAATATGTTACAATTTAGTCAATACTAATCTTAAGCTTTAAAGTTGAAAAATCTTAGCTATTATGCTATGTAATTATAAAAATACCGAGCTCTTGGCAATAATATATTCAATATCCAAAGTCCAAGGATTTTTAAAAGACTTCCATTCACTTTGCAATTGAACAAATCCATCTTCTTTGCGTCTAAATCGAAAAACTTGTGTTGTTACATTTTCGGTTGTTTGTAGTACCATTTTGTGTGATTCTGCCAAATTGGGTATATCCTCATGATGAAAATATTCATAAAAGCTTGTTCCTAATAATTCTTGTGGTAAGAATCCTATCACTAAAGTGGCCCTAAAAATATGTTGGTTAGTAATTCCACTTGGTTAAGGTGTGTTTTATTCATGAGTTCTTAACAGTTTAATAAATACATGCTTACAATATGACAACAAAACAGTAAACATACAAACGGATCTGTAAAGCTGTGACGGAAATTTGTTGTTATTTTGTGTTACGTAAATATTTTAAGATTTGAATTTTATTGATATTAATATTGTTTTCATAAAGAAAACTTTTGGAAGAAAATACAATAAACCTACCTTTGATCAATAAAAAGGAACTTCCCATCGACAGAATGTCTAGAAATAAATATGACTTGTCGAATATTTGGATGGGTATCCAAGGATGATGGAATACTTGACCCAAGTACATTTGATGGAATCCTACCTATAGCTACTAAGCACGACAAGCTAGTGACTTGATCATCCATATCATTTTCTTGTTCTTCAACTTTTAGAGGTATCCATGGTTTCAGGTACCCAGTGCATTGAATTACACGGTACTTTTGATCTAAGCTTAATTTAGATTTTTTTTATCGGAACTTATTAAACTTGACGATGTGTCAGATTCATCTTTCACTTGTGGCTTAGATAGTTTCGATTTCATTCTGCAAAAAAAAGACCTTCTGGCACCTGAGCAAAGACGATATAAATTTTGAGGTAACTCATTTTTAACTGGTAACATGGCTGTAAAATTTAAATTTCATATTTATTTAAATAAAACTTCTTACTCTTTGCGTCAACCAGTCTCTCTCTGGGACCAGGTTCCAAGGAAGAGAGTTGTTCTTTTACTTTGGCAACGTCTTTTGGGTGCAGAATATCAAACCAACTTTGACCTAAAAGATCATTCTGCGTACAATTCAAAACTTTTGTGACTGATTCTAAAACATAAAGAAGTCTTCCTCGGTCACATCCAACCACAAACAAGAATCCATCTGCGGCTTGTAATATTAAACATTTTAGCTCTTGATCAGACAAAAAAGAAGGTTTATAGTCCCCTTCATTATACGAATTTACAGTTCCACGTATAGTTTTCAAATGCTGGACAGCCATGCGTAACACTGTAAGTTTATCCAGTTTTCTATGCATCGCATAACACATAGGTATCATAGAAGAAAGCTCATTAATATATGTATTCATCTTATCACGGCGACGTTTTTTAATCTCACTATGGTTTTGCCTAGAAGTAGTATTAAAACAAATAAACAAACGATTCTTTTCTGAATTTGAATATATGTGCATAAGCGTATATCTAAAATGGTAGTTGTGAACTAACTGCGATCTGCGATCAGTTTTCAGCAAGTATATAAATACATGCTTTATTTATATAATCGAACTATTTCTGGGCAATAAGTCATACGGAAATCGTGTTCCACAAATTTCATCAAAAACCTAAAAATACCATTTTCGCCATTCGCAGATCGCACATACGTGTCTTTGATATGAGCTCACTACGAATTGCGAACTTTGCAAACACTTAATTTGCCTTTTTTAAATTGACTGTCCGAAAAGAATCATTAAGACCGTTACGTAGCATACTTAAATTAACGTTTTTTGAGATTTTTGTCGATACAAAACTATGGTTCAATTCGCCCTTTTTGCATATCAAGAAGTATACGTTTTTATTTACGTTTGCGGGAAAATTATGGTTCGGATTACCAATCGAGCGTAGTTTAACGTAGAGGATTTGGCATATTGGTCTTCATGTCGAAAATAGACAATATATATAAATCAGAATAACATTAGTCGAGTTTTATTGTCGATGTGAACTCAACTCAACACCAATTTTATACAGAATGCATAGACAAATCCAATGTCATAAAAACACACGTACTAACTTTTGCAAGAAAAAATGAAATGAGTAAATAGCGTTTTACTGAGCTGAGTACTGGGTTCTTAATAAGACACGCCTATTGATTTTAACTCGAATATGCAAAAGAAATAGTTTTCCTTTAATATGAACTTATAACCATACTTTTTGTTTTCATCAAAAGTTTTGGAAGACTTAGCATCGAAGTTTTCGTCATCCCCTTCCTCATCGCTGAAAAGAATAAACAAATATTAATACAATATATACATTAAAATATCATCACAATTATTAGGCGTGGTTTTTTTGACTACTCAATACTTAGCTTAGTAAGGTTTTACACGTGAAGCAACAACAAAACAACTGAGTTAAAAATACTCAGTAGAATTCCCCTGTCATTACTGACTAGGACGCATTGAGAAATCTCATTCATAGACGGAGCCAGCGGAAACTATTTGTTTATTATAGCTTGGTATCAATCCATTATTCGCCATAATGTAACGCAGTAAAAGAGCGTTTTATTGAGAATCATAATTGAGCTCAGTACTGAGTAGTCAAAAAAATACGCCTATTATTGTTATATATTATTAGCGCTTATTTGGAGCGCTTATTTGGATGCGGATTCGTTGTTCGGGGCAGACTTAGGCAAAAAGTCTTAAGCTTTGATTATATCAGCGAGCGCCTCATAACAATCCGCATCAAGGCTAAATTCGGGAACATCAGCCTGATCTGCGCACACGCCCCGACGGAGGAGAAGGATGACGATATCAAGGATGACTTCTATGATCTCCTAGAAAGAACATATGATCGATGCCCCAGCTATGACACCAAGATCGTTCTAGGAGATTTCAACGCACAGCTGGGCAAGGAAGAAATCTTTGCTAGAGTCATCGGAAAACACAGCCTGCACGACAACACATCCGGAAACGGACTCAGGCTGGTAGATTTCGCCTCGGGGCGTAACCTCTCTGTGATGAGCACGCGGTTCCCACACCTCAACATCCATAAGGGGACCTGGCGGTCTCCTGATCAATCAACCGTCAACCAGATTGATCACGTTGCGATCGACGTCAGACACTCCTCCAATATTCTCGATGTCCGCACGTTCCGAGGAGCCAACATCGACTCGGACCATTTCCTTGTTGTAGCCAAGGTAAAGATGAGGATATCGAGAGAAGTACGGAGTCGAGAAAGAACACTACGGTTTGACGTCAGAAAGCTACAATCGCAATCGACCGCTAGGAACTTTGCCGACCGAGTCTCCCTGAAACTCTCTGAAAGTTCTACGCTGCCTGCACATTCAATAGAAGGAGAATGGAAACGTTATCAAAAAGCCATCAAAGAAGCTGCCACTGATGTGCTGGGTTTCACGACACCACCTAGAAGGAACCCATGGTTTGACGACGAGTGCAGGGAGGTACATGCAGCCAAGCAGGAGGCCTACAAGGCAACGCTGCATCGAACAACGAGAGCTGTTCGTGAGCTCTACGAACAGAAGAGAAGGGAAGAGCACCGGCTTCTCAGAAAAAAAAAGAAAGAGCATGAGAAGCGCGTGGTCGTGGAGATGGAGAGGTGTTACGACAGGAAGGAGGTCCGAAAGTTTTACCAAAAGGTAAAACAAGTATCAGGAAGATATAGACCTCGGACCGAAGCCTGCAGGGACGAAAATGGACAACTAGTAGTAGAATCGCAGTCGATGCTGAGAATTTGGAAAAATCATTTCTGTAGACTGTTAAACGGCGATGACGACACAAATTCCGCTGTCAGGCAGAATGTTTCACTCAATTTGGACGATGATGAACACGAATTCCGTCCCCCCGACTTAGACGAAGTCAAGAAAGCGATTTCTAGACTGAAGTCGAACAAAGCTGCTGGAGCGGACGGATTGTACGCGGAACTGTTTAAGGCAGCTGGAGATGACCTGGTTGGGCGCATGCACCAGCTCATCTGTAAGATATGGTCGGAGGAAAGCATGCCCGATGAGTGGAATCTCAGCGTCGTTTGTCCGGTCCACAAGAAAGGAGACCCCTTTGACTGCTCCAACTATAGAGGGATCAGCCTCCTTAACATCGCTTATAAGATACTCTCTGCCGTTCTGTGTGAACGCCTGAAACCCTTTGTCAACAACCTGATAGGTCCTTATCAGTGCGGTTTCAGGCCAGGAAAGTCCACTATCGATCAAATTTTTCACATTACGGCAGATCCTGGAAAAGACTCAAGAGATGCAAATCGACACCCACCACCTATTTGTCGATTTCAAGGCCGCACATGACAGCGTGCATAGAGACGAGCTATACAGCGCCATGTCTAGTATTGACATTCCTGCCAAACTCGTCAGGTTGTGCAGGATGACGATGGAGAACTCTCGCTGCTCCATCAAGGTCGGTAACGAACTCACCGAGACCTTCAATGTCAAAAAAAAACGCTGTCATGTGACTTCTTTAACATCATACTTGAGAAGATCGTGCGAAACTCAAACGTAAACACCCGAGGCACGATCTTCCAAAAGTCCGTTCAACTGCTTGCTTACGTGGACGACATTGACGTGATTGGACGAACACAGCGAGCCGTCAATGAGGCGTTTGCTAGTATTGAAGCGGAAGCGGCTAAAATGGGTCTAGCGGTAAACCAGGGCAAAACAAAGTTCATGCTGTCATCACGGAAGGACGCACAACATCGACGTCTCGGACAGAGCGTCATATTGGGCAGCAGAATCCTTGAGGTAGTCAAGGACTTCGTCTACCTAGGCTCCGGAGTAAATAGGGCCAACAACACCAGTACCGAGATCAAGCGCAGAATTACTCTTGCCAATCGCTGTTTCTTTGGGCTCAAGAGGCAATTGAGTAACAGAGCCATCTCTCGAAACACCAAATTGAGCTTGTATAAAACCCTGATCATCCCAGTCCTGCTCTATGGCGCAGAGACATGGACGCTATTGAAAGCGGATGAAGAAGCTCTTGGTTGTTTTGAGAGAAAAGTTCTGCGTACGATCTTTGGTCCTGTTTGCGTTGATGGCGTTTGGAGGAGAAGGTTCAACCACGAACTATACGGGCTGTACAGCGGCATGCACCTAGTTAAGCGTCTTCGGATCCAACGCTTAAGATGGCTAGGTCATGTAGAGCGGATGGACACCACAGCTCCGGCCCGAAGAGTCTTCGACACCGAGCCATTGGGACTGCGCAACAGAGGACGTCCTCGCACTAGATGGCGCACGCAAGTTGAAAAGGACCTCAACCAACTTGGTGTGCGCAACTGGAGGCAGCTGGCGAAAGATCGTGCTGGCTGGAGAGGCATGTTAGTTGAGGCCCAGGTCCACCCCGGACTGTAGCGCCAATCAAGAAGAAGAAGAAGATTATTAGTGGAGATATGTTAAGACAGATTAATTCGATTCTCAAATGTAATTATCTACTTTATCTCAATTCATTTCATTTAATATTAATAACTTAGCGAGCGTCTACGCCATTGTAGTACAAAATTAATATAATGAATAAAAACAATATCTTATATATAAGTATATGAATCTCGGAAATACTGGTACACTTTATCACAAAAACATATAAATGCTAGTTAGTTCTTATAAAATTGATCTCTTAATTGATCTTTATTTTGCGGAATCAGAGTAACGATCTTTGTCGATGCATGGATCAAACTGTCCTCCGTGCGGCGCCCCTATAAAGCCTTCACAACACCCGTTGTGAACTGAACTAGTGCATTCAATGATTCTCTTGCGGTTGTGCGGAAACACATAAGTTTATCTTTATAAAAAAATATTAATTTCAACAGCGTCTCAGCGTACTGACGCATGTGCTTTTCATTACTCTATCTGCGGGTGTGCTGAAGTTCCACTTAGTGATTCACAATATGTGTTAACTGAGTTTGCTCCTGGAATTTTAGGACACTCTGCATTCCAATAGGTCATCGACTTTGAACCAACTAATGATCACTTGGTTGTGATCCGCATCTAAGTCAGACTCTAAGACATCAGTCGTATTTGAGCACATGCCCAAGCCGACGCCATAAATGAGGACTATTACAACTTCTTGAACGGTGCCTTCGGATCCTGTCCGTACTACAATGTCAAAATTGTGCAAAATCCCTTCGCAAAAAATGATACCTAGCGTGCACTTTGGCGGAAGACGTGCGTTAAATATCACGGATGTGCGAACATTCAGGGTTGCTAACGTCAACACGAACCATTTTCTCATGGTAGCAGGATTAAGGATTCGACTCTCCAATGTCAGATAGATACACCAGCCAACATAGAGAAGTTTCGACATTACACGCCTGAGCACACGGCTGATAGGCAGAGCCTACGGAGAGCAGTTACGGAAGGACTCCCCGGTATGCCAATCACAAATGCCAAAAGGCAGTGGATGCACTGCTGCTCAGCCATCAAAGAGCTAGCGGTAAGTACCTATGGCTACCTACCACCGCGGATAAGAAACCGGTGCGCAGTGGAATTAAAGTCAAAGTTTCTCACAATCAAACCAATCAAATCACTCACAATAATTTGTGTTGCAAGAGTTATCACTGATATGATTTTATAACATAATCAGTCCTAAGGTTGAATGTTTTATTACGTTCTTAAGTGATTTTTAGTGTTAATTTTTTTCGTTGTCTTTCAGTACTTTTTTAGGCGTAAAATGTGTTACTAAGAAAATACAGTGAAGGTAGGTGTGAGCAGAAAAAGCATACAACCGAATAACCATACCAAAAAGCGCTACAAATGAAAATAATAGCAGCGTACCGTTGCCTATTGCAAAGGTCTCCCAAAACATCCCAATTAGGGATATCGAAGAGTGTGCGGACAAGCAAATAATACGGCCCTTTTATAAAAAAGCGAAAAGCCTGCCCACAAACTTTAGAAAATGCACCCAGGCTCGGAGCCACAGGAATTGTTGTATGTGTTTAAGCAGCATTTCCAATAGCTGCTTAACAGTGCACCTCTTAACGATGTGACATCCCGATATTCTTCAAACATTGCTAGCACACTACAGTACCCAGGTCATAGTTGAATGCTTCTTCTTTCATATACAGCCAATTGTTATAACGTAACTTAACTTGTCTAGTTCTCTGCTGCTGGAGTTTCTTAATCAATAAACGGTTGCGTCGAGCCAATCCATTACTTGCGTTCCGTTTTCCTCTTTCATACTGTGTTTCATTACTTTTTCTGACAGCCTGTGCAATGTTGTCATTTTCACGAACTTGGACTCTTACTTCTTGATATTGTGCAGATCTTAGAAGTTGCTGTCTTTTCACACATGCATGCTGAGGATCAAAAGCAGCTTTCCTTTTTCCTCGGCATTTTTGCGGTAATGTGATTATTAAGAAAAATGTGAAGAAAAATGTTCCGTTCTAGATGCACTGAAGACGATTTTAAATAAATGTTTTCTGTGCACTTAATTTAAAACAATAATAAGACTACTCGAACCAGAACTCAGAGAACAATTTGAATTTTCTTTTGTCATTGATGCCTATCCCGATCTCTCATTCACATCCCTACTCATAATGAGTACAATTCGTTGACTGTGTGCATACATGTTGAAGTTTGAATTATCAATGTGTGCTGCAGCAAAACGGACGGAAATTAGGGTTTTTTCTTAACCATTTGCACACAACGTGGAGGGATATCTATGTACCAATTCAGAAGTTAAATATTCGCAATTTCAGTAAAATTGAATGATTTGTGTGTAGCTGTATATGTACATGCATAGATAGTTTGGGCGATTTATAAAAAAAGTTCTTGGAAATCCCATTTATGTACCTTATTATGTTTTTAGTCTGGCTCTGAAATTTTATCTAAATCGGCTAATCAATTCAGAAATTCAATATTCACAATTTCAGTAAAATTAAATGATTTGTGTGTAGCTGTGTATATGTACATGCATAGAATGTTTATTGTTTCCTTTTCGTTTGGTGACTCATGCAGTCGTTCGTGTATGTTCGATTGAGACGTAGAAAAAAATTACTGATTGCACCAAAGCAAAATATGAAAAATGTGTGTTACAACACACTGGGGGAAGATTGATATCCATGGTGCAACCACCCTTATTTTGAGAATCTTAATCCCGTAAAAAGTGCTCGTAACTTTCGAACCGTATGTCGTACCGACACATTCAGCGCCTAAATTTTAGAGCGATTTTGTTGATCTTCCTAAATCGAAATCAATAAACCTCTAGATGAATTTATGTGCGTTTTTTTCCCGCAAGCTTCATGGGAAAGCTCGAAATACTCTCACCTTGTTGCATCAGGTCCCGTTTTTGAATACCTCTCTTTGATTCTCTTGTAAGTCAATTGCGATTATCGAATTAGCGAAAATCCGGATTGATTTGAAGATCTTCACTTACTTTATCCCACATAGTACATTTTTTCTTTTTAATGACATAAAACCTGTTTCGAATTTCAATCGAATTGAAATTAGTTTTATCTGCTGATGCGCCCATTTCTTAAATTACAGAAGTTTAATTAATTAATTTGTGTTTCTTCTAACTTTTGCCTTTCTTCTTCTTCGCCATTTTCTTCTCTGAAACAAACACCGTCCCCGAAAATTGCGTAATTGAAAAAAAAACCCAAAACGATTTTGAATTTTGCTTTATTTTGCATATATTAGCGCTACTACGATTTAGAATTGTTTGCTGCTGTACGTATGCCAGTTATTACACAGATAGTTCCTATTCGGAAACGCAAACTGCGCAAATTTTGTAAAGCATATCATTCGGAAATGCATAAACGATAAAGCAAACAGTTCTAAATCGCAGTAGCGCAAATATTTTTGTCCAAATATTAATCTTTAATCTTCTTCTCAGTTTGAAAATTAGAATTCTTATTTCATTACTCTCAGAAGAGTGTGCCAATGGTTTTTTATTCCAAATGGAATGTTCCCTTCAAAATGCCGTGGCAAAACTTACCCTCAATTTTTATTCACACTGCCCAATATAAAAGATCAATGATATAAAATCATAGCAAAGTAAAGAAATTAATCTTTATTCTTCAGAAAATATAAGTATAAAATATGTTACAATTTAGTCAATACTAATCTTAAACTTTAAAGTTGAAAAATCTTAGCTATTATGCTATGTAATTATAAAAATACCGAGTTCTTGGCAATAATATATTCAATATCCAAAGTCCAAGGATTTTTAAAAGACTTCCATTCACTTTGCAATTGAACAAATCCATCTTCTTTGCGTCTAAATCGATAAACTTGTGTTGTTACATTTTCGGTTGTTTGTAGTACCATTTTGTGTGATTCTGCCAAATTGGGTATATCCTCATGATGAAAATATTCATAAAAGCTTGTTCCTAATAATTCCTGTGGTAAGAATCCTATCACTAAAGTGGCCCTAAAAATATGTTGCTTAGTAATTCCACTTGGTTAAGGTGTGTTTTATTCATGAGTTCTTAACAGTTTAATAAATACATGCTCACAAAATGACAACAAAACAGTAAACATACAAACGGATCTGTAAAGCTGTGACTGAAATTTGTTGTTATTTTGTGTTACGTAAATATTTTAAAGTTTGAATTTTATTGATATTAATATTGTTTTCATAAATAAAACTTTTGGAAGAAAATACAATAAACCTACCTTTGATCAATAAAAAGGAACTTCCCATCGACAGAATGTCTAGAAATAAATATGACTTGTCGAATATTTGGATGGGTATCCAAGGATGATGGAATACTTGACCCAAGTACATTTGATGGAATTCTACCTATAGCTACTAAGCACGACAAGGTAGTGACTTGATCATCCATATCATTTTCTTGGTCTTCAACTTTTAGAGGTATCCATGATTTCAGGTACCCAGTGCATTGAATTACACGGTACTTTTGATCTAAGCTTAATTTAGATTTTTTTTTATCGGAACTTATTGAACTTGACGATGTGTCAGATTCATCTTTCACTTGTGGCTTAGATAGTTTCGATTTCATTCTGCAAAAAAAAGACCTTCTGGCACCTGAGCAAAGACGATATAAATTTTGAGGTAACTCATTTTTAACTGGTAACATGGCTGTAAAATTTAAATTTCATAAATGATAATATTTGCTTAAATAAAACCTCTTACTCTTTGCGTCAACCAGTCTCTCTCTGGGACCAGGTTCCAAGGAAGAGAGTTGTTCTTTTACTTTGGCAACGTCTTTTGGGTGCAGAATATCAAACCAACTTTGACCTAAAAGATCATTCTGCGTACAATTCAAAACTTTTGTGACTGATTCTGAAACATAAAGAAGTCTTCCTCGGTCACATCCAACCACAAACAAGAATCCATCTGCGGCTTGTAATATTAAACATTTTAGCTCTTGATCAGACAAAAAAGAAGGTTTATAGTCCCCTTCATTATACGAATTTACAGTTCCACGTATAGTTTTCAAATGCTGGACAGCCATGCGTAACACTGTAAGTTTATCCAGTTTTCTATGCATCGCATAACACATAGGTATCATAGAAGAAAGCTCATTAATATATGTATTCATCTTATCACGGCGACGTTTTTTAATCTCACTATGGTTTTGCCTAGAAGTAATATTAAAACAAATAAACAAACGATTCTTTTCTGAATTTGAATATATGTGCATAAGCGTATATCTAAAATGGTAGTTGTGAACTAACTGCGATCTGCGATCAGTTTTCAGCAAGTATATAAATACATGCTTTATTTATATAGAACTATTTCTGGGCAATGAGTCAGACGGAAATCGTGTTCCACAAATTTCATCAAAAACCTAAAAATACCATTTTCGCCATTCGCAGATCGCACATACGTGTCTTTGATATGAGCTCACTACGAATTGCGAACTTTGCAAACACTTAATTTGCCTTTTTTAAATTGACTGTCCGAAAAGAATCATTAAGACCGTTACGTAGCATACTTAAATTAACGTTTTTTGAGATTTTTGTCGATACAAAACTATGGTTCAATTCGCCCTTTTTGCATATCAAGAAGTATACGTTTTTATTTACGTTTGCGGGAAAATTATGGTTCGGATTACCAATCGAGCGTAGTTTAACGTAGAGGATTTGGCATATTGGTCTTCATGTCGAAAATAGACAATATATATAAATCAGAATAACATTAGTCGAGTTTTATTGTCGATGTGAACTCAACTCAACAACAATTTTATACAGAATGCATAGACAAATCCAATGTCATAAAAACACACGTTCTAACTTTTGCAAGAAAAAATGAAATGAGTAAATAGCGCTTTACTGAGCTGAGTACTGGGTTCTTAATAAGACACGCCTATTGATTTTAATTCGAATATGCAAAAGAAATAGTTTTCCTTTAATATGAACTTATAACCATACTTTTTGTTTTCATCAAAAGTTTTGAAGTTTTCGTCATCCCCTTCCTCATCGCTGAAAAGAATAAATAAATATTAATACAATATATACATTAAAATATCATCACAATTATTAGACGTGGTTTTTTTGACTACTCAGTACTTAGCTTAGTAAGGTTTTACACGTGAAGCAACAACAAAACAACTGAGTTAAAAATACTCAGTAGAATTCCCCTGTCATTACTGACTAGGACGTATTGAGAAATCTCATTCATAGACGGAGCCAGCGGAAACTATTTTTTTATTATAGCTTGGTATCAATCCATTATTCGCCATAATGTAACGCAGTAAAAGACCGTTTTATTGAGAATCATAATTGAGCTCAGTACTGAGTAGTCAAAAAAATACGCCTATTATTGTTATATATTATTAGTGGAGATATGTTAAGACAGATTAATTCGATTCTCAAATGTAATTATCTACTTTATCTCAATTCATTTCATTTAATATTAATAACTTAGCGAGCGTCTACGCCATTGTAGTACAAAATTAATATAATGAATAAAAACAATATCTTATATATAAGTATATGAATCTCGGAAATGCTGGTACACTTTATCACAAAAACATATAAATGCTAGTTATTTCTTATAAAATTGATCTCTTAATTGATCTTTATTTTGCGGAATCAGAGTAACGATCTTTGTCGATGCATGGATCAAACTGTCCTCCGTGCGGCGCCCCTATAAAGCCTTCACAACACCCGTTGTGAACTGAACTAGTGCATTCAATGATTCTCTTGCGGTTGTGCGGAAACACATAAGTTTATCTTTATAAAAAAATATTAATTTCAACAGCGTCTCAGCGTACTAACGCATGTGCTTTTCATTGCTCTATCTGCGGGTGTGCTGAAGTTCCACTTAGTGATTCACAATATGTGTTAACTGAGTTTGCTCCTGAAATTTTAGAACACTCTGCATTCCAATAGGTCATCGACTTTGAACCAACTAATGATCACTTGGTTGTGATCCGCATCCAAGTCAGATTCTAAGACATCAGTCGTATTTGAGCACATGCCCAAGCCGATGCCATAAATGAGGACTATTACAACTTCTTGAACGGTGCCTTCGGATCCTGTCCGTACTACAATGTCAAAATTGTGCAAAATCCCTTCGAAAAAAATGATACCTAGCGTGCACTTTGGCGGAAGACGCGCGTTAAATATCACCGATGTGCGAACATTCAGGATTGCTAACGTCAACACGAACCATTTTCTCATGGTAGCAGGATTAAGAATTCGACTCTCCAATGTCAGATAGATACACCAGCCAACATAGAGAAGTTTCGACATTACACGGCTGAGCACACGGCTGATAGGCAGAGCCTACGGAGAGCAGTTACGGAAGGACTCCCCGGTATGCCAATCACAAATGCCAAAAGGCAGTGGATGCACTGCTGCTCAGCCATCAAAGAGCTAGCGGTAAGTACCTATGGCTACCTACCACCGCGGACAAGAAACCGGTGCGCAGTGGAATTAAAGTCAAAGTTTCTCACAATCAAACCAATCAAATCACTCACAATAATTTGTGTTGCAAGAGTTATCACTGATATGATTTTATAACATAATCAGTCCTAAGGTTGAATGTTTTATTACGTTCTTAAGTGATTTTTAGTGTTAATTTTTTTCGTTGTCTTTCAGTACTTTTTTAGGCGTAAAATGTGTTACTAAGAAAATACAGTGAAGGCAGGTGTGAGCCGAAAAAGCGTACAACCGAATAACCATACCAAAAAGCGCTACAAATGAAAATAATAGCAGCGTACCGTTGCCTATTGCAAAGGTCTCCCGAAACATCCCAATTAAGGATATCGAAGAGTCTGCGGACAAGCAAATAATAAATAAATAACGGCCCTTTTATAAAGAAGCAAAAAGCCTGCCCACAAACTTTAGAAAATGCACGCAGGCTCGGAGCCACAGGAATTGTTGTATGTGTTTAAGCAGCATTTCCAATAGCTGCTTAACAGTGCACCTCTTAACGATGTGACATCCCGATATTCTTCAAATGAATGCTTCTTCTTTCATATACAGCCAATTGTTATAACGTAACTTAACTTGTCTAGTTCTCTGCTGCTGGAGTTTCTTAATCAATAAACGGTTGCGTCGAGCCAATCCATTACTTGCGTTCCGTTTTCCTCTTTCATACTGTGTTTCATTACTTTTTCTGACAGCCTGTGCAATGTTGTCATTTTCACGAACTTGGACTCTTACTTCTTGATATTGTGCAGATCTTAGAAGTTGCTGTCTCTTCACACATGCATGCTGAGGATCAAAAGCAGCTTTCCTTTTCCTCGGCATTTTTGCGATAATGTGATTATTAAGAAAAATGTGAAGAAAAGTGTTCCGTTCTAGATGCACTGAAGACGATTTTAAATAAATGTTTTCTGTGCACTTAATTTAAAACAATAATAAGACTACTCGAACCAGAACTCAGAGAACAATTTGAATTTTCTTTTGTCATTGATGCCTATCCCGATCTCTCATTCACATCCCTACTCATAATGAGTACAATTCGTTGACTGTGTGCATACATGTTGAAGTTTGAATTATCAATGTGTGCTGCAGCAAAACGGATGGAAATTAGGGTTTTTTCTTAACCATTTGCACACAACTTGGAGAGATATCTATGTACCAATTCAGAAGTTCAATATTCGCAATTTCAGTAAAATTGAATGATTTGTGTGTAGCTGTATATGTACATGCATAGATAGTTTGGGCGATTTATAAAAAAAGTTCTTGGAAATCCTATTTATGTACCTTATTATGTTATTAGTCTGGCTCTGAAATTTTATCTAAATCGGCTAATCAATTCAGAAGTTCAATATTCACAATTTCAGTAAAATTGAATGATTTGTGTGTAGCTGTGTATATGTACATGCATAGAATGTTTATTGTTTCCTTTTCGTGTGGTGACTCATGCAGTCGTTCGTATATGTTCGATTGAGACGTAGAAAAAAATGACTGCACCAAAGCAAAATATGAAAAATGTGTGTTACAGCACACTGGGGGAAGATTGATATCCATGGTGCAACCACCCTTATTTTGAGAATCTTACTCCCGTAAAAAGTGCTCGTAACTTTCGAACCGTATGTCGTAACGACACATTCAGCGCCTAAATTTTAGAATGATTTTGTTGATCTTCCTAAATCGAAATCAAAAAACCTCTAGATCAATTTGGAAATTTTTGGAAAGCTCGAAATACTCTCACCTTGTTGCATCAGGTCCCGTTTTTGAATACCTGTCTTTGATTCTCTTGTAAGTCAATTGCGATTATCGAATTAGCTAAAATCCGGATTGATTTGAAGATCTTCTTCACTTACTTTATCCCACAGAGTACATTTTTTCTTTTTCCTGACATAAAACCTGTTTTGAATTTCAATCGGATTGAAATAAGTTTTATCTGCTGATGCGCCCATTTCTTAAATTACAGAAGTTTAATTAATTAATTTTTTTTTCTTCTAACTTTTCCCTTTCTTCTTCTTCGCCATTTTCTTCTCTGAAACAAACACCGTCCCCGAAAATTGCGTAATTGAAAAAAAAAACCAAAACGATTTTGAATTTTGATTTATTTTGCATATATTAGCGCTACTACGATTTAGAATTATTTGCTGCTGTACGTGTGCCAGTTATTACACAGATAGTTCCTATTCGGAAACGCAAACTGCGCAAATTTTGTAAAGCATATCATTCGGAAATGCATAAACGATAAAGCAAACAGTTCTAAATCGCAGTAGCGCAAATATTTTTGTCCAAATATTAATCTTTAATCTTCTTCTCAGTTTGAAAATTAGAATTCTTATTTCATTACTCTCAGAAGAGTGTGCCAATGGTTTTTTATTCCAAATGGAATGTTCCCTTCAAAATGCCGTGGCAAAACTTACCCTCAATTTTTATTCACACTGCCCAATATAAAAGATCAATGATATAAAATCATAGCAAAGTAAAGAAATTAATCTTTATTCTTCAGAAAATATAAGTATAAAATATGTTACAATTTAGTCAATACTAATCTTAAACTTTAAAGTTGAAAAATCTTAGCTATTATGCTATGTAATTATAAAAATACCGAGTTCTTGGCAATAATATATTCAATATCCAAAGTCCAAGGATTTTTAAAAGACTTCCATTCACTTTGCAATTGAACAAATCCATCTTCTTTGCGTCTAAATCGATAAACTTGTGTTGTTACATTTTCGGTTGTTTGTAGTACCATTTTGTGTGATTCTGCCAAATTGGGTATATCCTCATGATGAAAATATTCATAAAAGCTTGTTCCTAATAATTCCTGTGGTAAGAATCCTATCACTAAAGTGGCCCTAAAAATATGTTGCTTAGTAATTCCACTTGGTTAAGGTGTGTTTTATTCATGAGTTCTTAACAGTTTAATAAATACATGCTCACAAAATGACAACAAAACAGTAAACATACAAACGGATCTGTAAAGCTGTGACTGAAATTTGTTGTTATTTTGTGTTACGTAAATATTTTAAAGTTTGAATTTTATTGATATTAATATTGTTTTCATAAATAAAACTTTTGGAAGAAAATACAATAAACCTACCTTTGATCAATAAAAAGGAACTTCCCATCGACAGAATGTCTAGAAATAAATATGACTTGTCGAATATTTGGATGGGTATCCAAGGATGATGGAATACTTGACCCAAGTACATTTGATGGAATTCTACCTATAGCTACTAAGCACGACAAGGTAGTGACTTGATCATCCATATCATTTTCTTGGTCTTCAACTTTTAGAGGTATCCATGATTTCAGGTACCCAGTGCATTGAATTACACGGTACTTTTGATCTAAGCTTAATTTAGATTTTTTTTTATCGGAACTTATTGAACTTGACGATGTGTCAGATTCATCTTTCACTTGTGGCTTAGATAGTTTCGATTTCATTCTGCAAAAAAAAGACCTTCTGGCACCTGAGCAAAGACGATATAAATTTTGAGGTAACTCATTTTTAACTGGTAACATGGCTGTACGATTTAAATTTCATAAATGAATATTTGCTTAAATAAAACCTCTTACTCTTTGCGTCAACCAGTCTCTCTCTGGGACCAGGTTCCAAGGAAGAGAGTTGTTCTTTTACTTTGGCAACGTCTTTTGGGTGCAGAATATCAAACCAACTTTGACCTAAAAGATCATTCTGCGTACAATTCAAAACTTTTGTGACTGATTCTGAAACATAAAGAAGTCTTCCTCGGTCACATCCAACCACAAACAAGAATCCATCTGCGGCTTGTAATATTAAACATTTTAGCTCTTGATCAGACAAAAAAGAAGGTTTATAGTCCCCTTCATTATACGAATTTACAGTTCCACGTATAGTTTTCAAATGCTGGACAGCCATGCGTAACACTGTAAGTTTATCCAGTTTTCTATGCATCGCATAACACATAGGTATCATAGAAGAAAGCTCATTAATATATGTATTCATCTTATCACGGCGACGTTTTTTAATCTCACTATGGTTTTGCCTAGAAGTAATATTAAAACAAATAAACAAACGATTCTTTTCTGAATTTGAATATATGTGCATAAGCGTATATCTAAAATGGTAGTTGTGAACTAACTGCGATCTGCGATCAGTTTTCAGCAAGTATATAAATACATGCTTTATTTATATAGAACTATTTCTGGGCAATGAGTCAGACGGAAATCGTGTTCCACAAATTTCATCAAAAACCTAAAAATACCATTTTCGCCATTCGCAGATCGCACATACGTGTCTTTGATATGAGCTCACTACGAATTGCGAACTTTGCAAACACTTAATTTGCCTTTTTTAAATTGACTGTCCGAAAAGAATCATTAAGACCGTTACGTAGCATACTTAAATTAACGTTTTTTGAGATTTTTGTCGATACAAAACTATGGTTCAATTCGCCCTTTTTGCATATCAAGAAGTATACGTTTTTATTTACGTTTGCGGGAAAATTATGGTTCGGATTACCAATCGAGCGTAGTTTAACGTAGAGGATTTGGCATATTGGTCTTCATGTCGAAAATAGACAATATATATAAATCAGAATAACATTAGTCGAGTTTTATTGTCGATGTGAACTCAACTCAACAACAATTTTATACAGAATGCATAGACAAATCCAATGTCATAAAAACACACGTTCTAACTTTTGCAAGAAAAAATGAAATGAGTAAATAGCGCTTTACTGAGCTGAGTACTGGGTTCTTAATAAGACACGCCTATTGATTTTAATTCGAATATGCAAAAGAAATAGTTTTCCTTTAATATGAACTTATAACCATACTTTTTGTTTTCATCAAAAGTTTTGAAGTTTTCGTCATCCCCTTCCTCATCGCTGAAAAGAATAAATAAATATTAATACAATATATACATTAAAATATCATCACAATTATTAGACGTGGTTTTTTTGACTACTCAGTACTTAGCTTAGTAAGGTTTTACACGTGAAGCAACAACAAAACAACTGAGTTAAAAATACTCAGTAGAATTCCCCTGTCATTACTGACTAGGACGTATTGAGAAATCTCATTCATAGACGGAGCCAGCGGAGACTATTTTTTTATTATAGCTTGGTATCAATCCATTATTCGCCATAATGTAACGCAGTAAAAGACCGTTTTATTGAGAATCATAATTGAGCTCAGTACTGAGTAGTCAAAAAAATACGCCTATTATTGTTATATATTATTAGTGGAGATATGTTAAGACAGATTAATTCGATTCTCAAATGTAATTATCTACTTTATCTCAATTCATTTCATTTAATATTAATAACTTAGCGAGCGTCTACGCCATTGTAGTACAAAATTAATATAATGAATAAAAACAATATCTTATATATAAGTATATGAATCTCGGAAATGCTGGTACACTTTATCACAAAAACATATAAATGCTAGTTAGTTCTGATAAAATTGATCTCTTAATTGATCTTTATTTTGCGGAATCAGAGTAACGATCTTTGTCGATGCATGGATCAAACTGTCCTCCGTGCGGCGCCCCTATAAAGCCTTCACAACACCCGTTGTGAACTGAACTAGTGCATTCAATGATTCTCTTGCGGTTGTGCGGAAACACATAAGTTTATCTTTATAAAAAAATATTAATTTCAACAGCGTCTCAGCGTACTAACGCATGTGCTTTTCATTGCTCTATCTGCGGGTGTGCTGAAGTTCCACTTAGTGATTCACAATATGTGTTAACTGAGTTTGCTCCTGGAATTTTAGAACACTCTGCATTCCAATAGGTCATCGACTTTGAACCAACTAATGATCACTTGGTTGTGATCCGCATCCAAGTCAGATTCTAAGACATCAGTCGTATTTGAGCACATGCCCAAGCCGATGCCATAAATGAGGACTATTACAACTTCTTGAACGGTGCCTTCGGATCCTGTCCGTACTACAATGTCAAAATTGTGCAAAATCCCTTCGAAAAAAATGATACCTAGCGTGCACTTTGGCGGAAGACGCGCGTTAAATATCACCGATGTGCGAACATTCAGGATTGCTAACGTCAACACGAACCATTTTCTCATGGTAGCAGGATTAAGAATTCGACTCTCCAATGTCAGATAGATACACCAGCCAACATAGAGAAGTTTCGACATTACACGGCTGAGCACACGGCTGATAGGCAGAGCCTACGGAGAGCAGTTACGGAAGGACTCCCCGGTATGCCAATCACAAATGCCAAAAGGCAGTGGATGCACTGCTGCTCAGCCATCAAAGAGCTAGCGGTAAGTACCTATGGCTACCTACCACCGCGGACAAGAAACCGGTGCGCAGTGGAATTAAAGTCAAAGTTTCTCACAATCAAACCAATCAAATCACTCACAATAATTTGTGTTGCAAGAGTTATCACTGATATGATTTTATAACATAATCAGTCCTAAGGTTGAATGTTTTATTACGTTCTTAAGTGATTTTTAGTGTTAATTTTTTTCGTTGTCTTTCAGTACTTTTTTAGGCGTAAAATGTGTTACTAAGAAAATACAGTGAAGGCAGGTGTGAGCCGAAAAAGCGTACAACCGAATAACCATACCAAAAAGCGCTACAAATGAAAATAATAGCAGCGTACCGTTGCCTATTGCAAAGGTCTCCCGAAACATCCCAATTAAGGATATCGAAGAGTCTGCGGACAAGCAAATAATAAATAAATAACGGCCCTTTTATAAAGAAGCAAAAAGCCTGCCCACAAACTTTAGAAAATGCACGCAGGCTCGGAGCCACAGGAATTGTTGTATGTGTTTAAGCAGCATTTCCAATAGCTGCTTAACAGTGCACCTCTTAACGATGTGACATCCCGATATTCTTCAAATGAATGCTTCTTCTTTCATATACAGCCAATTGTTATAACGTAACTTAACTTGTCTAGTTCTCTGCTGCTGGAGTTTCTTAATCAATAAACGGTTGCGTCGAGCCAATCCATTACTTGCGTTCCGTTTTCCTCTTTCATACTGTGTTTCATTACTTTTTCTGACAGCCTGTGCAATGTTGTCATTTTCACGAACTTGGACTCTTACTTCTTGATATTGTGCAGATCTTAGAAGTTGCTGTCTCTTCACACATGCATGCTGAGGATCAAAAGCAGCTTTCCTTTTCCTCGGCATTTTTGCGATAATGTGATTATTAAGAAAAATGTGAAGAAAAGTGTTCCGTTCTAGATGCACTGAAGACGATTTTAAATAAATGTTTTCTGTGCACTTAATTTAAAACAATAATAAGACTACTCGAACCAGAACTCAGAGAACAATTTGAATTTTCTTTTGTCATTGATGCCTATCCCGATCTCTCATTCACATCCCTACTCATAATGAGTACAATTCGTTGACTGTGTGCATACATGTTGAAGTTTGAATTATCAATGTGTGCTGCAGCAAAACGGATGGAAATTAGGGTTTTTTCTTAACCATTTGCACACAACTTGGAGAGATATCTATGTACCAATTCAGAAGTTCAATATTCGCAATTTCAGTAAAATTGAATGATTTGTGTGTAGCTGTATATGTACATGCATAGATAGTTTGGGCGATTTATAAAAAAAGTTCTTGGAAATCCTATTTATGTACCTTATTATGTTATTAGTCTGGCTCTGAAATTTTATCTAAATCGGCTAATCAATTCAGAAGTTCAATATTCACAATTTCAGTAAAATTGAATGATTTGTGTGTAGCTGTGTATATGTACATGCATAGAATGTTTATTGTTTCCTTTTCGTGTGGTGACTCATGCAGTCGTTCGTATATGTTCGATTGAGACGTAGAAAAAAATGACTGCACCAAAGCAAAATATGAAAAATGTGTGTTACAGCACACTGGGGGAAGATTGATATCCATGGTGCAACCACCCTTATTTTGAGAATCTTACTCCCGTAAAAAGTGCTCGTAACTTTCGAACCGTATGTCGTAACGACACATTCAGCGCCTAAATTTTAGAATGATTTTGTTGATCTTCCTAAATCGAAATCAAAAAACCTCTAGATCAATTTGGAAATTTTTGGAAAGCTCGAAATACTCTCACCTTGTTGCATCAGGTCCCGTTTTTGAATACCTGTCTTTGATTCTCTTGTAAGTCAATTGCGATTATCGAATTAGCTAAAATCCGGATTGATTTGAAGATCTTCTTCACTTACTTTATCCCACAGAGTACATTTTTTCTTTTTCCTGACATAAAACCTGTTTTGAATTTCAATCGGATTGAAATAAGTTTTATCTGCTGATGCGCCCATTTCTTAAATTACAGAAGTTTAATTAATTAATTTTTTTTTCTTCTAACTTTTCCCTTTCTTCTTCTTCGCCATTTTCTTCTCTGAAACAAACACCGTCCCCGAAAATTGCGTAATTGAAAAAAAAAACCAAAACGATTTTGAATTTTGATTTATTTTGCATATATTAGCGCTACTACGATTTAGAATTATTTGCTGCTGTACGTGTGCCAGTTATTACACAGATAGTTCCTATTCGGAAACGCAAACTGCGCAAATTTTGTAAAGCATATCATTCGGAAATGCATAAACGATAAAGCAAACAGTTCTAAATCGCAGTAGCGCAAATATTTTTGTCCAAATATTAATCTTTAATCTTCTTCTCAGTTTGAAAATTAGAATTCTTATTTCATTACTCTCAGAAGAGTGTGCCAATGGTTTTTTATTCCAAATGGAATGTTCCCTTCAAAATGCCGTGGCAAAACTTACCCTCAATTTTTATTCACACTGCCCAATATAAAAGATCAATGATATAAAATCATAGCAAAGTAAAGAAATTAATCTTTATTCTTCAGAAAATATAAGTATAAAATATGTTACAATTTAGTCAAAACTAATCTTAAACTTTAAAGTTGAAAAATCTTAGCTATTATGCTATGTAATTATAAAAATACCGAGTTCTTGGCAATAATATATTCAATATCCAAAGTCCAAGGATTTTTAAAAGACTTCCATTCACTTTGCAATTGAACAAATCCATCTTCTTTGCGTCTAAATCGATAAACTTGTGTTGTTACATTTTCGGTTGTTTGTAGTACCATTTTGTGTGATTCTGCCAAATTGGGTATATCCTCATGATGAAAATATTCATAAAAGCTTGTTCCTAATAATTCCTGTGGTAAGAATCCTATCACTAAAGTGGCCCTAAAAATATGTTGCTTAGTAATTCCACTTGGTTAAGGTGTGTTTTATTCATGAGTTCTTAACAGTTTAATAAATACATGCTCACAAAATGACAACAAAACAGTAAACATACAAACGGATCTGTAAAGCTGTGACTGAAATTTGTTGTTATTTTGTGTTACGTAAATATTTTAAAGTTTGAATTTTATTGATATTAATATTGTTTTCATAAATAAAACTTTTGGAAGAAAATACAATAAACCTACCTTTGATCAATAAAAAGGAACTTCCCATCGACAGAATGTCTAGAAATAAATATGACTTGTCGAATATTTGGATGGGTATCCAAGGATGATGGAATACTTGACCCAAGTACATTTGATGGAATTCTACCTATAGCTACTAAGCACGACAAGGTAGTGACTTGATCATCCATATCATTTTCTTGGTCTTCAACTTTTAGAGGTATCCATGATTTCAGGTACCCAGTGCATTGAATTACACGGTACTTTTGATCTAAGCTTAATTTAGATTTTTTTTTATCGGAACTTATTGAACTTGACGATGTGTCAGATTCATCTTTCACTTGTGGCTTAGATAGTTTCGATTTCATTCTGCAAAAAAAAGACCTTCTGGCACCTGAGCAAAGACGATATAAATTTTGAGGTAACTCATTTTTAACTGGTAACATGGCTGTAAAATTTAAATTTCATAAATGATAATATTTGCTTAAATAAAACCTCTTACTCTTTGCGTCAACCAGTCTCTCTCTGGGACCAGGTTCCAAGGAAGAGAGTTGTTCTTTTACTTTGGCAACGTCTTTTGGGTGCAGAATATCAAACCAACTTTGACCTAAAAGATCATTCTGCGTACAATTCAAAACTTTTGTGACTGATTCTGAAACATAAAGAAGTCTTCCTCGGTCACATCCAACCACAAACAAGAATCCATCTGCGGCTTGTAATATTAAACATTTTAGCTCTTGATCAGACAAAAAAGAAGGTTTAAAGTCCCCTTCATTATACGAATTTACAGTTCCACGTATAGTTTTCAAATGCTGGACAGCCATGCGTAACACTGTAAGTTTATCCAGTTTTCTATGCATCGCATAACACATAGGTATCATGGAAGAAAGCTCATTAATATATGTATTCATCTTATCACGGCGACGTTTTTCAATCTCACTATGGTTTTGCCTAGAAGTAATATTAAAACAAATAAACAAACGATTCTTTTCTGAATTTGAATATATGTGCATAAGCGTATATCTAAAATGGTAGTTGTGAACTAACTGCGATCTGCGATCAGTTTTCAGCAAGTATATGGTAAACAAAATACATGCTTTATTTATATAATCGAACTATTTCTGGGCAATTAGTCAGACGGAAATCGTGTTCCACAAATTTCATCAAAAACCTAAAAATATCATTTTCGCCATTCGCATCGCACATACGTGTCTTTGATATGAGCTCACTACGAATTGCGAACTTTGCAAACACTTAATTTGCCTTTTTTAAATTGACTGTACGAAAAGAATCATTAAGACCGTTACGTAGCATACTTAAATTAACGTTTTTTGAGATTTTTGTCGATACAAAACTATGGTTCAATTCGCCCTTTTTGCATATCAAGAAGTATACGTTTTTATTTACGTTTGCGGGAAAATTATGGTTCCGATTACCAATTGGGCGTAGTTTAACGTAGAGGATTTGGCATATTGGTCTTCATGTCGAAAATAGACAATTTATATAATTCAGAATAACATTAGTCGAGTTTTATTGTCGATTTGAACTCAACTCAACAACACTTTTATACAGAATGCATAGACAAATCCAATGTCATAAAAACACACGTACTAACTTTTGCAAGAAAAAAAGAAATGAGTGGGTTCTTAATAAAACACGCCTATTGATTTTAATTCAAATATGCAAACAAAAAAAAATAGTTTTTCTTTAATATGAAATTATAACCATACTTTTTGTTTTCATCAAAAGTTTTGGAAGACTTAGCATCGAAGTTTTCGTCATCCCCTTCCTCATCGCTGAAAAGAATAAATAAATATTAATACAATATATACATTAAAATATCATCACTATTATTAGGCGTGGTTTTTTGACTACTCAGTACTTAGCTTAGTAAGGTTTTACACGTGAAGCAACAACAAAACAACTGAGTTAAAAATACTCAGTAGAATTCCCCTGTCATTACTGACTAGGACGCATTGAGAAATCTCATTCATAGACGGAGCCAGCGGAAACTATTTGTTTATTATAGCTTGGTATCAATCCATTATTTGCCGTAATGTAACGCAGTAAAAGAGCGTTTTATTGAGAATTATAATTGAGCTCAGTACTGAGTAGTCAACAAAAATACGCCTATTATTGTTATATATTATTAGTGGAGATATGCTAAGACAGATTAATTCGATTCTCAAATGTAATTATCTACTTTATCTCAATTCATTTCATTTAATATTAATAACTTAGCAAGCGTCTACGCCATTGTAGTACAAAATTAATATAATGAATAAAAACAATATCTTAAATATAAGTATATGAATCTCGGAAATGCTGGTACACTTTATCACAAAAACATATAAATGCTAGTTAGTTCTGATAAAATTGATCTCTTAATTGATCTTTATTTTGCGGAATCAGAGTAACGATCTTTGTCGATGCATGGATCAAACTGTCCTCCTTGCGCCGCCCCTATAAAGCCTTCACAACACCCGTTGTGATCTGAACTAGGGCATTCAATGATTCTCTTGCGGTTGTGCGGAAACACGTAAGTTTATCTTTATAAAAAAAAAATTAATTTCAACAGCGTCTCAGCGTACTGACGCATGTGCTTTTCATTACTGTATCTGCGGGTTTGCTGAAGTTCCACTTAGTGATTCACAATATGTGCTAACTGAGTTTGCTCCTGGAATTTTAGAACACTCTGCATTCCAATAGGTCATCGAATTTGAACCAACTAATGATCACTTGGTTGTGATCCGCATCCAAGTCAGATTCTAAGACATCAGCCGTATTTGAGCACATGCCCAAGCCGATGCCATAAATGAGGACTATTACAACTTCTTGAACGGTGCCTTCGGATCCTGTCCGTACTACAATGTCAAAATTGTGCAAAATCCCTTCGCAAAAAATGATACCTAGCGTGCACTTTGGCGGAAGACGTGCGTTAAATATCACGGATGTGCGAACATTCAGCGTTGCTAACGTCAACACGAACCATTTTCTCATGGTAGCAGGATTAAGAATTCGACTCTCCAATGCCAGATAGATACACCAGCCGACATAGAGAAGTTTCGACATTACACGCCAGAGCATACGGCAGATAGGCAGGGCCTACGGAGAGCAGTTACGGAAAGACTCGCCGGTATGCCAATCACAAATGCCAAAAGGATGTCGATGCACTGCTGCTCAGCCATCAAAGAGCTAGCGGTAAGTACCTTTGGCTACCTACCACCGCGGACAAGAAACCGGTGCGCAGTGGAATGAAAGTCAAAGTTTCTCACAGTCAAACTAATCAAATCACTCACAATAGTTTGTTTTGTTTGAGTGTTTGAACAAGTGGTAGACGTCTTTCTTCCAAGTCCAATTTAATTCGCGAGTCTCCTATTGTACACAATTTGTAAACGCTCAAGAATTATAATTTCCGTATAGAAGAAGCTAAATCCCTAATAGTTTATCTCATTAAGTGATTCTCCTCGGTAGTTTTAATTCACTATTTTGCATTTTTTCGTTTTGCCTTTGTGTGCTTCTAAAATACTGCAACAATGCCTCTCGAAACAAGACGTGTGCGCTCACAACAACAACAACAAAAGCAATTGTCACCCAAGGGAAACGACTCATCTCTCATTGAGTTGAGTGAGGAAAACAGTGCGAACATCGCTGACAAACTCTGGGTTCGTATTGAGAGCAAAATCGAGAAATGGGCTGAGAACTTTACCATCTTACTTGATGCAAAACTTACGGCTCTCGAAGATCGGTTAAGTTCAGAGATCACCAAAACGAAAGAGTTGCTTGAAGAACAAAGAAAGCAAAGCAATGAAAACATTGCCCGGCTTGAACAACGAGTAGATGCCATGGAGAGAGAGCAAATATGCTCCGATGCAGTTATTGTTGGAGTACCCGAAATTCCGAACGAGAACCTGGAGACTCTTCAGCACTATTTGCTCCACAATTAACATCCCGCCTACCAAGCTGAATAAGATTTTCAGAGCGAAGCCACGCCTCTCAAACACCACTCAGCCGGTCGATGCCAGTATAATTGTGAAGCTATCGGATAAGCGAGAAAGGCAACACCTGATGAGAGCGACAGCTCTATATCGCAAAAATAAAAAGAGCCCGCTGAAACTATCCGACATAGGATATAATTCATCAAAAAGCTTCTATATTAATGAAAGCTTGACTAAAAATAATTACCAGCTGCAAAGAGAAGCCCTGAAGCTTAAACGCAATCAATTCTTAACAGCTGTCTTTACCAACAATGGACGAATTCACGTACGGAAATCTCCCGAGCAACCATCCATTCTGATCTGCAACATGGAGGACCTCAAAAATTTAGTTGGACCAAGGAGCAATGAACAACATGGAACGTAAATGCAGAACACTTATTTTACTTATTTTTTGTTTTTTTATTGAATTTTTGAATTTCATCTCTAAATTTAAGCTTAAATATTGTTTATTATTGTTTCTGTCCCATCTTCTATTTCGTTTTTATTTGCATCAAACATTGTTCTATTGCCTACTCTTTCTTTTGTATTGTAAGGTTATTACTTCAGTTGCTTCTTTACTTTATCTCCCTCTCCCTTACTCTAATATAAAGAAAAACAGTCTGTCCTCGGTCTTCCATTACATCTCTCATCATGAACAACATCAATGACCAAAGTAACAGCAGCATGAATGAAAAAACCGAATTATTATTAAATGTTTTATGTAAAAGCCACGATGGTCTTCACATTTGCCATATAAACCCACAAAGTCTGGTAAACAAATTCGACGAATTCAAAATTATATTTGAGAACAGCTTGATCGACATAATATGTGTTTCCGAGACATGGTTTGATCCTGGAGTGAGCGACTTCGCGTTCTCTCTGAAGGGCTTCAAACTCTTTCGTGCAGATCGCTGCCTTAGGATTGGTGGAGGCGTTGCATTGTACATTCGGAACAGCATCCAATCGAAACCCGTCCTTTGCTCCAATGAATCGCATTCTACTCAATTTTACTTCGTAGAAATCCTAAGTGGTTCACAAAAGTGTATTATTGGTACTATATATATGCCTCCGGACGTAGCGCACCCTAATTACATCTGTGGTATTATTGAAGAGATGTCTTCGCAAACACCACATATAATTATTTGTGGAGATTTTAATTTAAACTTGCTAAATATGACACCAAACTCTCTTTTAATTAGCACGATACGCTCTCTCGGCTTAACCTTCCTAAATAACAATGAACCCACCCATTTTAAACCAAACTGCTCGCCGTCATTGCTCGATGTCATATTAACCAATGATCAGAGCTTAGTGAAAACGTATAGTCAGCTTTCTGTGCCTGTGTTTCTGTACCATGATCTTGTATTTGCCACATTTGACATTCGTGTTGTAAGAAATTGTCCGCAGTATATACAATATCTTGATTTTCGTAGCATTAATGTTGATAATTTATTCTTGGATTGTAGAAATGTTGAGTGGAATAGTTTATATATGTCGTCTGACGTCAACAAACAAATTGAGACATTTAACAAAAATATTAATTACCTCTTTGAAACTCATGTTCCACGTCGTACTCGTGTCGTCAGAAGCGAAAAATCTCCGTGGTTAACGCATAGAATCCTTCTCGCGATCAGAAAGAGAGACTTTCTTTTCCGACGATGGAGACGATTCTTGTGCACGGATATGCACAACGAATATAAAGTCTGGAGAAACCATGTTACCTTGCTGATACGGTCTGCTAAGAGCAATTATTACAAGGCTAAATTTAATTGTGACCGATCGTCTAGATTTCTATGGAAGCAAGTTCGAGAAATCGGACTAACTAAAACTAACACACGACCTAACGATGATGGCATAAGCCCCGATGAGTTAAATGTTCGATTTACTTCTGTGTCCTCTGTAAACCCCCTCAATGTGCCTTCGCACTTAGAAATAAACAATAGAGAAGATGGGCTTGAAATAGGAAGAGTGGATACATACTCTGTCGGCTGTGCAATATTCTCCATAAAGACCAAATCTGTTGGACTGGATAATATTCACCCTGACTTTATAAAAATATTGCTTCCTATTATAATCCCTTATATCACCCACATTTTCAACACCATAATCATGACATCGACGTATCCCGAACAATGGAAAATAGCAAAAATAGTCCCAGTACCGAAGAAAACAAGCCCGCCTGAGTATCGGCCGATTGCTATTCTCTCGTTTTTGTCAAAAGTGTTTGAGTCTATTGTCAGTCGAGCGATTAAAGATCACATTGAAGGACAAAATTTAATAAACCCAATGCAATCAGGATTTCGTAAAGGCCATAGCTGTGTTACAGCCTTACTGAAAGTAACAGACGATATACGAAAAGCCATTGACGAAGATAAGACAACATTACTAGCTTTACTTGACTTTTCGAAAGCATTCGACAGTGTTAACCCGTATATACTTTGTCACAAACTGTCCACCCAATTTAACTTCTGTAATCCTACTAACAAGTTAATTTCTTCATACCTTACTAACCGGACTCAAGCTGTTTTATATAACTCAAAACTGTCGTCCTTTTGCAATGTGCACAAGGGAGTACCTCAAGGTTCTATTCTCGGTCCGTTATTGTTTTCAATGTTCATTAATGATCTTCCTAAAGTTTTGTCTTATTGCAATTTCCACATACATGCAGATGATATTCAAATCTATCTAAGTTTTCCTCTAGGTATGATTGAAGATTCAGCCGCTAAATTAAACGAGGATATGAGTTCGATTACGAAATGGGCTGAAGAAAATGCTCTCATGCTCAATCCTGACAATACCAAAGTCATTCCATTCTCCAAACACCAGCCCCCCCTTCCTAACATCCCTCCCATAGAATTAAACTCTGTTGTCGTCGAATATGTTACCTGTGTAAAAAATCTTGGCATAATGTGTAATAGTGAACTAACATGGACTGACCATATAGACAGTATAGTGTCGAAGGTGTATGCGTCCCTTAGAGGTCTGTCTATTAGCAAATTTATACTCCCTATTAATGTCAAACTAAAACTCGCCAAAGCACTCATAGTGCCTATGTTAACCTACGGGTGCGAGTTGTTCGCTGACTGTGATAATGTCTCAATGCAAAAATTGCTAAAAGCAATCAACGCGACGACACGGTACGTTTTTAACCTTCGAAGATTTGATCATGTCTCGGAACAACGTCGGCTTCTCCTCGGATGTGAATTAGAAGCATTTTTGAAATACAGATCATGCATACTAATCTTTAAAATCGTTCATTATAAACAACCTGACTATCTCTATGAAAAAATAACTCTCTGTCGTACAAGTCGTAATATAACGTTGAAACCTTCAGTTCATACATGTTTAACATCACGCAGGCAGTTTTTCATTCATGCTGTACACCTGTGGAATCATCTACCTCCACAGGTACGGTCAAAGACCGAGTACAGACAATTTTGCTCCGCTTGTTTTTCACACCTCTCCAATACGCACTGAAATAATACCCACAATTTAAATCTTAATTTTTGTATCAGTAAATTCATATACTAAGCTAAATTTTAAAAAATCTGCAAAACTCTTAAATTCAATTTTGAAATATGTAATTATCACTCATGAATTCAAACAATGTTATATTTTAAGGCCTGTACAATAAAAGAATATTGTATTCTTAATGTACAGAGATTGTAATGAAATAATAAATGAAAATGAAAAATGAAAAAAAAAATATTTTGTGTTGCAAGAGTTATCACTGATATGATTTTATAACATAATCAGTCCTAAGGTTGAATGTTTTGTTGCGGTCGTAAGTGATTTTTAGTGTTAATTTTTTTCGTTGTCTTTCAGTACTTTTTTAGGCGTAAAATGTGTTACTAAGAAAATACAGTGAAGGCAGGTGTGAGCAGAAAAAGCGTACAACCGAGGAACCATGCCAAAAAGAGCTACAAATGAAAATAATAGCAGCGTACCGTTGCCTATTGCAATGGTCTCCTGAAACATCCCAATTAAGGATATCGAAGAGTCTGCGGACAAGCAAATAATACGGCCCTTTTATAAAAAAGCAAAAAACCTGCCCACAATCTTTAGAAAATGCACCCAGGCTCGGAGCCACAGGAAACATTGTATGTGTTTAAGCAGCATTTGCAATAGCTGCTTAACAGTACGCCTCTTAACGATGTGACATCCCGTTATTCTTCAAACATTGGTAGCACACTGCAGTACCCAGGTCATAGTTGAATTCTTCTTCTTTCATATACAGCATTGCTATAACGTAACTTAACTTGTCTAGTTCTCTGCTGCTGGAGTTTCTTAATCAATAAACGGTTGCGTCGAGCCAATCCATTACTTGCGTTCCGTTTTCCTCTTTCATACTGTGTTTCATTACTTTTTCTGACAGCCTGTGCAATGTTGTCATTTTCACGAACTTGGACTCTTACTTCTTGATATTGTGCAGATCTTAGAAGTTACTGTCTTTTCACACATGTAGGCTGAGGATCAAAAGCAGCTTTCCTTTTCCTCGGCATTTTTGCGATAATGTGATTATTAAGAAAAATGTGAAGAAAAGTGTTCCGTTCTAGATGCACTGAAGACGATTTTAAATAAATGTTTTCTGTGCACTTAATTTAAAACAATAATAAGACTACTCGAACCAGAACTCAGAGAACAATTTGAATTTTCTTTTGTCATTGATGCCTATCCCGATCTCTCATTCACATCCCTACTCATAATGAGTACAATTCGTTGACTGTGTGCATACATGGTAAAGTTTGAATTATCAATGTGTGCTGCAGCAAAACGGACGGAAATTAGGGTTTTTTCTTAACCATTTACACACAACGTGGAGAGATATCTATGTACCAATTCAGAAGTTCAATATTCGCAATTTCAGTAAAATTGAATGATTTGTGTGTAGCTGTATATGTACATGCATAGATAGTTTGGGCGATTTATAAAAAAAGTTCTTGGAAATCCCATTTATGTACCTTATTATGTTTTTAGTCTGGCTCTGAAATTTTATCTAAATCGGCTAATCAATTCAGAAATTCAATATTCACAATTTCAGTAAAATTGAATGATTTGTGTGTAGCTGTGTATATGTACATGCATAGAATGTTTATTGTTTCCTTTTCGTTTGATGACTCAGGCAGTCAAAAGCTTTTGAAATGGCCACAGGTTTTTACATTCTTTGAAGCTAATTGATTTACTAAGAAGGGCTTTTAAAATTTGAAAATTTTTTCAAATTGGAGTCCTTTTCATTGCGGAAGTCCTCTGGCAACAACACGAAATTTCTTTCGATCTGAAGATTTATTGGAATGTATGTAGTTTTTTACACAGAACGACTTTTTATCAAACTCCGAATTTCATCTCTTCTCGTCTTCAGCCACGCCTGTACTTCTGATCCGTACATCGCATCCTCAAGTGACAGTTCACCAATATTCGTGATTTTAACAATTCTAACTTTGTCCAGTGGATTACAACAAACCTCATCTTCATGGCTGCTATTTTCCTCCTCATGATTTTCGTCTCCATCCAAATCTTAATGTTCAATTTCTGTTTAGTACATTGCGATGCAGGCCTCTTCGAGTAAGTCTTCCTATTGTCAATGTTCTTTGTCTGGCTAATGGGTAACTTACGGCAATTAACAGAATTTTCGTTTACTCTGTGTTCCGGCTGTCTTCTCAGTTGGGCTTGAGTTTGAGAAGACTTGTCTTTATCTCCAATTAATTCGTTTTCGATGAACTCAACACTTCTTGCAACATGCATCACTTTTTTTCTGAAAACCATACGCGATAGCCTTTGAGTACTTCGCAGTACCCAACCATGATGCATTCACCTGAACGTGCCTCGAATTTTCCCTTTCAAGGTGTTTTATCCAACACAAATGCTCTTTCTCCAAATACCTTGAGATGATGCAATCCGGCATACAAAGTTTCACAATCGCCGAATAGTGAATGGTGCAAGTAGACAAAGCAGAACAAATTTATAATTATCTTGTTAAATTTAATTATATAAAAGTGAATCTAATGCAAAGTACAACTAAAGTCAATTACTAGAAGCATATGAAATATCCAGTAGCTTAGCCAAAAAGTTGATTATTGTGCTCATCAAGACAGCGCATTATCGAAATTATATTTGTGTTGCAAAATTAGAAAATAACTTTGTACTCCAAATTCAAATCTGTGCTAGGAGCCTAGACGTTTTTTTGTCCTTAATAAACTTTAGGACGGTGGTTTGGGGCTCTTAAAAACGCAAAGAAATATGCACCGAACTCCTACAAAACCGTCGATGAGATCAAACTTACAACAAATACCAAAGCCAACCAAAGTTAGTGGAAATATGTCAACGACTTCAAGGACTGAATTGAAAACTATGTCTTTAAAAATTGCCGATGAAAGATGGTATACAAAAGTAAAGTTGTTGAATTGTCATTGAAGATATGTGAACTTTCAAGTGCAAATCAAGAGATTAATGCGGAGTTAAAAAACTTAAAGAGATAAAGATAAATAACTAATGATTCAACTGGAAGAAAAGTGCGAAGAAAAATACCTTATATTTAGAGACATAGAAACAGAGGAGTCCGCAACTGAAGCGAATGAAAAGGTTTGCAGAGAAAATATCCAAATAACAACGCCAGTCACCGACTAGCTCTCGAACCGATAACATCGCTCTCCCGCAACTTAAAGTGACTTTAGTTCGCCAAGTGCGTAAACCGGTTTCCTCTCTTCAAACCGTCTTTCTATATCTCTATATCTTTCTCTACACTCTCTTCCTACCCAGTGAGTAACCCAGTGAAAGAAAAAAAAAACAAGCGAACAATATGGCCGGTAGGCCTAAACATACCCATGGCCGGTTCGATATTCTCGACCCCGACCATATTCTCGATCTCTAACCAAAAAAAAACAAGAACACTCCAATCTCCCAATAAACACTTTCCCAGAACTGCCAATACACTCCAACGCGAAAAATCATTGTTTCGTCCTTATATCTCCGGCTAAAACCGAAAAACCAATAACTGCCCTTAGCCCATTCCTACTCAAAAAATCCATTGATGTCTTTAGCAAAGTATGCGAGAACATAACCCCACTTCGCGACGGCAGCCTCCTAATCTTTGTATAATCCCAGAAGATTGCGGCATTCTTCTTCCGAGCAAAATATGTTGCTGGTATTTCCCCATTACAGTAAAACTGCACGACCAACTCAATCAATTCAAAGGTATTTGTTACGCTCCCTGCCTAATAAATGTTTCAAAAACAGAAATCATCACCGAAATGAAATCTAAGGTGTTACAAACATATACAAATTTCTAAAGACAGGCGAAGATGGTAAACAAAAACCTTCAGGATTAATGCTCTTCACTTTTGACCTCTACCAAATTCCCAAAACAGTAGATATTGGATTTTTCTCTGCCAAAATAACAGATTACTTTCCCAATCCCATGAGATGTCGCAACTTTCAACTGTTGGGACATACAGTAATGCAACCTTCCCTCCCACATACCCACCCTTCATCTTCTAAATCATGCCCAGCTTACAAACAAGCAAAAGAAATTCTCACCATAAGAACTGTAAGAAAATGCACTATGGGAGCAGCCAACCGCATATACGGTCAACAATGTGCCAACCAGATCTCCCTACAAGGATCAGAAACAAACAAAAAAAAACAACAAGTACAAACAGCAATCTGACAGATCCCCCACACCTCCAAAGTGTCCCACATTCACCCAAGCTCCAACTCTCCTCATCCCATCAAACAAACAAATCGTCGCGCTGAACACAGCCAAAGTCACCACCAACACATTGCCACAAACCAAAACTAAAAACACCAGTCAGACAAACACAACTGAAAGACACTCCCAAGTAAATACACCATCAATTACCAACACCCACTCTTCTATCACATCTTGCAACTCAAACTTTCCCTATCATACCTATCCAAACACATCACAACAACTTCTAAGGCGTAACACCCACACACACAACTCATCTTCTTTAAATACTACTACCAACAATCAATCACATACCTCCACACTCTCATAATCCCCAATTTCTACTATTAGCCGTAATCTGTTGAACAGCAATGATTACTACATAAGTAACGACCATCTAGAAGAATATAATGTCGAATTACAATAATAATTTCTTAAATCACAAAACCGACTCTGCGATTCGGGAGCCACGATCTTTGCTGTTGGCAAGACATGATCGTGTAACCCTAGTGTAATAACGACTGCTCTCAATATTCTGCAATGGAATATCAAAGGTTTCAGCAATAATCTCGATGAGCTAAATATCATAATTAAGCACCATGGCCTCACAATAGTGGCTCTCCAACAAGCCCACTGCCCCTTTGGTAAAACGCCACCAATCCTCAAAGCCTATGTCGGTTACTTTCATAATTCTCCAAAAAACAACAGTGGCAAACAAGGCATAGCTCTTTTAATAAAGAAAAACATCCCCCACAAAATCATACCCATAAATTCGAATCTTCAAGTCCTCGCTGTCGAAATACAACACAAAGTTAAATTCACATACATCAATATATACCTTCCCCTAAACGAACATATTAACAAAAGCGACCTTGCACACATCGTCAGCCTCGAGAATACCCCAATTCTATTCGGGGGCACAAGAACAAAAGAGAAGAGCTATTGGAAAAATTCTATAAAGAGTCAAACCTTGTCATCTTAAATGACGGTTCTCCCACACACCTCTCAACACACAGCTCACTCAACCATGTTGATGTGACTTGATGCTCCCCGGAGCTTCTCAACAGAATAGACTGGACGGCACTAGAGGACCTACACAACAGCGACCACTACCCAACATTGACGACATAACAACAGGACACATCAACAAACTCATAATACGCGACCCAAAATTCAAAACCGGCCTCTCCAACTGGTCGCACTTCAGACAAAAAATCACTGAACTCCTGCCCAGCCCAATCCCGTCTTCAGACAACAAAAAAAAGCGGCTTTGTTGCTGAAAGCAATGAGAACAGCAGCTAACTTCGCCATTCCTAATCCAGTCACATCAACCGGAATCGGTCAGTTCCCTGGTGGAACAATGAACTCTCTTCCTTGAGAAAACAGAAAATGGTTGCAACTAAACATCTTGCAAAAGCATCCCACGACGCAAAACCTGATCGCTTACAAAAAAAACGCTAAATTTAGAAGACTCCTCAAACAGAGCAAAGCAAATAGCTTCTCTGACATCTCGACAAACATTAACCCCAAGCTAAAATATGGCTATAGGTAACCTCTCCTACTAAAATATGGCAAACAATTCGCCGTTTAACTAGCTACTCCACTTTTTTAACAATTAGCTGCATACAATCCAATAGCGACGCTATCATTGACCCCCCAAAAATCTACAACTTCATAGCGCAAAAACCGTCAAAGGCTTCAGAAAATTGCAGCTTCTCAGATATTTTTATCGAAGAAAAGTTAAATAGTCTTAATAGATCCATAACCCAACACGTCCACCCCACAGCCCGACGTATCGAATAACCCATTACCTTCACCGAATTTGAAACCACACAAAATTTCGTACCCAATGCTGAAAAATCTGCCCAACCAAACGAAGCATATAATCATCGCCCTTTATAACAACATCCTTAACAATTCTATTGTCCCTCAATCCTGGACATCGAAGGGTTCCAAAATAGTCGTAAAGATATTCACTAAGCGATTGATCTGGTATGTCGAAAATAATAAATTAATCAGCTCCAATCAAGTTGCATTTAAAGCCAATAGGGGATGAGTCGACGCCCTTCTCCACATTGACTTCCTTTCCTCTAGAGCTCTCTCAGCCAGAAACCATATATCTATCCTCTTCCTGGACTTCGAAAAAGCATTCGACAGAATCGGCATCCATGTCATATTGAACAACCTTATAGAATGGGGTGTTGGAAGAGAGATATACGACTATATCCAGTCATTCCATTTAAACAGAAAACTCTGCATCAAAGCAAACAGAGTTTACCCTTCCAGCTACCCATTGCATAAGGGTATTCCCCAGGAATTACAGAACATGTAGCCGAATAAAGGAAAAACACTTTTATTATTTTATAGTCTTTATTCCTTGAATTCAAAAAACAGAATGAATCAGTACTTCACTTATTTTTACATGTTAGCTCGCATCGAGAAAAAAACTGTTATAAATTTCAGAACAAACAAACAATGGAAAAATTCTACAAGCGGTTCTTATTACATATTTGTGTATGGCAACAACTGCCAATATGCATCTTCGGCATCATGTGTCCATCGTTGCGCGCAAAGGATTGTAGTCAGATACCTGGGGATCTGGCTAGACCAGTATCTATATTTTAACAAACATGTAGATGCTGCTCTAGCCAGGGCCCGAGGCGCTTTCGCCCTCACAAAGAGACTGTTTTACAACAGCCAACTCGATGCAAGGGTAAAAGTAATCTGCTACATGGCCCTCATACGGTGTGGTTCAACGTGAGCGCAAGCTTGATGGAAAAGATTCGGGTGTTTGAGAGGGCTTGTCTTAGGGCTTGCCTTCGCCTTTACAGAACACCAGAGTCCCAGTACAGAAAATTCTACTCCAATGAGGTCTTATACAACAGGGCCAACCTGATACGAGTGGACAATTTCCTGGTGAAGTTGATTCGAGGTCACACTGCGAGAGCGATGAACTCGGTTAATAACTTGATCTCTGGGGCTTACTACCCCAACCCACAGTACCACGAAAGAGTACGTCACAATGGTTTCGTCCCTCCAGAGGCGTTTCTTCATTTAGACATGAACGGCCTGTTACAAGATACGAATGCGGTACCGCTCATTTTTCACATCGCCCGTTCAACTGTGGATGGGCGACTCAACCACGACCGTTCCGTCGCACAACGAGCTGAGGAGGGCCTCCTCCGGTTCAGTACAGCGATCTCGAGTCGGGATGTGCGAGATGTTGCATTGCAACATCGTAAGTTCTGGTGGCTTGGGAGCGAAAGAACTCCAGCGGCGAACCCTTTAGACCCTGGGTAGAAAGGGTAGTGCGTACCCCCATATGGGGCGCAGTCGGTCTTTGTCTTGCGGTGGGTGGGATTGAATTCTGGCAACCGCTACCTATGGCCGACTTGCATATCATAGGGTAGTCTTAAGTTAGTATGTAAGTTGTAAATATGAAAATCATAAAAAATAAAAAAAAAAAAAAATAAAAATTTGGTATATGCATATGTACACTCGAGTGTACTAATGGGTATACCATTGTATATAGTTTAAGTACATACATATATATATGCACGTATAGTACTATATATGCATGTATATATGTATGTCTGTTTAGCTTAAGATAGTTTTAAGTTATTTTAAGTTAGTATGTAAGCTAAAATATAAGTTTTAAAAAAAAGAAGTTCTGTTATTAAGTTTTTTGTTCACAATTTTTCTTAATATTAAGCTTTACAGAAACAATGAATAAGTTCCATTTATTAATGTTAGATTAGGTCGAAAGACATAGAATAAGATTAATTAAGTTTAGCTTAGAGTGCCTGCTGAGGGCCAGTAAGTTAGAAATAGTAAAATTGTACGTCCAACTAGTTTTAAGCATTTTTTTTGTCTAGTACCTAAGTTTATTATGAATTATTAATAAAAATGTAGTAAAATGAAATGAAATGAATATGTCCATCGTTGCTGGGAGCTGTGTTTTGTTGAGTACATACTTTACGTGATGCGTTTGGTTTTGGCATTGTTATGTATATACATATTGTATACATAGATAGCGTGTGTTGTTTATCGATAGCAATATGTTTGTACCATTCACTAAGTGATTACAGGTTGTGTAGCAAGTTGTTGATATGCCGAGCATGTGACTTCTCCCGTCCTTGTATGGACTCAACGTTGTCAATAAAGTCCATAAAGTTTTAATAATAACACGTTTATGAACAAATCATGCACTCTGGCGAATGTGGGTTATTTCTTCGAAAGCTGCATTTTTTTCATTGTTACGACTATGTTACCTTTGCACAAATATGAGTACTTATACATATATTTATCTTATATTACATTTTATATTATATGGGGACTTATTTATTTTGTTTTATGTAGCTACATGTATTGTAGCTACATCAGACTTAGCATCGTTTAAGTCTATACAATTCATTTCTAGACGACTTGAAAAACCAGCGACCCAATTTTCTTTTCCTTTGATATATTCGATATCAAAGTCAAACTCATTGAGTTTGATCTTCCAGCGCTGTAACTTGCAATTTGGTTCCTTTAATGAATGAAGCCATACCAAAGGCCGATGGTCCGTTTGAATTTTAAACTTATGTCCATAGAGAAATGGTCTAAAATACTTTGTAGCCCAAACTATTGAGAGGAGCTCTTTTTCTATAACACTATAGTTTTTCTCATAAACATTCAAGGTGCTCGAGGCGAAGGCTCCTAGTGACGCGTTACTAGCATCAGTTGGTAAGGTGAATTCTTTTTCAAAATCCGGGTATGCCAAAATGGGGCACGAATATATGAGTTCTTTAAGCTTGTTAAAGGACTCAATGTACTGCCTGTTCATTAAATTAATTTTGACATTTCTTTTGAGACATTTAGTCATAGGTAGGGCTACTTTAGAATAGCCCTTAATGAATTTACGGTAGAAACCCGTAATGCCCAAAAATGCCTTTATCTGCTTTACTGATTGAGGTAATTTAATATGTTTAATAATTTCGATTTTGTTTGGATTCGGTTTAATACTTATCGGAAATTACGTGTCCTAAATATTCCGTCTCGTGTTTTTGATTATATTCAAGCAGTCTTTTTAATATTTTATTAAGAGAGTCAATATGCTCTTGGAGTGATGTCGAAAAGATAAGTATATCATATAAATATACAACGCAAATTTTGTTTATATAATCATGTAAGACTTCATTCATCATACTCTGAAATAATGCGGGGGCATTTTTTTAAGCCGAACGGCATACGCGTAAACTCGTAGTGGCCGTCTGCAGTTGAAAAACCGGTTTTGTGCCTATCTCTTTCTTCAATAGGGATTTGGTGAAATCCTTTAGCAAGGTCAAGCGTTGAAAAATATAGTGCATTTCCTAATTTGGAGAACATATCCTCCATATTAGGAATTGGGAATTTGTCCTTTTTTTTCATATCGTTTAATTTCCGATAGTCACCAACAATGCGCCACTTTTGTTGACCGGAATTATAAATTTTTTTTTGGGACAACCCAAATCGGCGCGTTGTACGGACTGCTGGAATTTACAATTATTCCTGACTCAAGCATTTCGGAAATTTGCTTATTAACATCTTTTTTGTGCGCTTCAGGATATCTGTATGTCTTTGAAAATACAGGAATATCGTTTTTTGTTGGTATTTTGTGAGTATATTTCACTGCTGAAGACAAATGCTCACCGTCAATGTAAAAAACTTTCCTTATAGTTGAAGTTAGACATTTTATTTCTTCCTTTTTAAGGTTTTCTAACTCTAGCTTATCTGTTACCTTATTAATATTTGGATTTTCAAACTTTATTTCTATTCTTTCACTTCTAAAATTATTGATATCTTCTTGAGTTAACTTATACTGTGAGTTTGTGAAAACTAAAGGCAAGCACAATTTGTAATTAGCTATGAATTTTGAAGATCGATTTTTGCTTGCAAAGGCCGCAAAATATTACATCCTATAATTCCATCAAAGTCGCTTTTTAAATCGGATAATAGCAATTCAATATTCACCAAAGGTTTATTAAATTCTTTAAATAATGGGATTGTTATTTTAGATTCACAACCAATTGTTGAATTAATTACTTTAAGTTTCAATGGTCTACTTAGTTGCGTTTTAAAAGAGGGGTGAAATAAACCTTTTTGTATTAAGGAAGTGCTCGCACCCGAATCCATTAATAATTTAATAGGAATAGATTTCGTTCTAATAATTATGCAGGGTAGAGTTCGGGTGTGGTTGTTTGAAAATTTTCGATTTGGGAAGCATTTTGATTTTGTGGCATAGTAGACGAATTGTTGATATGTTCAACTTCCATAATTTCACTTTGACGATTATTTCTAATTAATTCCGAATTATTTCCCTGAAAATTTCTACTACAATTGGGTCGTCGAAAGTTTCCAGAGTTATTATTTTTCCTAAAATTTCCAGAATTATTTTGGCGAAAATTTCGGGGATTATTTGTGAAGGAATTTCGAAAATTTCCTGAATTATTTTGATGAACAAATTCAGAATTGCCCAAATTATTATACCATTTTCCAACACCATTTTGTGAACTATTTCCTAAATTTTGAACATTTGAATTCTGGAAGTTACCTAAATTAGGCTGCACTATGTTTTGCCCATAAGACATATTTCCATTGTTTCTCTTACTATTTTCAATATCTATCAAGTTGATATTAGTATAGTTTTTTAAGCTAAAATTGCTCCCTGAAGTGTTTTGGTTATTTCTTTGGTTACTATAGCTCCTTCTAAATTCAGTATAAAAGTTATCTGTATCAATCAATATGGATTTAGCTTCTGTAAGTGTGGAGGGGTTTCTAGCATTAAGAATTAGTTTCGGATTGTTTGGAAATTTATTTATAAACAATTTCAGTGCCATTTTTTCATTTTGACTATTATCATACCAAACAGGTGTAGCAGTACTAAGGCTTGTTTTAATATTAAGTTTTGTTAAAAGGCTTATAACATTTTCATAAAATTGCTCAACAGATTTATTAAAACTTACCGTTTTTATTTGGTTAACTATATTTTCAAAGCTTTCGCTTATGTTACTGTTTATTTTTAGAACTGATTTGATATCTTCTTAATGTATCGGATTATTATTATTTATTAATATAATATTGGCTTGACCTTTAATTTTATGTCTTATTCTTATTTCTAGTATATTTTTTAAATGTTAATTGAAATTAGCAGCAAATAAGTAAATATAATCAATATGCTTAATAAATAAGTCTAAATGTTCTGGTTGTCCAGTAAATTCCGGAACTCCATTCACTAGTTCGAGTAGATTTACCTCCGTCATAGCTGCTCCCTCAATATATTGCGTGTTCACAGATTTAAGTTAGTACTTTTATTTTCTTTTCCTTTTTTTTGTATATTTGTATATCTTTAAAATTTAGTTCTGCTTTTTGTTTCAACACTATCACTTACAAAAATATGTTTATTGTATGATTTATTAAATGTTGTTTATAACTTTTCACTTAAATTTCCTTTTTTTCCTATTATATTGTTGTTTTGAATATATGTACTGGAAATTTCACACAAATTTCACTTTAATATATATGTAGGAAAATGTCTCAAATTGAAACTTTTAACTTTTCACATTAATTTATTTTCTTTTCCGACTGCGCCAATTACAGATTATGTAGCCGAATAAAGGAAAAACACTTTTATTATTTCATAGTCTTTATTCCTTGAACTCAACAAACAGTATCAATCAGTACTTCACTTATTTTTACATTTTAGCTCGCATCGAGAAAAAAACAGTTATAAATTTCAGAACAAACAAACAATGGAAAAATACTACAAGCGATTCTTATTACATATTTGCGTAGCGTGTTGCTGGGAGCTGTGTTTTGTTGAGTACATACTTTACGTGATGCGTTTGGTTTTGGCATTGTTATGTATATACATATTGTATACATACATAGCGCGTGTTGTTTATCGATAGCAATATGTTTGTACCATTGTACTAAGTGATTACAGGTTGTGTAGCAAGTTGTTGACATGTTGAGCATGTGACTCAGGGATCACCCCTATCTGTGGTTTTCTTCATAATTGCATTCGAAGATATTAACCGAATTCCAGCAAGACATCCACTTTTAGACCACTGCATCTATGCAGACGACATATATATATATATTATGTAAAATAAATGATGTCAATAAATGTAATGTATTGTTTCAGAATGTACCTGAAGAAATCTTAGCATGGTCCAACAGATCGGTCCTAAATTGTGTATTAATAAATGTGAAATGCTTCATATATGTCGTAAAAAAAACTGTCCCAAACCAAATGTAAATATTAGTAATGTCAAAATCACAAATGTTAATAATTTTATGTACACAGGGCAAAGTTGCTGACTGCACCCAACCTGGTAGGATGCTAGCGCGATCCCTGCTTGTGCATAAGTCAAGTTGACATACAGCCTCCTCGTGGCGCAACTGGATAGCCATCACAACAACCGTTGTGTCGTGAACCAATGTATGCAGCGATACCCCTGTGCCCGAGGATCAAATAATGGGCCTCGCCTACCAGTTGTAGGTTGTGCGTGAGGTTAACTCCCTCACCACATAAAAAACCAACGGTTACGAACCGACAACAGGCCTCGGATATGGACGGATTGTAAGATGACGACCCCAGCAAACGATCAAGGGACAATGATTTTCGCCATCCAGGAGATGCGATAGGATTTGCCGGGCAAAAGGAAGATGAGAAACTGCGACATCTACTACGGTGATTGCTACAAAGAGTTAAGGCAGCGCTTATTTGGATGCGGATTCGTTGTTCGCGGCAGACTTAGCAAAAAGTCTTAAGCTTTGATTATATCAGCGAGCGCCTCGTAACAATCCGCATCAAGGCTAAATTCGGGAAAATCAGCCTGATTTGCGCACACGCCCCGACGGTGGAGAATGATGACGATAGCAAGGATGACTTCTATGATCTCCTAAAAACAAGATACGATCGAAGCCCCAGCTATGACACGAAGATCATTCTAGGAGATTTCAACGCACAGCTGGGCAAGGAAGAAATCTTTGCTATGGTCATCGGAAAACACAGCCTGCACGACAACACATCCGGGAACGGACTCAGGCTCGTAGATTTCGCCTCGGGGCGTAACCTCTCTGTGATGAGAACGCGGTTCCCACACCTCAACATCCATAAGGGGACCTGGCGGTCTCCTGATCAATCAACCGTCAACCAGATTGATCACATTGCGATCGACGTCAGCCAACATCGACTCGGACCATTTCCTTGTTGTAGTCAAGGTAAGGATGAGGATATCGAGAGAAGTACGGAGTCGAGAAAGAACACTACGGTTTGACGTCAGAAAGCTACAATCGCAATCGACCGCTAGGAACTTTGCCGACCGAGTCTCCCTGAAACTCTCTGAAAGTTCTACGCTGCCTGCACATTCAATAGAAGGAGAATGGAAACGTTATCAAAAAGCCATCAAAGAAGCTGCCACTGATGTGCTGGGTTTCACGACACCACCCAGAAGGAACCCATGGTTTGACGACGAGTGCAGGCAGGTGTATGCAGCCAAGCAGGAGGCCTACAAGGCAACGCTGCATCGAACAACGAGAGCTGTTCGTGAGCTCTACGAACAGAAGAGAAGGGAAGAGCACCAGCTTCTCAGAAAGAAAAAGAAAGAGCATGAGAAGCGCGCGGTCGTGGAGATGGAGAGGTGTTACGACAGGAAGGAGGTCCGAAAGTTTTACCAAAAGGTAAAACAAGTATCAGGAAGATACAGACCTCGGACCGAAGCCTGCAAGGACGAAAATGGACAACTAGTAGTAGAATGGCAGTCGATGCTAAGAATTTGGAAAAATCATTTCTGTAGACTGTTAAACGGCGATGACGACACAAATTCCGCCTTCAGGCAGAATGTTTCACTCAATTTGGACGATGATGAACACGAATTCCGTCCTCCCCACTTAGACGAAGTCAAGATAGCGATATCTAGACTGAAATCTAACAAAGCTGCTGGAGCAAACGGATTGTCCGCGGAACTGTTTAAGGCAGCTGGAGATGACCTGGTTGGGCGCATGCACCAGCTCATCTGTAAGATATGGTCGGAGGAAAGCATGCCCGACGAGTGGAATCTCAGCGTCGTTTGTCCGGTCCACAAGAAAGGAGACCCCTTTGACTGCGCCAAATATGGTGGGATCAGCCTCCTTAACATCGCATATAAGATACTCTTTGCCGTTTTCTGTGAGCGCCTGAAACCCTTTGTCAACAACCTGATAGGTCCTTATCAGTGCGGTTTCAGGCCAGGAAAGTCCACAATAGACCAAATATTTACCCTTCGGCAGATCCTGGAAAAGACTCAAGAGATGCAGATCGACACCCACCACCTATTTGTCGATTTCAAGGCCGCATATGACAGCGTGCATAGAGACGAACTATACAGCGCCATGTTTAGTTTTGACATTCCTGCCAAACTCGTCATGTTGTGCAGAATGACGATTTAGAAATTTCGCTGCTCCATCAAGGTCGGCGACGAACTCACCGAGACCTTCAATGTCAAAAAAGGTTTTAGAGGGCAAAACAAAGTACATGCTGTCATCACGAAAGGACGCACAACATCGACGTCTCGGACAGAGCGTCATATTGGGCAGCAGAAACTTTGAGGTAGTCAAGGACTTCGTCTACCTAGGCTCCGGAGTAAATAGGGACAACAACACCAGTACCGAGATCAAGTGCAGAATTACTCTTGCCAATCGCTGTTTGTTTGGGCTCAAGAGGCAATTGAGTAACAGAGCCATCTCTCGAAACACCAAATTGACCTTGTATAAAACCCTGATCATCCCAGTCCTGCTCTATGGCGCAGAGACATGGACGCTATTGAAAGCGGATGAAGAAGCTATTGGTTGTTTTGAGAGGAAAGTTCTGCGTACGATCTTTGGCCTTGTTTGCGTTGGTGGCGTTTGGATGAGAAGCTTCAACCACGAACTATACGGGCTGTACAGCGGCATGCACCTAGTTAAGCGTCTTCGGATCCAACGCTTAAGATGGCTAGGTCATGTAGAGCGGATGGACACCACAGCTCCGGCCCGAAGAGTCTTCGACATTGGGACAGCGCAACAGAGGACGTCCTCGCACTAGATGGTGCACACAATTGGAAAAGGACCTCAACTAACTTGGTGTGCGCAACTGGAGGCAGCTGCCAAGCAAAGAAGAAAAAGGACTTATACATGATAATAAGTATTCTTAAAAACAACACTGTTTAGATCTTAAAAAATCCCTAACTGAGAGAACAAACATTGTAAAATACCTAGCAACAAAAAAAGCAATGCTCATAGAACTACTCTAACAAAAATTAGCAAGATGTCAATATTAAGCAAAATTGACTACGGACTATACGTTTACCACTGTACCACGAGGCTAGAAGAAGCATTAGCGCCTTTCCAACCAGCCCAACAAAAAACATACTAGCAGAAGCAGAGGTGACAGCACATAACTTGAAACAATCGAGCATTGTTCATCGCCATTCAACTCGAAGCAAATATTTTCTGCCAATATGTAACTTGAAACGAGTTTCATTGTGACTTCTACTTAAAAATGTCATTTTGAACTATAAAGTAAAATGTCAAATTCGTTATTTTCAGAATAAACTTCGTTCATTAAAGTAAAATTGCATATAGAATATTTTGCTGTAGGTATTCCTTCAACTACTGATTCCAGGCCTGCGCATTCTATATTTTTTTCTTCCAATTCGTCCATGGGATTTAGCATGTATGGGCCACCGCCTGTGCCTTTTATGTGGACCTTATTCTTCCTGAGTTTGTTCTTTACTTTATATTTCAGGTCACTCCAAGTCTAAAAATTGAAGTGCAATATAATAATTCAAACATACATGCATTTGTCTTTACATTTTACCAGTCTTTAAAGTCATCCTTTTTTTTCCAGAGAACCCTGCTACTTTTTCTGCCTTGAGCACTTTTTAATATGCCTTTTGCCAAGTCTTGATGACCACTCATATAATCGGTAAAAATTTAAATTTGTTTTTTGTTGATGGACATATTTTGATTCGCTTCCATAATGAGGAAAACTTTTTATTAATTGATGGCGATAAGTTTTTTCTATCGACTAAACAATTTTGTTTCAAACGTCTTATTCGAATTTGTATGCTGCCTACTTCGACGATGCAATCGAGGATACTTGGAATCAAAATTGAAGCTACCTATGATCGACTCAACTCTATTGTTCCAAGTTACGCGCTGGCACCCCAGAACTACCAGCAATCGAGGAACGGAAAGACCATCACCCTCAACCTTTTAGCTAAACTAACCTTTTCAAAGTTCTCAATCATCGATCACGATATAAGGAAGAGCCAAACCCGAAAACATCCAAGGAAGATAAATCCTGCCATCACCACCATTCTCCAAAAAGCCTATAAGGTAGGTCTACCAACTAAAAGAATACGCTGCAATACACCACGTCATTCCCCTTGGTTTATCAACCAAGAATCACTAATACTAAACCTAGCCGAATACAAAAAGGGCAACACCAGCAACAGATCCTACCAACAACTCTATTCCAGCACCATACAAAATCTAAGATCGGAGTGTTGTTATCCCATTTTCACCGACGGCTCGAAGAGCACGGTCAATACCGCGTTCGCCTTAACACGTGAAAATGAATCTATCGCCAAGATTGGTAATCTCCCAGATTTCGCCTCGGTAATCACAGCAGAAGCATTTGCTATTCTGCAGACCATAAAAATGGCAAACAACCCGCACAATAAACGCATTGTATGCACTGATAGCATATCATCTTATATCTGAAATGAGATACCAACTCATCAAATCACCAAACACGACAAAGATAATGTGGATCCCAGGGCATGCGGGAATCCAAGGCAATGAACACGCTGACAAAGCAGCTAACTCAGCCAACTCAGCCAAAACCAGCCCTGTACTCAATTTCAACATCTTCACCAAAACAGATCTGTTCAAACACATAAAAAAAAATATCAAACACCATCATAAACCAAGACTGGAACCTATACCACCACCATTACAAAAAAGTCAACCTTGCAAAAACCGAGCCTAACTACCCAACAAACTGTTCCAAATTGCAAATTTCCAACTTTATTCGGCTACGAGTTGGACAAACTGCAGTCACACATCAACACCCGCTGAATAAAACCAGTCCCCCAACTTGCCCCACCTGTAATATCCGCTTAGACCCACAACATCTTCTAGAAAAATGCCCAGTACTGCAACCCATAGCCGAAAATATTTTCCAAAACACCTCCATCTATGACATACTCCAAAACCCTAATTTCAATAACATTATTAAAATTAATAATTTTTTGTCAAAAGTAATTCTTACTTTATAACAACACAATTGAGCCAAGTCTCCGCAGCTAGGTTCGTTAAACTGTAAATTAGCTTGTAATTTTAATTATAAATAATAATTAATTTTATATATACATATATATATTATAAATAATAATAATAATAATAATAATAATAATAATAATAATAATAATAATAATAATAATAATAATAATAATAATAATAATAATAATAATAGTAATAATAATAATAATAATAATAATAATAATAATAATAATAATAATAATAATAATAATAATAATAACAACGCCAATCGAAATACAATATGCCAAGAAGATATCTGCTACCAATGGTCAGTGTTAGCCAAGATGATAACAGAAAATAAATCTCATAAAATTGAAAATTTAAAAATAATTTCCTATAATATGGCTTGGAAAATGTATTTGTACCCTAGTTTCTTTGAATATGTCAAAACCATTCAGTACTCAGCTCAGTAAGATTTTTCGCAAGAAGCAACAACAAAACAGCTTACTAAGTAAAAACTACTCAGTAAAAGTTCACACACTCATAAATGACGGCAGAGGAAAATATTCGTTTGTTAAAGGTTGGTATCAATCGATTGTTCGACACTTGCAAGTGCTTACTTGTATAAATTTATAAAATATGAAATCATTCATATTACTTGTTTGGCTATCCATTATTTGTGTATTTTCTTTGCTTTTGAAAATTAAGTTTCACTTATTTTTGATATTAGAGTATTTTGACAACTAATGCGATGGCCATAAACACACTCGGAATATCAACAAAAATAGTAAATCTAATAATACAAATCTGCAGTATGGGCGGGTGGAGAACTTTCTGAGTAGCAATCGAATAATTCGATTCCGAGAGAGATTGTAAGATTGTGTGTATTCGCCGATTCTTCAAGTCGGAGATTGATAAATTGTGTGTATTCGCCGATTCTTCAATTCTAAGAGAAATTATTAGATTGTGTGTATCCAGCGATTCTCGCAATTGCCCATTTTTTGTTCATTTCGTTTCACTACTCCAATTTAAACTTTACATTAATGAGAGTGAGAGTACAAATCTCTCACTAATTGGGTGAGAAAGATGAAGAATACAGTCGAACCTCCAAAATTCGAATACACACAGGAAACAGTTTTTAAGAAATTTGGTTTGACTTATAGAAACTTCGATTTAAGGATGTTTTAATAACAGAGGTTTGGCTGTATTTCCATTCCCAATGTTCCTATTTAGGTAGGTATAGTTTCTTATCGAAGCAACTGCCTCACGTTATTTTTTTACACTCACGTCAACAAATGAATAAATCGAGGAATACATACATTTATACAATGGGATGTTAGTACCCAGCAGCCGATTGCAGTAGGTACTGAGAATAAATTATAGAATTCGATTCGATTCGATTATTATACAATTGTTCTCTCATGAGACCGAATACCATAAATCGACAATTGAATTCAATTTTAAACAATTGCCAATTTATACGATTCTGAAATTCATTCGCAATCGCCCATCGCAATTTCAGAGTACTTTGCAACAATATCAGGTGTAAAACAAGGATGCCTGGATAATTAACACGAATATTAAGGTGGTGGCATTGCATTATATAATTTAATATAAGATTGATTCTGTATGCGTTTGACATCACTATATTATCAGACGATGTGAACACACTGCGGACAAGAATCACACAGTATTGTAACATATGGAACATGGAAGTCAATGTTTACAGATATTTGCAACAGAAGAGGAAACTCATAACTAACGGTGTTATTTCCTCAAACGACTGCTTCAAGTTAACCAACTGCAGTTATCACATTAAGCTATGCTCTGTTTATAGAGACCGGAATTGATTGTGGACATTTCTACACATAAAAGCTACATTAGAGTTGTACTAGAAAGTTCCAAATGTGGAACGGTTCCTGTTTTCGATAGGAACTAGTCTTGAATACGTATATAGTTCGACTGACATTTCTGTTTCAAATAGCTTTATATGGACTGCATACAAACTGGTAGGATGCCATCGCGATCTTTGCTTGTGCATAATTCAAGTTAACTTACATCCTCCACGTGGCGCCTCTGGATAGTCCTCACAACAACCATTGTGTGGTGAACTAATGTATGCAGCGATCCCCTTCTGCCCGAAGGTTAAATAATGGGCCTGGCCTACCGGTCGTAGGTTGTGCGTAAGCTTAACTCCCTCACCACGTAATAAAAACCTTTACAAATTAACAATATACCTCGGATATGGACGAATTAGCAGTTGACGATCCCAACAAACGATTGAAGGACAACGATTATCTGCATTCAGCACGTGGATTGTGAGGTCTATGCTGTTACAAAGTAGACATTACCGCCATCTAGTAGATGCAATGGGATGGACCGAGCAAAAGAAATATGCGAAACTGCGACGTCTACTACCGTGATTGCTATAAGGAGGGAAGGCAGCACTTATTTGGATGCGGATTCGTTGTTCGAGGCAGACTTAGGCAAAAAGTCTTAAGCTTAAATTATAATGAATGGAATGGAAACGTTATCAAAAAGACATCAAAGAAGCTAACACTGATGTGCTGGGTTTTACGAAACCTCTAAAGAAAAACCCCCAGCAAGCCACAATGTAAGATAACCAAGATTAGCAATGTAAGATAACTATTTTGTATTTAAAAGTGCTAAATATGAATTAAGTGAGATATATAAGTATGACTGTAGTAAACCGGATCGTATAAAAAGTGACCTAGAGGAAATACTTTTACAAAAAGTCGATGGCAGCATTAGATTGCATACAGATTTAAGCTTATTGATAGTAGAAATGTTCGACAAATATTCGAGACCTAAGTTACCATAGCAGTAAATATGTACAAGTTAACCCCAAAGCTATGTCAGACAATAGGAATAGGCAGAATAAGACTAATTTATCCCAATTTAGCGAAATTAACTAACTATTGAAACAGTTTAATAACCTGGTTTACCCCAAAGGTTATCAGTTAACAAATATTGATGTAATAATGCATGAGATCACAACTAAAACTGATCAGCAGATATGCTCTCGCTTGTATCGTTTACCTCCTAAACACGCCGATGAGGTTAAAAAACAAGTAGATGATATGGAATGGCAAGGTATTGTACGAAATAACAGTAAATATGTCTCACCTATAGTTGTGGCACCAAAGAAAGTAGATAGTTCTAGCCAGCAGAAGTTTAGAATATGCGTTGACTACAGAAGGTTGAAGAACATAACAGTCGATGATAAGTTTCCTCTGCCTAATATTGACAATTTATTATGCAAGTTAGAACGTGCTCAATATTTCACAACTCTCGAATTGGCAAAAGGATATTACCAAATATCCAAATAGCAATGTGATCAATCTGATTGATCAGGCGACCGCTAGGTCGTCATTGTAAATGTTGGGGTGAGGGAACCGTTTACAGGTTCCAGAGAGGTTTCGCACCGTTACGAAGTACAACAGCCTGAGTCCGTTGTCGGACGTGTTATCATATGGGCTGTGCTTTCCGATGATTCTAGCAAAGAGGTCTTGCTTTAAAATCTTCTAGAACGATCTTAATGTCGCAGTTGAGGAATTAATCATATGTTCTTTCTAGGCATCATATCACTCTTGCTACAGTCGCCTGTGCAAATCTCTGCTCTTCACGAACGTAAGAAAAGCGGTACAATTATGGCAGTTGGGCAGGGACATTCAAAACATATAATCAATGCAGTGGAGGTCTTGTACATAATTCATACCTTAATACAAACCAAAAGTGTTTTTTTTTCTAAAAGCGTTTTAATGTTTGTGTTTTTATTTACAAACAGTAATCGGTTTGTAAGTGGCATTTCCATTAGCAGATACAAAAATTACTGTACAAGATGCTTTGAACAAAAAAATTTTAGGAGTGTTCAGTTGTCAGAGACTGAAGAATTTTAAAATTTATTTTAAATAATAATAATAATATGGGTGGCGCCTCAGCCCGTAGGGGGCCAGTGCCTAACTTCTCAGCAACCACTCGTGTTGTGCGTGCTATTATTCTCTCATGAGTGGAAGGAACCGACCTACGGTTTTATGCCGAATCCGAACGGCTTTGTTTGAGAAGCTTTCTCTAGACAGGAAATACTCCTTGAGCATTGTCAATAACTCGAAAGAGTTAGGGTCGTGAAAATTGTTTTCGTAGCACAGAGCAGAAATCGAACCTACGACGTCGAGGTTAGGGTCGACGCACATACGCACAACGCCACGGGCCACCACTAAACTTTATTTTATTTTATTTAAGAACGACTCAGTTGGGCCAAGGAGAATTGACAGAGGTTAGAACGTTATTGGATTTCGAAACGTTGACAAGCAACTTATGCAGGCACAGGCGTCTGCCTCTGTCAATGAACTCCTTTTCTCACCTCCCCGTGGTGAAAAACGGGAGCCGAGCCCTTCGACTGAAGATGGGGTACTCAACCCCCGTGGGACGTCATTGGCGGCTGCAAACGAGAGAGGGGGAGAGTGGATGAGTCTGTATCAGGGCTCATCTTCTTTACGGATGGCGGCAGAGGAGCTTATCAGATTAACCAACGGCGACATCCACAGCTACCTGGTACACTCCCTTTTAGAGCTACTTTGACATTTTCGGAGCTCAGATCTAAAAGGTTGCTTTCAGGGTCACGTCGGATTTTTGAACTAGAGTTGGCGGCGGTAGAACCCTATCACCGATATCGGAGTCATCCGGATCCTTCACCCAAGGGTAAACCAAATGGGCCTAGCCTCCCAGTTGGGGGTTGTGCGTGGGGTTAACGCCCTCACCACGTAAAAAACAATATGTTCAGAGACGACGAATTGCCTCGAATACTGACGGATTTACTGTTGACGACCCCAGAAAACGAACAAATGACCATACTTTTCTGTTCTGCGCGTGGAATGTGATGTCTCTTAACAGGTCACGTGCAGCCGAAGAACTTGCGGAGGCCCTTGACTGCTATAAAGCAGATATCACCGCCATTCAGGAAGTGCGATGAAATGGGCCGGGCAAGAAGAGGATGAAAAACTGCGACATCTACTACGGTGATTGCAGCAGAGAGAGGCGCTTATTTGGATGTGGATTTGTTGTTCGAGGCAGACTTTGGCAAAAAGTCTTAAGCTTTATCTGTTAAAGCGAACGCCTCGTAACAATCCATCAAGGCTACATTCGGCAACATCAGCCTGATTTGCGCCCACGCCCCGACAGAGGACAAAGATGATGTAACAAAGATGACTTCTATGATCTCCTAGAAAGAACTTACGATCAATGCGCCAGCTTTGACACCAAGATCGTTCTAGGAGATTTCAACACTACGCTGGGTAAAGAAGAAATCTTTGCTAGTCATCGGGAAACACTGCCTGCACGACAACACATCCGGGAACGGACTAAGGCTGGAGGACTTTGTCATGGGACGTAACCTCTCTGTTGCTAGCACGCGGTTCCCACACCTCAACATCCATAAAGGGACATGGCGGTCCCCAGATCAATCAACCGTCAACCAGATTGATCACGTTGCGATCGACGTCCACTCCTCCAGTATTCTTGATGTCCGAACGTGCCGAAGAGCCAACATCGACTCCGACCATTTCCTTGTTGTAGCCAAGGTAAGGATGAGGATATCAAGAGAACAACGGAGTCGAGAAAGAATACCACGGTTTGACATTACAAAGATACAATCACAGCGGACTGCTAGGATCTTTGCCGACCGAGTCTCCCAGAAACTCTCTTTAAGTTCGACGCTGCCTGTACATTCAATAGAAGAAGAATGGAGTCGTTGTCAAGAAGCCATCAAAGAAGCTGCCACTGATGTGCTGGGTTTTATGACACCACCTAGAAGGAGCCCATGGCTTGTAGACGAGTGCAGGCAGGTACATGCAGCCAAGCAGCAGTCCTACAAGGCAACGCTGCATAGAACAACGAGGGCTTTTCGTGAGCTCTACGAACAGAAGAGAAGGGAAGAGAAGCGGCTTCTCAGAAGAAAAAAAAAGAAGGAGAATGAGAAGCGCGCGGTCGTGGAGATGGAGAGGTGTTATGACAGGAATGACGTCCGAAAGTTTTATCATAGGGTAAAACAATTATCCAATGGATATAAAACTCGGACAGAAGCCTGTCGGGATGGAACTGGACTGTTAAACGGCGATGAGGACCAAAATACCGATGTGAGAATGTTGCACTCAATCTGGACGATGTCAGACAAGAATTCCGTCCCCCAGACTTAGACGAGGTCAAGAGAGCAATATCTAGACTGAAATCTAACAAAGCTGCTGGAGCGGACGGTCTGTCCGATGACATATTTGAGACAGCTGGGAATTATCTGGTAGGGCGAATGATCCAGCTCATCTGTAAGAAATGCTCTGAGGGAAGCATGCCCGACAAGTGGAATCTCAGTATCGCTTGCCCGATCCAAAAGAAAGAAGACCCCCTTCACTGCTCCAACTATCGAGGGATCAGTCTTCTTAACATCGCGTATAAGATGTTAAGAAGACTGCCATTTTGTGTACCCGCCTGAAGCCTTTCATTAATATTCTGATAGGTCTGTATCAGTGTGGCTTCATGCCAGGAAAGTCCACAATAGATCAAATATTTACACTACGGCGGATCCTAGAAAAGACCCAAGAAATGCAAATCGACACTCACCATCTGATCGTCAATTTCAAGGCCGCATATGACAGCGTGCAAAGAGACGAGCTGTACAACGCCATGTCTAGTTTTGACATTCCTGCCAAACTCGTCAGGCTGTGCAGGATGACGATGGAAAACTCTCGCTGCTTCATCAAGTTCGGTAACGAACCCACCGAGACCTTCAATGTCAAAAAAGGTTTTAGACAAGCGACGCGCTGTCACGTGATTTCTTCAACATCGTCCTGGAGAAGATCGTACGAATTGAGTAATAGAACCCTCTCTCGAAGAACCAAGTTGACCAATCCTGCTATACGGCGCTGCGGCATGGACAATTTCGAAAGCGAATGAATAACTCCTTGTTCTCTTTGAGAGAAAAGTTCTACAAGCGATCTTTGATTATGTTTGTGTTGACGGGTTCTGGAGAAGATTCAATCACGAACTGTACGGGCACAGCGATCCAACGCCTACGGTGGCTAGGTCATGTAGAGCGTATGGACACCACAGCTTCGGCCCGAAGAATCTTCGAATCGGAAACTGTCGGGCAACGCAACAGAGGACGCCCGCGTTTAAGGTGGTACACCCAAGTGGAGAAGGACCTCAACCAAGTTGGTGTGCGAAACTGGAGACAGCTAGCCAGAGATCGCGCTGGTTGGAGAGGCATGTAAGTTGAGGCCCAAGTCCACCCGGACTGTAGCGCCACACAAAGAAGAAAAACAATGTAATTTTTTCGGATGAAACTTTTTTTTTGGATATGGTCTCCGATAACCCATACCTGGTGTACACAATCCAATAAAATAATCCAGCGGACAGTCAAGCACCCGCCAGAGGTGCACGTTTGGGAGCGCTTCTCGAAACAAGGTTTTGCAAATTTGCTCATGCTTACAAATTACTTAAACGTACCCAACATGGTCAATATTTATAAGACGACTTCTTTGCCATCTGCCCAAAATTGAATAATCGCAGTCGTTGGTGCAGTGCGTGAAAACCAGAAAATGACGTCGATGTTTAATATTGGTCATCACAGTCGCCGCATTCATAAAGCATTGGGCATTCATAAAGCTAAACAACAAAATAATGGAGAACAGTTATTTTTTATTATTTATTATTATAAGTTCTTCCTTAATTGTTGTCGTGTACGATCTTGTAAAGCCTTGTGTTAACACCATTTCGATAGGTATTGCATATCCGATTGAAACTTAATGCAGTCGGTTCGCTACTTATCGAAACGCATAATTCGTCGCCGAAACTGTTAGAATTACGCAGTAATAAAATATTTAATGAACATTTTATGAACAACCCGTATGAAGCCATGTTGGTGCACATTCGAAATAATTTCTTTTGTTAAAAAATACAATTTATCTTTTACTAGGAATTCAAATATGTTTGGTATGGATGAAAGCAGCTCCTAATTATTTGTGTTTTGAGCGCTGCGGGTGCCAAGAAACTCAAGTTTATTAAAAAATAGTTGTTATAAACGTAAAATGGGAACTTATTGGTACATACCGTCTTTCGAGGAATTGTATTTCCAAAGAAAAAGCAATTGTTTTTCCACTTTTTACTCGGTTGGTAAATGTTAAAATGATATTGTCTTGCAATAAACGCTTGGGAAACATGTCAGTAGAAAGAAATGAATAAAAAAACATAAGAAAACGACATAGGAGATTTCTTTTTCAAGGGCTAAAGCTGTCATTTTGATTTTTTTTTTAATAATTCATTGACAAATTGTAAGTCATTTTTAAACGAAATTTCAAATATTTGTAAAATGTTTGACAATTATTGAAAACTTACCGATTGGGGAAGAAAAATCAATTGAAGCAATGGTGAATTGACGAATTTGTAAAAGTATAAGTGAAAAACATGGGATTTCCACTTCCACCTCCAGTGTATTTCTCTTTACTCTCTTATTTCTGCTGTTCTGTACTGATTATTTTGTATACGTGACAGACAGATCTTTTGTTTGTATCGGCGCTTAGGAATTAATGAGTATCCCCCGTTAATAGGTAAATCAAGAGAAACAGCACTAAACGAAGTGGTGAGCAGTGTTGAGGAACCCCTTTACTATGAACAATATGCACTAATAACTCTACCTTACGACACAAAATAGAGCAAGCTCGTATACAAGCGAAACAACCCACATACGCCATTGTGCTACTGAATAACTGGAAGGTCATACAAAAAGAAGACCAACAGTAACAAAATCGCATACCTTCTTCTGGTTGCAATGTAGGGTTCGGCATAAGAAACGCCAAATAAAGATCCACCAATAACCCAACAACAAAGTCGACGATGCCAAAGACTGTTGGCAGTCTTGAGGTTTGAGAAAACCTAGTCTCTGTCAGAAACACCCTCAAATAACCAATGCTTAAAGACGTGGCGTTGTGGTTATGTGCGTCGACCTGAACCTCGACGTCGTATGGTATGCTCCATCCTTGGTCTATGCGACAAAAATAATTTTCATAGGTCGCTGACAATGCTCAAAGAGTATTACCTATCTAGAAAGTAGTTCATGTTGGGTAAAGACTAACAACAAAGAAATTACAAATTTAAATCGCATTTTACTTCGGTTTTAATTTTACAGAGGTGTGCACACCCAGAAGGCGGTGTGCGAGTATAACCGCTGCAGAATAAACGATCTCCTATAGATAAACCGATATGATATTGCAAAAATGGTGGTCTATACAGGACACTGGCCGATTGGAATTCATGCCGGCGGGGAGGTATGTAACTGTAAGAACCAATCAAGTCAAATATTGTTATAAGGTTATTACAAACTTTTGGATGTACAAAGACCTTCGGCTTCAATAAAAACATAAATCCACTTGTACTTTCTTTCTGTTTCCGCAAGATGCAAGGTCTGTTTTCGATGGGCATTTGCTTCAATATCAAATAAATGTGTGAAATGTACATCGGTGACCAAATAAACAAGTCCAAATCTATTGTTGAGCGCTCTAACTCAGATTATAGGAAATAGCTTCTTCGTTGTACTAAGCCCCTTGCCGAATTACGCCAAGGAAATTTCTTAAAACATCTTGGGTAAGGCGATATATTCAAAAAGTCTTTATTTAATTAAAAATGCATGATATCAAAGGCAATTTGTAGGGTATCGCTATCTTGTACATATGTACTGTACCTTACAAAATTGAGCGTACACTCTTTGAATGGATGTAATTTCGCCTTTTTCGATGCGAAGAAATGTTTGTCACGTTAAAGAAAGGAGAAAAATGTGTTTATTGATCATTTGTGTTGCGACTTTTGTGTTAAGAAGTACTCGAAAGCATTTTCCTTCTGGCATGGAGAAAAAAGGACAGAAACTGATATTTCAACACGAAAGCTTATCATTAAGCTATTCTGTGAGGGAGAATCTTTACGAAAGATTGGTAGGACTGTAGGACGAACTCATTCGACTGTACAGAAAATCATAACAAAATATGGAACCGAAGGTACACTTAAAAATGTTCTTGGAAGAGGTAAGAAAAAAATAAAATCGGAGCAAGACGAACGTTTAATTGTTCGTAAAGTTAAGTGTAGCAAAAAAATTATCATACCAAAGCTAGCCTCAGAAGTTTCTACAACGATACAGAAACCTTTGACAGTAGAAACCGTTCGTCGTGGGTTACGGAGAAAAAATTTAAATGGAAGAGCTGCTCTTAAGAAACCCTTTATTTCAGCTGCCAACAAGAAGAAGAGATTAGAGTTTGCGCAAAAATATTTAAGCGTGCCTCCAGAATTTTTGAAAACCGTCATGTTTTCTGATGAGACAAAAATAAACTTATTTGGCTCAGATGGAAGGCAAATTGTGTGGCGTGAGCCTAATACGGTGCTGAAAACAAAAAATATTTGTCCAACAGTAAAACACGGCGGAGGATGTGTTATGATGTGGGGTTCAATAGCAGCTAGTGGCGGTGGCAATTTGAATTCATTGACACAACTATGGACAAAATAATGTACTTACACATTTTAAAAAGAAACATGATCGCCTCTGCGAGGAAACTAGATTTGCCCACGGATTTTTGGATCCAACAGGACAATAATCCGCAGCACACCTCACATGTAGTTAGGGAGTGGTTACTCTATCATGCTCCAAAACAGCTCAGAACTCCTCCACAATCACCGGATTTGAATCCTATTGAACATTTGTGGCAGGAGATTAAAACCAGATTAAAAAAACGAATTCTTTTAATAAAGCCGAGCTAAAAAATAGAATTGAGGAGGCATGGAACAGTTGGTAGATTCTATACCACGACGTTTGCAGACCGTTATAGATGCTAAAGGTGGTCATACCAAATATTAACAAAAAAAATGGATCTGTAATTTTGAAGTCGGTTTTTGAGTATTTTAGTTTTTTAAACGTTTTTTTTTACTGTGTACACTCAATTTTATGTGAATAAATGTAGTTATTTTGTTTGTTTTATTATTTTAAAAATGAATTCATTATTTTTTGATTGTTTTTTTCTTCTATTATTACTATGAAATTGATAATAATCTAAACTGCATTTACATTTTTATTCTTAAAACAGTGCTTGCCATTGAAAAGGGAATAATTACGGCTGTTTCATGAGTGTTCGCTCAATTTTGTGAGGTACTGTATGTTTATATCTGTGTAAACATTTTTTTTGGTTTTAAAAGCAATTTTTAAAATATTTGGGTAAAAATATCCATACATATGTGTATGGAAAGGACGATGGCTTCAATTTTATTTATTGTATTTCTTTTCCTTGTACATGTTAGTTGAAAATAAATGCATTCCATCAATTTTATTTCAACACATTTCACATTTTTTTAATTTTAATTAGCTTAGCCACATACGCACATATGGATGCTGTAGAAACAAACTTATCTCGATTTTATAAATTATAAACCGTACAAAAAACATTTTGCCACAAACTCACCCATTTTCCATGGTTTATAGTGTTCTTCAAGATGTATTGAAATGCTTCTAACCAAAGAAAGCAATCTCTGCACTAAAATTCAATTTCATAATAAGATCCAGTTTCCCAGTGGAAAGTTTAGGGTTTCACGCAGAGATAAGAGAACATAGAGATATTTGTCTTTCCAGGCATTTCTGATTGGAAAACCCCTATCACACTACAAAAACTGCCGTTATGGACCTGAACGCCATAATTTATTTTATTAATTAAAAATAATTTTTTTCTTACAAATGTGCCCACAATAGTGTCAAATGTGTAGCCGACTGGAAGTTTTCAGGGACATGCTTGCTAAGTCAACATGGTTAAAAACAAATTCATGATATTATATTATTAGGAATTAGAGCAATTGGCGAATCGACCTTGATAGTCAACGCCTTCTGGTGACGTTTTTTCTTAGCTACGTTCTTAAGCAAAATTCTGACAGCTCATACGCGGGAACAAACTTGTACTGATTTGTACTTAAATTTGGTGGAAAATTCAATTTGTGATATTGTACATCGAACTATCAATTCCGGGTATATTTTTTGGTGAAATACCCGGAAAAAGTATGCCAGCTTTGTAATAAGTGCTTGTCATGTTCTCAGAGGTGATATTTTTCATAGAATCGCTCAATGAAAGATGTGTGCGTGTTCTGCTAAATTGGAAGAATGTGTTAATTTCCTAATGCTTTTCCCTCTACTAAGCTAGGGTGACAGCACATTACTTGAAACAATCGAACATTGCCCATCGCCATTCAACTTGAAGTAAATATTTTCTGGCAATATGTAACTTGAAACGAGTTTCATTGTGACTTCTACTTAAAAATGTCATTGTGAACTATAAATTGAAATGCCAAATTTGTTAATTTCAGAATAAACTTCGTTCATTAAAGTATAATTGCATATAGAATATTTTTCCTGGGCATTCTATAATTTTTCTTCAAATTCGTCCATGGGCTTTTGCATGTATGGGCCAGCGCCTGTGCCTTATAAGTGGACCTCATTCTTAATGGGTTTGTTCTTTACTTTATATATCAGATCACTCCAAGTCTAAAAATGAAAGTAATATAATAATAATATGGAAGGCGCTACAGCCCGTAGTTGGCCAGAGCCTAGCTTCTCAGCAACCACTCGTGTTGTGCGTGCTATTGTTCTCTCACGAGTGGTAGGGACCTACAGTTTTATGCCGACTCCGAACGGCCAAGTTTGAGTAGCTTTTTCTAGACAGGAAATACTCTTTGAGCATTGTCAGTGACTCGAAAGTGATGGGGCCGTGAAAATTATTTCTGTCGCTCAGAGCTGGAATCGAACCTACGACGTCGAGGTTGGGGTCGACGCACATACCCACAACGCCACGGGCCACCATAAAAATTAAAGTACAATATAATAATTCAAACATAGATGCATTTGTCTTTACCTTTTTCTAGTCTTTGAAGTCTTCCTATTTTTCCAGAGAACTCTGCTACTTTTTATGCCTTGAGCACTTTATAATATGCCTTTTGCCAAGTCTTGATGACCACTCATATAATCGGTAAAAATTTGAATTTGTTTTTTGTTGATGGACATATTTTGCTTCGCTTCCATAATGAGGAAAACTTTTTATAAATTGATGACGATAACTTTTTTCTATCGAATTTTGTTTCAAACGTCATATTCGAATTTACAAATTAATGCCTACTTTGACGATTCAATCAAGGGTACTCGATTGAATCAAAATTGGTGCTACCCATGTTCGATTGTATCGACTCAACTCGATTGTTCCAAGTTATATGCTGGCACCCCTAGTTTTAGCCAATTTGTTAAAAAAAACTCGAAATTTAACACATAGTATCGTTTATCCTTAATTTGACTTTTTTGTTGAACAACAACAATTGCATGTAAAATGTTGGTTTGTTTACGTTTTTTAAAGTAAAGTTCTGCAAAAATTATAACAATTAAACTCTTGACAATTGCTTTATACAAATCTTGGGAACTTACACTCCATATTTAAACATTGATTACAAAGTATTAATTTTCTCTTTAAATATACTCTTTTTAATCACTACCGTATTTCAAGATTTGAATTTAAGTTCCTATCCCTCATCGATCTGTCAGAATTTTGTCTAAGAAAGAACATATATACAAAAAACTTCGACAGTCATATGGCGATTGGCCAATGCATTACCAAAATTCATTCGTAAGTTTTTTGAGAAGAAATACATGTTTTCTCATGGCAGTCCGTCGAATAACTTCTGTAATTAAGATACTTGAACAATTTTAAAGCGTTATTAACTTAACCCTACAAATATAAACTAAGTCAATTGGATATGATTGATGAAAAAATTGTTTGTTCGTTGGTGTATGGTATTTTGATTTATGACAGTTAAAGAAAATACTTGGATGAACAAATTAGCTTGTTAATGCATTAAACGATGATATTTTTGGCGATAATAATACTCATTTGCAAAAATAGTTTCCAATGCGTTCTTCCAGTATGGTCTAAGTTTTATTAACCGGGGCACACTTATTGAACATAATTTTACTTCATTTTGTCCGCCGTTTTGTGGGGAAATTAGGTTTGAATGTGAATTTGAACTATTATTCATCATAGTTTTCATAACTCGTTATCAAATGGCAAGTGTTTCAAGATATAAGGTCTGTTCCAATTGATTTGTGCACAGAAATTCGTAGTTGAGCAAATTGTCAGAAGTGGGGGTAAAATCTCTCTTTGAGAGAGTAACTGTGCACAAACTCATGGAACAACGTTTCGTAGAAACGCACATAATTCAAGAAACGTCAAAAAATATATTCAATTCTTACAGTGAAATGGGGACATTTTTTACTCTCTCGTGAGCACGCTCTTCTGTCAAAAACTACGAAAAAATCGGCAAATGGAACGGCTTTGGACATTTCGCCTGTGAATTTCGGTGAATTTCACAGCAATTGGAACAGACCTATATAAAGTTATCAATTGAAGTGTGAATAAAATTGCAGTGTAGTACAGTGTAAATCAATGAGCAGACATTAAAGATTTCAAATCTAGAAGAAAAGTGGGTCTTGCAGTGGTTGCATTTTTGCGGAAAGTTCGAAGTAAGTTGAAACATCTACATTAGAACATATTCATATACTAATTTTCATATTACATTTAATTTAGTATTGCCAGAAACAGCAAACGACATAGACAGAAAGTCTTGCATTCTGGGATGCAAAAACTTCAAGCATGCATGTATTCCCTGTAAGTTTTTCGTTACTAATTTTTTGTGGTGATTTGGTGGTATGTTAAGATGTAACGAACATATGTTAAGATGTACATATATACATGTGCATGTGAAATAAGATTCAAATTATTATAATATATATATACTATAAATTATTATAGTATGAACATTTCGGTTCAGAATAAAATATTAAAGTCGTGAAAGCAGCCAGATTGGTTGCAAAGGAGGCTACATGATAGACCAAAAGCAACATGTTCTGTCAAAATGACTGTGGACATAAATGTGAATGAGTTTCTAAAAAAAAAGTTTTGTTTATGTTTGGTTGTCTGTATCGGAAAGTGCGTGAAAGTCATTTATGTAGCTTGCCTCTGCCTACAATATCTACGGCAGACCCATCCACAAGCTTAACATTTACAATGTTTACGCAATTTGCCCTATCCCCAGATTTGGTAGAACACATTCGAGAACTGGAAGACATGTTCTTGAAAGTGTTCCACGAAAGTTATCATTAGAAGGGTGTAGCAAAGCAAATTGCCGAAGTCTTAATTACACAAAAGAAATTTGTTTGTTGCAAGAACTCGCAACTGGACTTCATTATAAATTATTTTATTATAGCTTGCATTTTTATGTTGAAGCTTTGGAGTACGGACTTATGTGATCCCAGCTTTAGGAATAAACTTATCCGCTTTTCGAATTTATGAACAAAAATACATATCATATATTTTGTCTTCCATATTAATTTTATTTCTACTTCTTCTATTCTATTTACTTTTCCATTTACTTACAAAATATATTAATATGTTACTTCGTTCTAGTTTGGGAGCAATAGTCCTTTTGGGCAAATTGAAAACCCGGTAAAAAAATCGCTTAACGCACCATAAGTATACCTCAAGGGTGGTGTGGAAATGCTTTCATAAATTTTCAATAAAATACACTTAACAATATTAAATAGTATTTTCTTTATTCTGGTGGTTTGTTCCGTCTTTTCAGCTGCATGTTGGCATAGATGACAATAAGGATAGAAGTTCTGCAGTTGCCACTGACATAACGACATAAAGAGCAGGACGGCATGGGCCTGTGCATCCAGGGCAAAGTTGTTGATTGCTCTCAACTTGGCGAGATGCCAGCAACGATCCGTCTAAATGCACTGGTCAAGTTGACATACAGCCTCCTCGCGGCGCCCTCTGGATAACCACTACTGCAGCCGCTTGGAGGTGAACCAATGTATGCTGCGACCCCTTGTCCGGGGGTTAACACCAGGACCCGGTCCTCCAGGTTCAGGGGTTTCGCGTGGGGTTAACTTCCCCACCGTGTAAGAGGGGGCAACAATCCTCGGATACGGATGACCCTACTGCTGACGACCATGGACAACGAAACAAGGACAACGATTTTCTGTTCTGCACGTGGAATGTGAGGTCACTTAACAGACCACGTGTAGCCGATGAACTTGCGGAGGCCCTAGAAGCCTATAAGGCTGACATCACTGCCATCCAGGAGCTACGATGGAATGGGCCGGGCAAAAAGAGGATGAAAAACTGCGAAATATATTACGGCGATTGCTACAAAGAGCGAAGGCAGCGCTGTTTGGATGCGGTTTTGTTGTTCGAGGCAGACTTAGACAAGAAGTCTTAAGCTTTAGATACACAACAATCCGCATCAAGGCAACACTCGGCAACATCAGCCTAATTTTTTCCCACGCCCCAACGGCGGACAAAGACGATGATAGCAAGGATGTCTTCTATGCTCTCCTAGAAAGAACATACGATCAATGACCCAGCTACGACCGCAAGATCGCTCTAGGAGGTTTTAATGCAAATCTGGCAAGGAAGAAATCTTTGCTATGGTCATCGGAAAACACAGCCTGCACGACAACACATCCGGGAACGGACTCAGGCTCGTAGATGTCGCCTCGGGGCGTAGCCTCTCTGTGATGAGCACGCGGTTCCCACACCTCAACATCCATAAGGGGACCTGGTGGTCTCCTGATCAATCAACCGTCAACCAGATTGATCACATTGCAATCGACGTCAGACACTCCTCCAGTGTCCTCGATGTCCGAACGTTCCGAGGTGCCAACATCGACTCGGATCATTACCTTGTTGTAGTCAAGGTCAGAACTCGGATATCGACTGTACAACGGAGTAGAGCAAGACCAAAACAGTTTGACGTTGGAAAGCTACAATCGCAATCGACCGCTGGGAACTTTTCCGATCGAGTCTCCCTGAAACTCTCAGAGAGTCCAACCCTGCCAGGCGAAACAATCGACGAACAGTGGAAGATCACTTCTGCAGAATGTTAAACGGCGAAGAGGACACCAATACCGCTGTCAGGCAGAATGTTCCACTCCACGCAATGGACGACGATAGAAGAGAATTCCGTTCCCCCGATCTAGACGAAGTCAAGGTAGCGATATCGAGACTGAAGTCGAACAAAGCTGCTGGAGCGGAAGGATTGTACGCGGAACTGTTTAAAGCAGCTGGAGATGATCTGGTTGGACGCATGCACCAGCTCATCTGTAGGATATGATCCGAGGAAAGCATGCCCGACGAGTGGAATCTTTGTATCGTTTTCCCGATCCACAAGAAAGGAGACCCCTTTGACTGCGCCAACTATCGGGGGATAAGTCTCCTTAACATCGCGTACAAAATCTTCTCTGCCGTTCTGTGTGAGCGCCTGAAACTATTCGTCAACAACCTGATAGGTCCCTATCTGTGCGGTTTCAGGCCTGGGAAGTCCACTATCGATCAAATTTTCACATTACGGCAGATCCTCGAAAAAACCCAAGAGATGCAGATCGACACCCACCACCTATTTGTCGACTTTAAGGCCGCATATAACAGTGTGCACAGAGACGAGCTATACAACGCCATGTCTAGTTTTGACATTCCTGCCAAACTCGTCAGGATGACCATGGAGAACTCTCGCTGCTCCATCAAGGTCGGTAACGAACTCAAAAAAGTTTTTAGGCAAGGCGACGCGCTGTCATGTGATTTTTTCAGCATTATACTTGAGAAGGTCGTGCAAAACTCACACGCTAATAGTAGAGGCACGATCTTCCAAAAGTCCGTTCAACTGCTAGCATACGCGGACCACATTGACGTGATTGCCGAACTCAGCGAGCCGTCAATGAAGCGTTTGCTTGTATTGAAACGGAGGCGGCAAAATGGGGTTAGCGGTGAATGAGGGCAAAACAAAGTATGTGCTGTCATCAAGAAAATACACACAACATCGACGACTCGGCCAGAACGTCACCAAAGGCAGCTACAACTTCGATGTAGTAAAGGACTTCGTCTACCTTGGCTCCCAAGTAATTAGTGCGAATAACATCAGTACCGAGATTAAACGCAGAATAACTCTTGCCAACCGCTGCTTCTTTGGGCTCAAGAGGCAATTGAGTAGTAGAGCCCTCTCTCGAAAGACCAAGCTCACGTTATATAAGACCTTGATCATCCCTGTCCTGCTGTATGGCGTGGAAGCTTGGACTATCTCAAGAGCAGATGAAGACGCACTTGGTCTCTTCGAGAGAAAAGTTCTGCGTTCAATCTTTGGTCCTGTTTGTGTTGAAGGTTCTTGGAGAAGGAGATTCAACCACGAACTGTACGGGCTGTACAGCGACATGAATCTAGTCAGGCGTCTACGAATTCAACGCCAAAGAAGGCTAGGCCATGTAGAGCGCATGGACAACACTGCTCCAGCCCGAAGAGTCTTCGACTCCGAACCAGTGGGACAACGCAATAGAGGACGACCACAAACCCGATGGCGCACTCAAGTGGAGAAGGACCTCAACCAACTTGGAGTGCGAAAATGGAGGCAGCTGGCTAAAGAACGTACCAGCTGGAGAGGATTGTTGACCGAGGCCCAGGTTCACCCCGGACTGTAGCGCCACAAGAAGAAGAAGAAGAATAACGAGCAATCCTCACAATAAAAGAAAATATTCTGCGTTACATGACATAAACAAAACAGAAATGTATACATAGCAACAAGGCAAACAAGATTTCGTTTTGTAATGTAAACAAATTCGAAGTATATAAATAATTTGAAATGTCAGATAATTCACCTCATCAGCTGTTCCCATATACTTAAACATATTCACTTGCACGTAGCAGATTTTGGCAAACTTCGCATGGATTTACCAACTCTATCTGTGAAACAGATAAGAAACAGCTGTGAATTGTTATAATAATACACTGTTAAACGAAATCAGTTGGCAAGACACGAGGAAATCGGGTTTGAGCTCATAATTTCAATGAAGGCTTCCAGTGGAAAATGGTTTAACTGCCTTTTAGTTAGTAGTAATTAATTGAAAATATGAGCTTTGTGAAGTTGACGTCTATGTTAAGTGTTTTTTTTTTTTGTATACAGTTTTTAACTGCAGATGTACGCATGTCCATAACTTAATGCATATATATTATTGTGGTATTAAGTAGAATATTCATTAGCAAATTGTTTTTGACGTGTGTATCTATCCGGTCGAAGAATATGGGTAAATTGTTACAAAGCGCATGTTCTGTGGAAAAAGAGGTATTGAATCTGTGGATACATTTGTAATAATAATATTGTGGATGTGGGTCGCGCAGCGAGCTACAGCCCGAAGAAGGCCAAGGTCTTGTCATTTATGGCCTTGTTTCTCAGTACCAATCGTGTGGTGCATGCTATTGTTATCTCACGAACGGAAAGGACCTACAGTTTTATGTCGACTTCAAACGGCCAAGAAAAAAATAAGAGAGCTCTCTTATTTCTGACGTCCATATTGGTTTCGACTTACATATCTACATATGTATAATATCTGTATTTTATCAACATCCATATGAAACATTGCAGACAACATAAATCGGAATTATTTGATTCTAAGATCAGAAATGATATGTGGCGAAACTTTGATGTCTGCGCATGCGAAATTGGAAAAAGAGTGGTATCCTATTGTTTTTACGAATATTTCTATAAAAAAAAACCTTGAATTTAATTGCTTCACAGGTGGTTGTTTGTTTCGTGTGTCGTAAAACCCGGTTAAGTGACAAGGTTACAAATCCTTATGTATACTAAAATCCAAAATACCTTGCTTGGTGGTGACATTCGCTTTAGTCCAAATCGCATTAAATTTTTCAAACTTTCATTTTTTTTTAGAAAACAACCCCTCTAACTGAAATTTTTCAAATAGTTTCAGATTAAACCTTTTTTTTTAATTAAAGTCAAGCATGAACTTATCTTATAAAAGCACTAAGCAAATGTTTACACGTTGTTTTTCAGCTATTTAAGATCGATTTTATAAAATAAGTCTTGTTTTGTAGTGCACGATTAATAGAGAGAATAATGTAATAATAGGGAAATTATGTAAGAAATGAAGAAAGTGTTTGATGTTTTATAAAAATACTTGATTGAATAGAAGTCACTGTCTTAGGTCAATTTTGGTAATTTGGGCAACTGTGTAGTAAATCGCTGATCGATCAAAAAACACGTTCACACTGACTAAGCTTACTCTCAACAGTGAGTATAAACTGCCGCTCATTTGAGGTTGCAATGATGTAATATAATCGTATATGTATCGATTCGTAAGAACTTCTGAAAAATGTTTTCATGAATGATACAACTTTTTATATTGTAATATGTTGCATTTGATTAATTTGTTATTTTCACGAACCGAGTCCCCAAATGATGTCGGCTATCTCTATAGTATTTCATAGTTTGTGTTAAGAACTAGGCCACACTAACACTCTCCTCTTTAAGTGAAGGAAAAGAGATCAATAATCTCTAAGCACTGCTTGTGCTTGGGTCCTGGGTCCAGAACGACGTCGTTTCAACGATTGTAGTCCTTCGTAATATATATGTATCGATTGTAGGACATCGTTTTGAACGATTGGCGATGCTTTGTATAACGAATTTAATTTTGCTATTTTTTTTTGCTATTTTACATTCGTTTCCCTTGAAATTATTAATAAAAATAGAAAAAAATGCGTCGGCATTAAAATGTGTTGTGGGTCTATCAGAAATATGCATTACAACGAATTTTTAAAGTTACAGCATAAATTTAATTTTCCATGTCACATTTAATGTGTTCTCAATATATTTACTCCTTGAACGAGAGCACACGACGGGATGATTCGATTGTAGTTTTATGCGAAGGGAACTTTTGACGACGTCGTTTACTACATTCGCTTCAACGATGATTATTTCAAAATTTTCTCACATGTCCTCTGTGAGTAGGTATCGCAAGAAAATACTGTTGCTTTTTTATTTTTTTCTTCATTTTTATTTTATTTCTCAATTCATTTACAAAAATGCTTCAACTAGCTTAACTAACTTGACAAACGTGTATATCATATATATGCCTAACATACAACATTTATATGTCGCTGTGCACCTTTTTTATTTTTTATTTATTTTTTTTTCTTCTTACGTCTACCTTACACCTATGTACGGCGGTCACCATGGTCAACTTTTGTGTCATATTTAGAAAAGCCAGCCGCAGCGGGGTCTGGTTTTAATGTAACCACCAGTAAAATTTCCGTTCTTTGGCAGACTCTCTCCTGTCTCGAGCAGAGATCGCTCTACTGCGGAGGAGATCCTCGTGACTGCGAGCGACATCCCGCTCATATTGATGATCTATCGTGTTCAGATTTGCCTCGTTGTACATGACCTCATTGCGATAGTACTTCTTGTACTCAGACTCGGGTGTACGATACAACCGGAGACAAGTCCAAAGACATTGTCTTTCGAACAACCTCATCTTTTCCATCTGGGAAGACGTGGAACCACAATGGACAACCGTATGCCATAATTGGTCGGATGAGGGTCATGTAGCAGATTACCTTCACTCTGGTATGAAGTTGGCTGCTGTATAACAACCTCGTTGCCACAGTAAATGACGTTTTAGCTTTCGTCAGAGCAATATCTATATGTTTGTCAAAATACAGATATTGATCCAACCAAATGCCAAGATACCTCACTACATTTTTCACATCTAACAATCGTTCCTGTGGGTCAACAATGGCGAACTTAAGATAGTATCCCTTGATGCCATGTACAACGGGGTTCTGAAAATGATAATTTTACACTTCAGGAAATTGATAATCAACTTCCAGTCGTCGCAAAATCGCTAAATTTGTTCGAAGTCACGTTGCAACAAGATATTTATTACTTTGACCTTCGGACCTGATCTGTATGCTACTTAATCGTTGGCGTATGCAATTAAATGCGGCATGGAGCCTATAAGATCTGCAGGGCATATTGAAAACAAGATCGGTGAACCAACCGCTCTCTGTTGCAGACCGTTTTTGATGTCAAAAACCATGGAAGGAGTTACATCGCCACTTTTCACGACCAACTTTCTACCTGTTATCATGTCATAGATCATGTATAGCAATGGCTTACTTATGCCGAGCCTAACCAGTTTGAGGAAGAGCCCTTCCAACCAAACGGTGTCGACCGCTTTCTCCAAGTCAATCAGGCAAGCACCCGTGCATTGTTTTTTGTCTTTATTCCATTGGATGTCGGACACCAGTTTAGACGCGGCATGTATGGTTTCATGCCATGCCCTGAATCCGAACTGGTTGTCTGGTATGAGTAGTATGTAGTATGATTTTCCTCAACCCATTGTTTCAGAACTCGAATGACTATCTTTTCAAAAACCTTGCTTATGCAAGGAAGAAGACTGATCGACCGAAGATTAGTCGGAATTGATCTATCTTTGTCCCGTTTAGGGATTGGTTGCACCACAGCTGTTTCCCAATGTTTCGGGTAGTAAGCATTACTCAGCGCATTGTTAAACAATGTTGTGTAGATCTGCACAGCTTCAGAGGGAAGACAATATTCGAAGCACAATATTCGGTATACCATCGATTCCCACTGACTTTTTGTTCTTTAGCGAGTTAAAGATTCCCTGGAGATCTTCTTGTGAAATCAAAATGTTATTTACATCATTGGCGACGGCACTATTTGCCATGTAATCGTCATTGAACCTCGTGAAACCTGGGTTCTCAGATCGCCATTGACTTATCTCATCACGAAGATTATTGTAGTTTAGCAAGGCTCCGTTCTCCAGTTCGAGATTCGGCGTACGAACCTCGTTCACCGTATACAGTCGCTGGAAGACAGTATCGATTGCTTTGCTTCTGAAGATCTTCAGTCACGAAGAAGTCATTGTCTAGCACTGCCCCATCTGGATTTATACCAACTGAAGTCAGTACCGTTCGTTATTTGTCGACCTAGGAAGTCAAACGTTCTGAATGTCGCTTTGATCTTTTCTCCGAAATATTTTATTTACTTGCGGGAACATACCCGGGTTGTTAGATCGTACAGCCCGGATTATATTGCCCCAGTGCAAGCTCATAGCCAGGTTATAGTTTATTCGAATTAACTGTTGGAGGTTCTTGATCTCCGACATGTGAGCTGACTTCCGCGTTTTGTGGATCTTTAAACGGCCTGTGCAAGAGTTTGAGTCTTGACAGCAGTCTACTTTTGTGCACTTATTTGTCCATAGTACGTTTGATTACGTCGTCCATTTGTATGAGGTACCTGTCAACCTCTTCGTTTGTCAGGTTTCTGTTTGTTGGCGGGTTGATCCCACTCGAACGTAGTTCTTTGGAGAAAGTCCTGGTGAAGCGTGGCCAGTGAGCTTTATTGTAATTATAAAAGTTCCTCTGGATATACTCGTCCAATTCTTCCACCTCGTACGGGAGCTGAATGGCCGCCAAGAGTCCGCAGTGATCACTCTCGTACTCAACAGCAGCTTAACAGTTCCGCGTGCGCCTTTGTACGTTAATTATCGTCAGTCGTCTGCCAATCAGCAACACATTCAGGTAGGATCCGCTTCTGTGATATGATGGCCTATCGGTTGCAAGCGAATCTAGCTTAAACTCAATATTGTGCTCCGCCAACCAATTATATAGTGGAGTTCCCCTAAAATTATGCACTCTATTGCCCCATTCTCCATGTTTGTAGTTCAAATCTCCTGCAATAATATAATAGTTTTCCTTCGAGGTCTGTCGAAGGCTAGTAAAAAGGGTATCGAGCTTTGAAATGATGCTGTGATTAAGGTCAGGATTGTCAAGTGCATAGATCGCGATCACATATAACCGCTTTCCACCCTGGAGCGGAATGTGTGCAATATACGATTCTAACACTTGAAGTCTTTGCACTTCACTGCTGTACATGACCTTGTGACAAAGGCCTTTCTTTATTAAAAGAGCGACCCCGCCCCTTTGCAGGGATTGGACCTAATTTCGCTGGCCATCAGCACGTCTGGATTGTGGGTTTGCAGAAGAGTACGGAGCGTATTTTTCGTTCAGTCCTAATCAGTGAATTCACATTCACCGCTAGGATCTTAAGGTTACTGGCTGCGCGCGCAGCCATTAAGATTGTGTGACGTTAGGCACGGCAAACAACGTCGTGTATATGAGGTCTACCAGCGCTGCTTGCTCCTGAAACTGCTGAAACTGATCTGCCACTGAATAGAGAGACCGTCTTCAAATCCAATTCATTCACATTCGGTAAAGGAGACTTCCGGTGTAACAGCGGTAGCTTTAGCACGAGGCGCTTCTATCTTTTTTGCCGATTACGCCAATAAGCTGGCTCCTGTCTTCGACCTATTCTGTCCCTAAAGGACATTCCCCTTGAATGTGGGTTCTTGCGCATTTAACGCAGCGCGACTGCATGTTGCAGTTCGCCGCGACAGGTCCAAACCGCTGGCAACGAGCACATTGGAGTATGCGCTTCGTCTTTATTAATGTTTCCCATTTGACAGAAATGGAGCCTATACGATTTATGCGTTTAAGACTGTTTTTGCTGTTTGGGTGACCTGAACCAGGAAGAACGGATGTTTTCTGTTCTCCCTTCTCGTTACCGCAGTGTTAAAGGGCTTAAGCCCAATGAACATGACATCGTCACTCTGCGCCTGGCGCATCTCGGCGAGGATGTCCTTGGGATCAGTAGCTGGATCTACGCCCTTAAGGAGCATGATCTGCAATCTTTCTCCTTCTGGGGTGTACGAGAAAAACTCGGCCTCCGCCGCCGCTAGATTTTCTTTAACGGCATTGTAATCAACCACTGATATGCAGTGGACTGACACCCTTAAGAGTCGTTTATACTTAATATAACAACTTGCATATGGCGTCCATATCATTCTTTTCCATTCCGAAGACTCTTCTCTTGTAGTGGCTGCTTCTGTTTCTGATGCTGTTGCGGTTGGTTCTGCTTCTGTTTCTTTTCTTGCTGCTGCCAAGGTTGCTGTTGTTTCTTGGCAGTTATATAAACGCTGTCCCTTTGGCTGGTGAAGGGTTTGTCCTTTTTGTTGCTGCTGCTTCGTCTTCTTTTGTTGTTTTTGCTGTGTAATTCGGCAGCCTCTTTGGTCGCTCTCCTGGCTCTTAGTTTTTGTTGGATGGCTTGGATGACAGCATCCACCTCTTCTCTTTGCCGCTTGACTTTTTCCAGATCCTCTCTGTCGTCATCCGACTCGGATGACAGAGAACTGTATATATACCCGCTGCTTCCGAAGGAAAATCTATCTTCGCACTCTACCGACTCATATAGAACGTCGTCAAGGACTTTGCATTTTTGCACAGCCTGTGGTTTTTGTTGTCCATTAGGACTTGCGTCTGCGGTTGCTCTTGTTGTTGTTGTTGCAAATTCTGCTTCTGTTGTTGTTATTGCTGCCAGTTGTTGCCCAGCTGTACTTTCGCCTGATGCAGTCGAACGGAGCTTGACTACAGGTGGTTGTTGTTATAGCTTTTCCCTCCCCTTCTGTCTTGTTTCAGTCTGGTGGCCTGATGTTTCGGTCTCCTCCATGTTCTTGTTGTCCGCCCTATAGAGCACGGACAGCTGTGTAGTGTGTAGTGTAGGATTTCGAAGAATCTTTTTCTCGCTTGGATATGGGTTGTACAATCGCAGTTTTTCAATGCTCCGGATAATGTGCATAGTGCAGAGCATTGTGTACGTTGTGACCATTTCCAGAGGAAGATGCCTTAGTACAATGTTGGAGATCCCGTCGATTCCAACTGACTTTTTCTTCTTTAGTGATGCGAAGACAGCTTGAAGATCTGCCTTCGAAATGGACGGGGAACTCACCCCTTCGTCGGCGATGGCATTGTCTGCCATGTTATCATCATTGAAAACGACCATGCCGATGTTCTCAGACCGCCATTGTTGCAGATCTTCTCGAAATTGAGAGTTACTAGCTTGCACGCTGTTTTCCAGGTCGTAATTCTGGCGAACACTCACGTTCACCTCGTGCACTTCTTGAAAAACTGCGCCTAGTAATTCAACTTTTTTTGTGGTTCTTCGACCACAAGAAAGTCGTCGTCCAGTACGTTTGGACAAACTCTCCTATTTACGTTAGGGATCTGGAATTCGGCACTTAGTCCACAATGGTGACTGATATACAAGATATTAACACTGTGAAAGCAAATCCAGCTGTAAAGCAGGTCCCCTTTGTCATTGGCAACTGTGTTTCCCCAATATCTATGACGGGCATTTAAGTCCCCGGCCAAAATAAAATAGTTCTCTTCCGAATCCAGACTTAGACACAGAAAGAGTGCATCGAGCCCTGATATAGTAGTTTTAGAACTGAAGGAGCCGGAGGAGTGGACCGACACCGCAAATAGATTCCTCTCGTTGCGGAGAGAAATGCAAACGATGCAAGCCTCCAACACCTGAAACCGTCGCACTTCCCTACTGTAAACTATTTTATGTTTATTGTTATTTTTTATGAAGACTGCAATACCGTCTCCACCATTGGAGTTGGGCCGGTCTCTTCTAATAATATTATATTTGTTGTGCTCCAATATGCCTCTCTTTTTTTTCGAGTCACTGACAGTGCTCAAAGAGTATTTCCTGTCTAGAAAAAGTTTTTCAAACTTGGCCGTTCGAAGTCGGCATAAAACTGTAAGTTCCTTCCACTTGTGTGAGAACAATGGCACTGGCACACATAGCACGCACAACACGAGTGGTTGCTGAGAAGCTAGACCTTGGCCCTCTATAGGCTGTAGCGCCACCCATATTTTTATTATAATATTCCTCTCTGGGTTAGCCTCGTTTCGCTAATCAGACATAGCTCCCAGAGCTTTGGTCAACCAACAATCAATAGATCTCGATTTTTCGAGTGATCCCTATCAATGAATTTGCATTAACTGCAAGGATCTTGAAAGTACTCCTCGTCACTTTTGGTAGCGAGAGCATTGAATAATGCAGTAGCGCCTTTTTATGCTTTCCCATATGCAAGCGTAATCGGCTTATGTAACAATATCATTTAGTCGATCACGCTTACTGCTGGGTGACAGCTGATCAATCTAAACGGTAATCTCCGTCCTTCTCTTTTTGTCTTAGCTGTGTTGAAGGGCTTGACCCCGACGAACTTCTTGTTGCTGCTGCTTGGGCTGTTGTTGTTGTGCTACTTTCTGTTGCTGCTTCTTTGACTGTTGCTGCTGTTTCTGCTGCTGCTCATGAGCTGCAGTTCGTTGTTGCTGCGTCTGCTATTGTGGCTGACTAGGTTCGGGTAACTGTTGCGGTTGTTGCTTGACTTGGCGTACGCATTCTTCTTCCTCATTTTTTCTCCGTGTGAGATTACTTGCTTTCAGTTGGTGGATCTCATGGAGCAATTTTAGTTATTCTTCGTTGAGTTCAACGATCTTCGCCTCTTTGCGTCGATGATGATCGCCTCTACTTCGCGAACCGCGAACCTCCTCCCATCTGCCACACATAAGTCTCTTGTCGACGTAGACGATGCACCCCCTTTCTCTTCGCCTCTGTTCGGTGACGCACTGGTAATGCGTCGGTTGGAACTGGTGGAGGTCTGTATTTTCCTCCTCCTCTTCGCTGTTCCATCTTCTGGCACCGGTGGTTGGTGGCGTGATGTACCAGGCACCGGTTTCTTGTTTTCACAGTCCGATTCGAAGCGAGCGGCCAGCCCTTTCCCCTCCATGATCGCATTCAATCACTTTTCTAGTGCAATTGATGGGCCAAGGGCTTCCAACCCAGCAGCTGTTGACTCCCTGTTTTGAGTTCTACTGACTCGGCTGTGCGCTTCTTGCGGATCCTTGTATGGGTTGCACTATTTCACTTGTAGTCTTGTGGAGATATCTCTTTGCGAAGTCGAAACACTTCTGTACTGTTCAACGGTCTGTAAACGCTTCTTGACTGCGACCCCTACGCAACCATTTTGCATCTGTAGATCTCGTCATTGTGTTCAACAAGCCTTGGCGATATTATCCTTTTTTTCCCTGACGGCTTCATTGATTTTGCACAGATCCGTATCCATAATTTGCTCCGAACGGATCTGTTCCAGCGACAACTGATCTTCCATGGCTTTAATGAGGGATGATCCGACTCTCTGACTTCATCTATCCACAACGTCCTGTTCCCACAATCACCATCAATCCTTGCCCAAACAACGGCTTCTTAGTTCACCGGAAACCTGATATCCGTTCCCGCAACTACTTGGTTGATCCTCGAAAACTTGTTCTCACCGACATTCAATGGTATTTCAGAATTCTTGTACTTCAGAATTCTCCACCCAAGGTCCAAAGAAACTCGTACTCTACTGTCAGAGGTGTCATGGTGATATTCTCGGTTGACTTCCCAAGTATCGGTGCATTCTCCCGTATTTCTTTATGTAGCCGCATCACGTACAACGGCTCTCTCTTTCTTCCACTAGATCACTCCTTATGATCGAATGTGATGCTCCCGTATCGAATGCTACCGTTAATCTTCTACCTCCAACGATGACAACGACAGGGAGGTTGTTCGCGTTCCTTCCGACTTGGGAAATCCCTTGATGTTATGTGCCTAAGACTGCCTCTCTGCAGACTCGTGTCCGACTCTTTTGCAGATAAAACAAAGCAGCCGAAAGATGTTCAAGGCTGTTACGCTGATGCTTCTTGGCCGTCAACCGAAGTTTCTACTACTACGAAGTTTTCTACTTCCAGAAGTTTCTGCTCGAAACAGTTCTGCTGTTCCTCTAGAGCCTTCCTGATGTGGGCCTCCAGCGAATGTTGCACACTACCAAGTCGTTGTTGCATTTTGGCTTCCAACGATTCGCACACATTTTTCATTTATTCCCCCAACGATTCAAGCACACTACTAAGCGATTGATGCATATTTTTCTCTTGTTCTTGTAACAAATTCTGTATCATCGCAATGACCTGAGTCAGACCAACCGGAGCCGTATCTCTAGATGTTTTCGTAACTTTGACGATAAATTCGTGCGTGCCCGTAACGATTCTATCTTTTCCTGTAGCGTCACCCAGTCGTTGTTGTAATTCAACCTGGCCTCTGACTGTCTAAGGGTTTCGCTGCGCTAGATCCTTCTTCAACTTTTCCACTTTTAGATTCACAAATTTCACCATTGTCACAATTCCACTTCTGACACCAAATGCTCATTTTACACAAAACTGTGTGTACGTATTCGCAATTTATCTGCCCAATAAAAGCATTCGATCACTGGATTGTGACAAAATGGAACTCAATACCACACCATTTCTCTACACTGATTTATTAATTCATGCTGCACTATCACTACTTTAGCTTTACTAGACTTAAATCACGACAGTAAGTTTTTTACACTTTTCCTTGGTGCCTTTCAGGCTCACACAATAACACTTTGATCACTCTTATACAAAATTTAAAATGTTTTTGTTCTAATGTTTATTTCAGCCCACATTCTTTCTAGAAAACAGTCGCTATCTGGTCGTATAATTTTGCTATGGGCGCTCTTGTATATTCAAGATTTATTATGTATAACTTCATGATGGCGCCGGCGCGGCCCATTTTTCCCCTTTTTGTTTTGTATATCATGACATACAAATAGACAAAAATTCTAAAAATTAGTTTCCCGGACAGTGTTTCTACTTCTAACTTACTGGCCCTCGGAGGGCACTCTAAGCTCTAATGTTCTTGTGTAGTTTTATTATAGCGACTGATTATAGTGGTGTTCGTTTGTCTCCAATTGATGGCGCTCCTTTATAGGGTGGTTTGTGGACACGTCAAAATATTATTTTATGAATGAAATTCATAAATTAGAAATTGATAATTTTGTAAGAGGAAAGTATCGGTAAATAAAAAAACAACTGAATGCAAAAGAACAATTTAGTTTATTTACATTCCGTTTATTGACTGCACTCACTACCACGACGAGTGTATTTATGCTTTGTTATGTGGAGACTTCGGGTCATTCATCTGATCAGATTGTTGGCTCTTTCTCAAACATAAAAATGGTTAACGGACTGTACTGCAAGTGAATCAGATCTGCAGTGTTAGGTACGAAAATGGTACCGCGTGGTTTTTTATTCTTCTACAGCTCGGCTATCCGTCTTTACATTGCAAGTTGCGAAACTTTCGGCTCAATAGTACTAATTACAATGTTAAATATCTAATTTACATTTTTGGATGAAGTTATATATTTTTAAAACATTATTCTGTGTTGGTTGGTTTAAGATTTGCTGGATAGATTGATGTTGCAGCGATAGAAGCTGGTTATACTGGGTTGCAGAGGGGCATGTGCCAATGCCTAGAATGCGTTTTATGTCAAATGTAGATCTGCAGCCACTGCATGTGGGCGGATCTTTCTTTTTAAGAAGATGTTTGTGTGTTACTGCTGTGTGCCCTTATCGAAATTTCACAAAAGTAGATATCATAGATTTGGGCGTTGAAATGGGATATACAGGGTGCAGTCTGTTGTTGTTAATTGTTGAATAATGATGGGAATAGTTGGCACAAGACTGAAGTTGGTTAATTTTTTAGCTGTTCTTGATTATCCTGGTATAGTCTTCTTTTGTGCAGACAATCGTTTTAAAGACTGGGGACCGGTGTGCGAGGTTGGCAGCTAAATCCGCTCTTTCATTCCCTTTTATATCCACGTGACTTGGTACCCACATAAGTTTTGCTTTATTTGGCATATCAATCACACGGTCTCTGATTTTGTTGATGATTGTGGCATTATAATTTGGCTTACAGATAGAAGTTATAACTGAGAGGCTATCCGTCGCTATAATAAACTTGCTTTTCATGATCATTGTAGCGATATCTGTGGCTTTTAATATTGCTGTGGATTCGGCTGTAAAAATTGAAGCCTGTTCCGTGAGAATTCCTTTGGCCAGTAATTCGTCGTTTACGAATATGCATGCAAAAGATGTACTGTCATTGGTTTTGGATCCGTCAGTGAAAATAAATTTTCAGCCGTTGGATTTAAGCTCAGAGGCGATTGCCGTATAGATGCTACGATACATTGCTGGAGTCGTATTTAATTTTTGATGTTGGGCTGGTTCGATTAGTACAGAAGTAGGCTTGATTGACCAAGGTGGATGTATTTGGGCATATTTAAAGGGGCGGATAAGTGGATTTTCCATCCCTCTAGCGGCAGCGAAAGATGAAGATAGCACTTTGGTGACGTTTGGGAGATTTATTTTTCAAGCAAGATGATATGTCTTTGTCAATAACCGACTTATTTGAAAAAATGAGTGTGGCGACCAGTTTGATTTTTGTTTCAAATATCCGCTCTTCTATAGACGGTAAACCAGCTTCCACTAGTATGTTCTTTATTGGGCTTGTTGGAAATGCATTTATGCTCCTCTGCGCGGCTTGATGGTAGGGAGCCTTTATAATGTTTAATGTAGATTTAGGGCTGTTGCCGCATAAAAATAGTCCGTAATCAATTTTACTTAACACTAACGCTTTTGTAATTTTACAGAGGGTATTGATATGAGCGTTGCTTTTCTTACTGGCTAAATAATTAACAATGTTGGTTCTCGCAACAAGGCTCTTTCTTAGTTCTATATAGTGCAACCTCCAATTATATTTATTATTAAATACTATACCTAGAATATTTAAGTTAGTAACATTTTCAATATTAATATTATTAAAACTTAAATTAATGTTGTTGCAAGAAATCTTGCGGTAGATGTGTAAGGTTTTGCATTTCTGTATGGAGAGTTTAGCACCAGAAAAGGTACACCAAGTTGTTATGTCTGCCATTAGTTTAGATATCACATTTTTAGTGTGCGCGAGATCTTTTGTTTTTTTATGTTTGTTTATGGTTTTAAATATCGTCAGCATAAATGCAATGATCGAGAGTAGGATATTTACTTATGATCGCACTGATATCATCGAAAGCGACAATAAATAGTATGACTGATAATGGCGAACCCTGTGGTATGCCATTAACCAGTGGGAAAGAGGACGAAAAGCAGTGGTTGACTTTAGCGCTTATCCTCCTATTGATGAGGAAGGATCGTATTTAATTGTATATTTTGGGACCTTTGACCCACGTTTTGAGTTTATTTAGGACAATGTGAATGCCTATACGGTTAAATGCCTTTTCGAAGTCAAGAGCTAGGGTTGTGACGTGATTGCGAACTTATATGGCATTTGATATGTAATGATCAAGGTGTAATAGGGCATCGGTACAACCTTTGCCAGGTTTAGAAGCCACTTGCTTATGGCTTATGAGGTTTTTTGATTCCATAAGCCAAAGTAATCGCAATTATTTTCTCGAGCAGCTTAGATATACAAGAGATTAGGGATATTGGACGGTACCCATCCACACTGTTTATGTTTTTATTCGGCTTAGGAATAGGAATTATTGTGGCCGTTTTCCAACTCTGTGTAATAACACCAGTGTTAACGACGTTATTTTATGAGGCCAAAATTCTAGGCATTATTGATGATGGGATGTTTTTAATCATTGGATATGATATTCTATCCCTGCCAGGGGTTTTGCCCTTTAATGTGTTAAGGCAGCACTGTAGTTCTAGAGATGTTATTGGTTTTTCAATTTTAAGTGCTGGGTTAAGGTTTGAATGACTGCTTACGGGATTGCTAATCGTAGCGTATTTTCGGGTGATGAAATTTGGATGGAAGTTCTCAGTTTTGAATTGGGTTGACCGGAGTTTGGTAAAGTGGTTAGATATGTCCAATGGGGCGGAGAAGGTTTCATTAGGGGCTTCTATTACCCTAATATTGTTTGGAGCATAATTACCGGCTAGGCAACGGATTTTATGCCAAATTTCTCCAAAGCATTTAGCCTTGCTTATTTTGAGCTCCTTACGGAATTTAGCATTCTTCTTCTTGAACGATATTAAGTTATCTTGAGACGGATGCCTTTTGAAATATTTCCAGGCTGATACGTTTTCATCTCTAAGGTGATTTAATTCGAGCGACGACCACATGCGTTTGGTGATTTCGGGAGAGCTCTGTGGAATTGATTTGTTCGCAGCTGTGCGAATTTCAGAATTAGTTTTATTTGTGTTGGTTGATGCAATGTTAACTGACAAATAATCTAAAATGTGCTTCTGGAAAGAAACCCAATTAGCAAAATCAGTTTTGAATGTTGGGCTTACGGGTGTTGTATAGTATGCAGGGCCGTTGGTGATCTTAATTGTAATAGGGAAATGGAGATCATCTAATATTTTCCAAGAGGTTTTTGCACATCATTCTGGAGAGCAGCAGGTAACATCAACACGTGTCAAGGTGCCATGTGTGGAAAAGTGAGTAGGAGAGCCATCATTAAGTACTGTAAGATTGTGTTTACATATGAAATTCTCAATGATAGCACACCTGGGGTTGGTGTTCGCTGAACCCCAAGTCAAGCTCTAAGAATTAAGTTCCCCAGTAAGGATGACTCCCATCATCAGATTTGGTGAAAAATATTTGATAAGTCGGTTTCTGTAAATGGTTGGTCAGGATATAGAGACATATAATTGTAGTTTTAGGAGGAAGTTGAAGTTCAATAGCTACAGCCAAGAAATTAGAGTTGATATGAATCTGTTTATGCGGAATGTTGTTTTTAATCATAATACCCACTCCACCCGTGTATTGCTTTGGTACGTTTGGTATAACATTGAAGGCACAGTATGTTTCTTGCTGGGTTGGTTGGTTGCTTTGACCTATATAAATTTATTCTCCTCCATAAAATCTGAGAATTCTTTTGAAGTAAAGCACGTTCCACGATCAGAAAGAACGCTTGAAGGTCTGGAACAATTTTTAAAGAACGATGTCAGGCACTTAATGGCTTCTTTGCTCTGAGTCGTTCTTACAGGAAAAAACTTGACGAATTTTGTGAACGCGTTAATTATTGAAAAAACATGTTTTCTGTTTGCCTGCGAGTTCCGCAAGTGACCAAGATGGTCAACATGAATAAGGAAAGTTTTCCTTTTGGGATTGAATGCAAAGTTGCTTCCATTACATATATACATTTAAGACACGTTTGAACTTATGATTTTATTTTATCCTTCATCTTAGGGAACCAATAACAACCAGATAAGTGCTGGTAGCATTTTTTTAAACCGAGGTGACACATCGCTTCATGATGGGTGCGGATCACTTGCTCTTTAATATGAGATGAGACGTAGAAACGTACTATGCCTTTGCATTTCCTATAAATCAATCCATCAACCCTCTCATTGAGATTATTTTTGGATCCTGCTTTTGCGCGGCAGCTAGGACGAATTCATCATCGACGTGTAGTATACTGAATGACCTACTCAACGCATCAACATGAGGCTTTCAACTTTCTTATGTTCGACAATGAAATCTAAACTTTGTAGTGCTAAGGCTCTATTCTTAACTTCATCACATATAGTAGGATTAATACTTAAACCGAATTCACCCTGTTCTATGGGATCGATATTCAGGATCTGTTCGATGACGTCAGCCAGCTTGTGGTTGCCTTCTGTTCTGGGGAGTGTGGACGAGTAAAAACCTATGTTGCCTGCTGTTCTTGGATCTTGATTGCAGCTGATATTGTATTTATTTATTTCAAACGCCAAGCCCGTTTTCCTTTTGAAGTCCCACCTAGAATGAGTAGAAAAGTCATTGAAAATTCTCTACAACTGATGAATGTACATTGATTACTAAACTTTCGAAATATATGTTGGTGTCGATGCTTCCAATCACGTCCAATGGGCTATTGTTTACTCCGCAGTATGTGTGCTTCCACTTCTCTAACGTTGACAACAAAACAGGTGGCAGGAACCGTTCTGGAAGAAAACTGATGAGACTTCCCGAGTCCAAAAGCAACAGCAGCACAATCAAAGCTTCCATTTCATGATTTGTCCATTTACATCATCTGTTGCGTTCCAAATTATTTTTATCCAATTTTTGGTTTTGTTGCAATGCCATGACTGGAGTTTTGCTTTCGCATTTTGTGTTGCTGATTTGGTTAGGCATCGATATGTTATCGGCAGATGTTCTTTGTTTGCCTGATTGTAAACGACGGGTGTTTGGTGTGAGTGTTTGAGATCTGGTCGCTCGAACAGTGTAATCACGTTTGTTGCTCTTCAGTTTGGTGTATTTCAGAAGCGCTGGTATTAATTCCTCGAAACTGTCTGCGCTGTACAAAAGACTTTTATTTACTTCGGAGTCAGGAATACATCTTACGATAACCTGTATTAAATACTCCTGTTCAACTTTGCCATGCGATGCTATACAAAAGACTTTTATTTACTTCGGAGTCTGGAATACATCTTACGATAACCTGTATTAAATACTCCTGTTCAACTTTGCCATGCGCTGCTATCTCCTGCATGTGTTGAACATATTGCTGCACTGACTCGTCGCGATTTTTACTTCTCCCCCAAAGCTCATTGTACATGTCAGCCCTCGTCGCAACTCTCACAAATTCACTTCGCAAATAGTGCTTTGCTACTGTGTCCATGTTCGAACATTCACTGTGCGTATAAACAATTTTACCGTGCCCTCCATTAGCGTCTTTTCGTCTCCACTACTGGGTGCAATACTGGATGCACGATCACGCGGGAGAACAGAATCATTCAGACAGATGCTCTTGCATAATCCTGGCTTAGTCTTCTCCTGGATAGTCTGCACCCGCTTCTTCCGCCCAAATTTTCAATTCTGCTTTAGTGGCGATTGTTTGACACTTTAAGAGTCTGAGTATACTCTTGAGTCTCGCAACTGTGGCATATTCCAAGAAATTAACCCAATTTTCTGAAATTGTCAAAAACAAGTTAATTAAATTTCGAACTACGAAAAAACCGCGATCTAGTCACAAACGTACACTCGAACTGTACAATAATTCCAACACCGAGATTTGCGAAACACTTCTTTGATTCGGTTATTATAATCCCACTCCTGAGATTGTAAGAAGAAAATATCGGCAAATAAAAAAACAACTGTATGAAAAAGAACAATTTAGTTTATTTACATTCAGTTTACTGACTGCACTCACGACTAGTGTATTTAGCCTTGGTATGTGAAAACTTCGGGTCATTCACCTGATCAGATGGTTGGATTTTTCTAAAATATAACAAAGGCTAACGACTGTACTGCAAGAGAATCAGATCTACAGTGTGATGTACAAGAATGGTAATGCGTAAATTTTTATTCTTCTACAATTTGGTGTTTTTTTTACGTACTGCACAGCGTCTGCGAATTGGGTCTGTGAAAACAGAAGCTTAGATTCTGCCTGTGCAGTTTGTATACATTTTTCTTTAATTATCTTCTAACTGCTTCTCACGTATTTCGATGTGCGCGCAATTTCTGTTCCATTCGCTTTTACAGCTTGTGATCCATTAACCACCGTTACGGACTTAAATACCTGGTAACCGTATTTAAGTTAACAATATTTCGGTGCATCAAATCCATGAGTAAAGAAAAACACAATATCTACGGTGCCGTCAACTACATTTGTACCGACTTGTGCATTCTTCTCCACATCTGCAACACAGATCCTCCAAAAGAATGCGCAGCTCAAATGGACAAGGCCGGTACTTCACTCAGAGATGTAACCCAACTAGTGGCAACAAAGAGCTCAAGAACCAAGTCAAAACTCGACTAAACCACCAACAACTCTTTAAAGAACTTTTTCGTGACACTTCAGCATCTGAGATTGCGACTCCACTATGCGAGATCCTCAACACGAATTTAGGTTAGGTTAGGTTGTAGTGGCTGACTGCTGCAGAGCAGTCACACTTAGGCCAGAATAGGCCCATTGTGATACCACGCGGATTGACTTCTCCTAACGCTGGAACCAGTTGGTGCTGCTGATGAACCGATTTAGTTGGCCAATGCTGGCACTTTTTAGCTCGTTACGGTCGCTGAAGTAGTAGGCTCCTAGATGCAGGAACCTACGACTGGCAAGAGCACTGCAGGAGCAGAGAAGGTGATGAGTGTTCTCTTCCTCCTCTTCGTCCATGCAGCTTCTGCAAAAATCATTATATGGTGCACCCATCCTGCGAGCATGAGTGCTAATTACACAGTGCCCGGTTATGACTCCTATAAGGGTCCTTACTGAGGGCTTGCTGAGTCCAAGTAGACTGAGTGACCGTTTTAGGTTAAGTGATGGCCAGATTTCTTTTGTTTTAAGGCAGGTGATGCCTTCTAGCCATTTGTCATTGGTGGTTTTGATTGTATGAATCTTTAAAAGATGATAGGCTGTAGCGATCGGCATGGAAGGTGGTACCCCTTCTATCGATAGGGATGAGGTTGTACCACACCTAGCGAGTTCGTTGGCTTTGCAGTTTCCTGGTATGTCACAGTGTCCCGGCACCCACATGAGGTGAATGTTAAAATGCTCGGCCATATCGGTAAGAGACAGCCTGCAATTAAGGTATGTTTTAGAGTAGAACATGACATTGTCCAGGGATTTTATGGCGGCCTGACTATCGGAACAGATGGTGATATCCCTTTTTGATATCACATTGTTTTTAAGCCAGGACAGCGCCTCTTTAATCGCTATGGTTTCTGCCTGAAAAACGCACAGTGATCAGGGAGCTTCACGGAGATAGCAATGTTGAGGTCTTGTGAATAGACACCCGCACCCACCTCTTCTTTTGTCTTTGAACCATCCGTGAAGATGCGCCGAGGATCTTTCAGTGTTTGCGTATCAGTCATCCAGTCCGATCTGGAGGGAATACTGATTGAGAATTTCTTTTCAAAGATGGCCTGGGGTAGTAGGCGGTCGGTGTCGCTAGGTAGGAAGTTGAATTCCTTGAGAATGGTTGAGTGGCCAGTGTTGAGTTCGGACCACAATCGAAGTGTTTTGAGTCCCATGGCTGTACTTGCTGCTGCTTGTTTCCCGAATATTTCCAGAGGTGGGAGGTGGAGGAGAATATTCAGTGCGTCTGACGGAGTACTTCTCAGTGCCCCGCTGATACACAGGCAGGCTAGTCTTTGTACTCGGTTGAGTGCACTGCAGTTTATAGCCTTGTTTAGTGCTGTCCACCAAACTGAGACACCATACAAAAGTGTCGGTCTGACAATAGATGTGTAAATCCAGTGAGCGATGCGAGGTTGTAGGCCCCATTTGCATCCAATGGCCTTTTTGCAGCAAAAAAGTGCAGAAGAGGCTTTTTTTACCCTTTCCTGGATATTGAGACCCAGAAATTTCGCACTGGTGGTTAGCTGTAATGTGGTGCCGCACAGCAGTGGGGGGTCGAATTGGGGGATTTTGTATCTTTTGGTGAAGAGTACGATATCCGTTTTTTGTGGGTTGACGCCAAGTCCGCATGTTTGTGTCCATGCCTCTAGCTTGTCAAAGGCATTCTGCATTATGTCTCTTAGAGTAGAGACGAATTTGCCGGATGCCGCTATGGCAATATCATCCGCATACGCCATAACTTTGCACCCTACCTCTTCCAGTATTAGTAGCAGTTCATTTACCGCTACGTTCCAAAGAAGGGGTGAGAGAACACCTCCTTGTGGGGTGCCCCTATTAACTCCTCTATGGATCTTAGCGTCTCCCATCTGAGAGTGTATTACTCTGGTGGTGAGTAGCTGATGAATGAAGGCCACTAGGGGCTTTCCGATCCCGAGGTTGCTAAGCGCAAGTGAAATTGCTTCCGGGTTGATATTGTTAAAGGCACCCTCGATGTCGAGAAAAGTCACAAGTGTGTATTCTTTGAACTCGAGAGATTTTTCGATGGTGCCTATCAGAGAGTGGAGGGCTGTTTCTACAGATTTGCCCTTGTTGTAGGCATTTTGTGCAAATGAGAGTCTGCATGCTGGGATAGCATGCCTGATATATTGTTCTATAAGTTTCTCCAAGGTTTTCAGGAGAAACGAGGAGAGACTTATTGGCCTGAGGTCCTTTGGTTTGGCATGGGAGTATTTACCCGCTTTGGGGATAAACACTTCTTTGACCCTTTTCCAGGAGCTGGGGACATGACTGAGACTCATACAGCCTTTGAACATGCTAAGAATCCAAGGCATGATGAGATCAGCTGTTCTTTGGAGCTCCGCCGGGATGATGCCGTCAGGTCCCGCTGACTTGAAGGGTTTGAAGCCTGTCATTGCCCACATGATAGTGGTGTGGCTGACATTTTTAAGGTTACATGAAGTATTAGGGGGAGATACCACTTCCTTATTGGCTCTAATCGGGAAGTTGCCCGGAAAGTGCGTATCAACAAGGAGACTGAGGGTTTCCTCGCTGGATGTGGTCCAGGTTCCGTCAGGTTTTTGTAGGAAGCTAGGTGATTTAGGGGATGATGCCAGAATCTTTCTTAGCCTGGAAGCCTCGGAGACTTCTTCGATTTTACCACAAAAAAGTCTCCAAGAGGTTCGTTGGGCCTTTCTCAATTCAGTTTTAAAGGTACTGAGGTGTTCCTTATAGGAATCCCAGTCCTTAGCATCACGAGAGCCCTTCGCCTTGTTAAAGAGCTTCCTACAACTCTTGCGCAGAAGGTCAATTTCATGGTTCCACCAGGGAGGTTTAGACTTGCCTCTTTGCCTGCTGATTGGACATGACATTGCCATTGCATTGTTGAGAGTTTTTGTGAGGTTGTCCACCGAATGTTCGAGATCAGTGGGGTTGCTCGGGATGGAGATGTTGGTGCTCGACATTGTTGCCGCAACAATCTCTCAAATCTGTCCCAGTTGGTTCTCTTAGGATTCCTAAAGACCCTTGGGGATGGGGGGGCACTCGCTATACTGAACATTAGATAGCGGTGATCAGAGAAGGAGTGATCGGATGATACCCTCCAATTGCTGATTCTATCCGCTATATGGTCAGACACGAGTGTAAGGTCTAGGACTTCCTGTCTATTCCTAGTTACGAAGGTAGGTGTATTACCTTGGTTACACAAGTCTAATCTACTACTTATAAGGTAGTTGAAAAGGTACTCACCTCTTTCGTTGATGTCTGTGCTTCCCCATATTGTGTGATGGGCGTTTGCATCACAGCCTAGGATTAGCGCGGTTTTTGTTCTTTCCGCCTCAGCAATCGTCCTTTTCAGCGTCTCTGACGGACATTCCCTATGGTCATGGGCCATGTAGGAGGAGACTAGCCATAGTTTGGTTTTGCCTGCCTCCAGGCAAACAGTGACTGAGTCTCGATCGCTAAGATGGGAGAGAATGTGAGTATTCAAAGAAATCTTTGTAAGTATGCAGGCTCTTGGCTTACCTTCATTCCTTACATACTAGAGGTTGAATTGCTGAGTCCTTAGTCCACGAACTATGTCGTTGACTACCCAGGGTTCCTGGGCCAGGACGATGTCGTCTCCGCAGGTGTTAGCGCGGAGAAGAAGAGCGGCCGAGGCCGCGATGGAGTGGTGGAGATTAATCTGTGTCACCCGAAGCATAGCTGTCGGGTAACGTGTCCGTCTTAGTTCCGGACACAATCTCCACCACTGTTAAATTAGCCTCATCGTCGGTGTCAGACTCCAGAAGAGAGTCTTCTTGACTATTGGGCAGGGTGCTGGCTAATTCCAGGTCAGAGAGGCCAATATCATCAGCTTCCTGACCATGGCTACCCAGGATATGGGTCAGCGCCTGCGTGCCAGAGCCCTCCTCCTCCACCTCCATCGGTACCATATTGGCTACGGGAGTTGCCCTCACGATGGAGCCTAAAGTAGAGGGTTGAGGCTCGCTTGAAGCAGGACGGTCTTTCTCCTCCTCTGCTACCGCCGTCAGTATATTACCGACAGTTTAAGCAGCGGAGGTGGAGGGAGGCTGTTCCGCTTTCGCGCTTGTCTCCCCATCCTTTTTATACACCTTCAGGGTGATTGTCCCAAAGCCGTAGTGGATGACACCTTCCGACTTGGCAAGTGGGTCCAGTGATTCTTTGTTTATCACGATCACTGCGGACCTCGTTTCTCCCTTTAGTTCATCCAGCTTGACAACCTTCCAATTGTGGGTAGGAAGGTTTGGGTTGCAAAGTTGGATGAACTTTAGGATTGTTGCAGGGTCTGAGGGGCTTCGCGGAAGGTAAGTGCGGGTTCTTGGTCTACTGGGGATTTGATCCCTCGTTACGACCTCGAGCCGCGCCCCCTTCCACACCTCACCCAGTCTGCTGATGGCTTTTTTAAAGAGATCAGCCGATCTCTGGCACGTGAAAGTCACGCCCTACAGGTGCAAGGCCTCCGTTTTCCAGCACCAGGCTCAGATAGATGTCATTAATCGCTGACTCCACCTTCTTCCAATTCAGTGGAGAGATGGCGCAGTCAGCGTGTCCTCTATCTAATACGGCGTAAGTGATTTCGCCTTTCAGCACTTCACTATACGGCCTGTTGAGCCTACTGGCAATATTTATTGTTTCACCACTCGGTTTCAGCCTTTTAGGCTCCGAGGGTGACGCCTCCAATGACGTGGCGCGTTTGGGCGTAGTGCCCCTGGTAGTGTCCGCCTGTGGTTGGCTTTTCACTACATTAGTAGCCCAAGCTAACGACCTCTTGCTACTGTCGTTTAGCTTCTCCGGTGGAATGCCTTTAAGCGCTCCAAAATCCGGGCAGCAGAACGCCTCTCCCTGTATCTTTTGAGGGAAGGTCCTGGGACCTTCGAGGAGGAAGCAACTCCGCGGGCGGAGATTGTTTTATCCGTGCAGGAACTCTTAGTGGGAGTTACCGTGCAGGTATTTGGCTTAAGACACTCCACGAGGCCTTTGACAGTCTTTAAGGCGGTTTGAGCCGCCTTATCCGTCGGCACTTCAGGAGCCAAGGATGGTCTGGAAGAACTTCCAGCCGGCGAGGGAGCACCGGTCTCTTTTTTGTTGATTTTTGTTTTTGGTGTGTTTGTGTTCATATTAGGTCCCACGAGTAGCGGAGAAAAGGAAGGTCCGGCTGTGTAGAGATCCGCATTACACAGCTAGGGCAGGATTAATCTGGGAGTGTGCCAGTACACCCAGATACTCCGTTTGCGACTGAGCTATTATTTTAGGTGGGCCCTCAGCCAGGCTGATCCTCGGCACGGGTCGTATGACACCTTGATCCAGCCCACCGGAGATGGAAGGGAGAGATAGGATGGAGGGAGGGAAGGTATGGTTACATCTTAGCTTCGGGTCTCCTCATAGAGAATAAATTCCCTTGAGTCATTGACCTTTACTAAGCCTTCGCACCGCGTCAAGGTGTGTAACCACGCGAAGGTAACACGGATTTACAAACGTCAACAATTAGCTCCGATGAACCTCTTTCTCAGCAACTTAATTTCTTCGACAAGTAAAACATCAGTGAAGAAACATCACATACATCTTAAGCGTTCTCTAGGCGCATGCCGCTGTGATCTCGGTACTGGTGCTATTGTCCCTGTTTATTTCACAGCCGACGTAGCCGAATTACTTGACTACCTCAAAATTTATGAGTTTGGCAGGGATTTCAAAACTAGACATGACGTTGTATAGCTCGTCTCTATGCATGCTGTCATATGCGGCCTCAAAGTCGGCAAATAGGTGGTGAGTGCTGATCTGCATATCCTGCGTCTTTTCCAGGATCTACCCTAGTGTGAAAATCTGGTCTATTTTGGACTTTCCATGCCTGAAGTCACGCTGATACGGACCTATCAGATTGTTAATGAATGGCTTCAGATGGGTACACCAAACGACGGGAAATTTATTATATGGGGCGTTAAGGAGCTCTATCCCTCGATGGTTGGCGCAGTCAAATGGGTCTCCTTTCGTGCGCATCGAACAAACGACGCTGAGAGAGATTCCGCTCATCGGTCATGCTTTCCTCCGAGCTTTGGTCGACTTTGGTATAGATATCGTTTAATCGTTCTCGTCTAAGTCAGGAGCACGGCTGTATCGTCATCGCCGTATAACAGTTTACAGAAGTGAGTTTTCCAAATTTTCAGTATTGACTGCGATTTAACTGCCATTTGCTCACTTTCGTACCTGCAGGTCCGAGATCTGTACTCCGGATACTTGTTTTTCTTGGTGGTGTCGTAAATTGCTTTTCTCCGACCATATCTTAAAGATGAGCTGGTGCATGCGCCTTACCAGATCGAAACCCAGAAGCTTTGGTCGACTTCAGTCTAGATATCGTTTACTCGTTCTCGTCTTAGTCGAGAGCACGGATGTGTCGTCATCGCCGTATAACAGTTTATAGAAGAGGTTTTCAGGATTGACTGCGATTTTACTGCCATTTGCTCACTTTCGTTCTTGTAGGCTTCGGTTCGAGGTCTGTACACTCCGGATACTTGTTTTTCTTGGTGGTGTCGTAAATTATTGGCGTCTTTGATAGCCTCTTGATACCGTTTCTACACTGGGCTACAACAATTAAATGATCCGAGTCAATTTTGGGTACTCGGAATGTTGGGACATCGAGAAAATTGGAGGAGTGTCTGATGTCGATCGTGTAGGAGGAAAATAATAGGGAAAAGAAAAGAACAGCTGTATGCAAAGAACAATTTATTTTATTGTCATCCCGTATACTGCGTACACTCAATACCACGACTAGTGTATTTATGCTTTGTTTTGTGGAGACTTCGGGTCATTCACCTGATCAGCTGGTTGGCTCTTTCTAAAACAAAACAATAGCTAACGGACTGTACTGCAAGTGTATCAGATCCACAGTGTGTTGTGCAAGAATCATACCGCGTGTTTTTTATTCTTCAACAGCTCGGCCATCCTGATCAAGTGATCGACCCGATCACATTTAATTATGTTACATGCAATAGTTATAACAGTATTATTATTATTTTTTTTTTCAAAATATGAATTCATGATAATTATTAATTCAGAAGGAATTATTCAAAATATTACAATATATAATTAAAAATAAAAATTCAAATATTACATTTATTTGGAAAAGAAACAACTGAAAAGATTAATTCATATATAAACTATAAGGACACTATACATAAGAAAAAAGAGCTTGTATATAGGAACGTAAATATGGAAAAAATATATCACGTTTCAGCGCTAGAATCAAGATCTTCCGAACTTTCAGCAACTTCCAAGTCTTAACCAGCATCAACTGTCTCCACTTTATACGGTCTCATATTGTCAGGCGAAAACACACCTTTATATGGCAGTCGAGTAAGCTGCAGTCCCTCAATATCGGTAACGAGATATCTATCGTTAGGTAGAACCCTTTTTATAACGTACGGGCCACGAAATTTAGCTAAAAGTTTTTTGTTTACGCCTGGTGTTGTTACTGTATTTTTTATCATAACAAAATCTCATAAGCTATATTTTTTCGGTTTTTTGTGACGGTTATCATAATAAAGTTTGTTTTTCATTTGTGAACTCTCTATGTTTTGAAGCGCTTTATTCCTTACGTCATCTAAACTAACTCGTCCTTTGAATTTAGTGTCTAGGAATTCTTTCAATCCATCAGAAAATTGCCCTTTCTGCTCAACGCCAAAAAGTAAAACACTCGGAGCAAAGCCAGTGCTCCAGTTAACAGTGTTGTTGAGCGCAAACTCTATCTTCGCCAAATGTCTATCCCAGTCACTAGTAGTATTTGACTGACATTCTTTAGCAAGCATTGGAACGAGAATTCTGTTCATCCGTTCAACTTGTCCATTTGACTGCGGTGAATGGGTTGCTATTTTGACGTGTATGACTTTATTCTCCTCCATAAAATCGGAGAACTCTTTGGAAGTAAAACACGTTCCACGATCAGAAATTACGCGTGAAGGTCTGGAATAATTTTCAAAGAACGATGTCAGACACTTAATAGCTTCTTTGCTCTGAGTCGTTCTTACAGGATAAAGCTTGACGAACATTGTGAACGCGTCAATTATCAGAAGAACATGTTTTCTGTTTCCCTGCGAGTTCGGCAAGGGACCAAGATGGTCAATATGCAAAGTGCAAAAGGGAAGATTTCCTTTTGGGATTGAATGCAAAGTTTCTCCCACTTTACCAGAATGAGGTAACGCGCGATTTAGAAGTTCTCTAACCCTATTCTTAATCTCATCACATATACTAGGATTAATACTAAAATCTAGCTCACCCTGTTCTATGGTATCGATATTCAGGATCTGTTCGATGACGTCAGCCAGATTGTCTTGATTGCCTTTTGTTTTCAAGAGTGTGGACGAGTGAAGACCGATGTTGCCTGCTGTTCTTGGATTGCAGCTGATGTTGTATTTATTTATTTGGAACGCCAAGCCCGTTTTCCTTATGAAGTCTCTACCTAGAATGAGTGGATAAGTCATTGAGAAACTCTTTACAATTAATAAGTGTACATCGGTTACTGAACTTTCGAAATATATGTTGGTGTCGATGCTTCCAATCACGTCCAATGGGCTATTGTTGACTCCGCAATATGTGTGCTTCGACATCTCCAACGTTGACAACAAAGCAGGTGGCAGGAACCGTTCTTGTAGAAAACTGATGGGACTTCCGGAGTCCAAAAGCGACAGCAGCACAACCGAAGCTTCCATTTCATGATTTGTCCATTCGCATCGTATTTTGCGTTCAAAATCATTTTTTTCCAACATTTGGTTATGTTGCAATGCCATGACTGGAGTTCTGCTTTCGCATTTCGTTGAAATGTGGCCAGGTTGTCCGCATTTGTAGCATGTCACCTCCTTCTTCTGGAACTTTGTGTTGCTTACTGGGTTAGACGTCGATATGTTATCGGCGGATGTTCTTTGATTGCCTGATTTTAAACGACGAGTGTTTGGTGTGAGTGATTGTCGCTCGCTCGGTGGAATCACGTTGGTTGATCTTCAGTTTTGTGTATTTCCGAAGTGCTGATTTTAATTCCTCGAGACTGTCTGCGCTGTACAAAAGACTTTTATTTACTTCGGAGTCAGGAATACCTCGTATTATGAACTGTATTAAATCCTCCTGTTCGACTTTGCTGTGCGATGCTATCTCCTGCATGTGCAGAACATATTGGTGCATTGACTCGTCGCGATATTTCCTTCTTCCTCGAAGCTCATCGTACACGTCAGCCCTTGTCACAACTCTCACAAATTCACTTCGCAGAGCACTTTTTAACTGTGTCCATGTTCGCACATTCACTGTCCTTATAAACAATTTTGCCGTGCCCTTCAGGAGCCGTTTGGCGTAAATGAACTTATTCCTCTCGTCTAAGCCCAAGACCTCGGAACACTCCTCGAACTGTTCGATCCAGAAACGAACGTTAAAGTTGTCGTCTCCACTAAAAGATGATACCGAATCCTCGACATCTTTAAAGTTGCAGACAGAGGATGGTCGAGAATTCGATTCCGTCTCATCTAGTTGCAGCTCACGCAGTTGTTGCTTCAATTTCCTTATCTCCTCCTTCTTCTTACAGATTCTTTGCAGCTTCAGTAATTCGGCATCGAGCGTCTCTTCGTCTTCGCTACTGGGTGCAATACTGGATGCACGATCCCGCGGGAGAACCGAATCGTTCAGACAGATGCTCTTGCTCGTCGATGGGAATTCTTGCATAATCCTGGCTAAGTCTTCGTCTGGATAGTCCGCAACCGCTTCTTCCGCCCAAATTTTTAATTCTGTTTTGGTGCCGGTTGTTTGACACTTTAAGAGTCTGAGTATACTCTTGAGTCTCGGTACCGTGGCAGACTCCAAGAAATTAATCCACTCTTCTGACATTATCAAAAACGCACCAAATTAATTAAATTTCGAACTATGAAAAAAACGCGATTTAGGCACAAACGTACACTCGCACTGTACACTAATTCCAACACCGAGATTTGCGGAACACTTCTTTGTTTCGGTTATTATAATCCCACTTCTGAGATTGTAGGAGGAAAATAATAGGGAAAAGAAAAGAACAGCTGTATGCAAAGAACAATTTATTTTATTGTCATCCCGTATACTGCGTACACTCAATACCACGACTAGTGTATTTATGCTTTGTTTTGTGGAGACTTCGGGTCATTCACCTGATCAGCTGGTTGGCTCTTTCTAAAACAAAACAATAGCTAACGGACTGTACTGCAAGTGTATCAGATCCACAGTGTGTTGTGCAAGAATCATACCGCGTGTTTTTTATTCTTCTACAATCGCAATGTGATCAATCGGTTAACGGTCCCCTTATGGATGTTGAGGTGTGGGAGCCGCATTTCGTGGATGGCAGTAATGTCTGAAAATCGTTCATAATCGTAGCCGTTTGCTGGGGTCATCAACTGTGAATTCGTCTATATCCGCGGCATGTCGATTGTTCATAAGTATGTATTTTTACATGGTGAGGGAGTTAACCTCACGAACAACCTACAACTGGTAGGTTAGGCCAAGACGGAGAGGGATCCGTCCTTATTGGAGGCAAGCCCTTGGTGCTAAACTTACGAAAGGATGGCCGTTATGTCCTTTCCCGCCTTCGCGATCGTTAAGTCTATGAAAACATTAGATTTATCTCGCGTATCCTAACGGTAGGGATTCACCTGCATCGACGGTATTCTCTAAACAAATGTTATGGTTTCGCTTCATCAAGAAGGCATCCCTTACTTACCCTATTCTTGTCATGACCAATCCGATAACTAGGGAAGTAAGGTTTAGGTTTAGATTTAGGTTAAATACCAATAAGGATGTCTAGAGCGCACAGTTTTTCAATAGTTTTCTTGGCCGTAAGTAAAAAAAATAATAAAGTTTGCCCTAAGGACTAAAAAAAGAATTAATAGTTTAGCGCCGAAAGGCAAATATATATGTTACATAGATTAGATTATTTTAGAGTACCCGCGAAGGGTCAGTAAGATAGAATTAAGAACTTGAATTGTTAGATATTAAGATAGATTTTAGTAATTTTTGTCTAGTGTAAGTTGTTATAGAAGAAAACTAAAAATGAAATACAAAAAAAAAAAACAAAAAACAATCCGATAACGTCATTAAGCATCTATCGATTAATTAATAAAATGTTTGGGGATTGCGCACAAAAATATCTGTTGTTTTTTAAACTCTCAAAATCTGCCATACGAAATTTTGGCCTAAGCGAAACAAACAACAACCGGTCGTAAGAACTTTTCTTCTTTGATTGGCGCTACAGTCCGGGGTGGACCTGGGCCTCAATCAACAGCCTCACCAGCCAGCACGATCTTTCGCCAGCTGCCTCCAGTTGCTTGAGTCCTTTTCCACTTGTGTCCGCCATCTTGTGCGAGGACGTCCTCTGTTGCGCTTTGGGCCGGAGCTGTGGTGTCCATCCGCTCTACATGACCTAGCCATCTTAAGCGTTGCATCCGAAGACGCTTAACTAGGTGCATGCCGCTGTACAGCCCGTATAGTTCGTGGTTGAAACTTCTCCTCCAAACGCCATCAACGCAAACAGGGCCAAAGATCGTACGCAGAAATTTTCTCTCAAAACAACCAAGAGCTTCTTCATCCGCTTTCAAAAGCGTCCATGTCTGTGCGCCATAGAGCAGGACTGGGATGATCAAGGTTTTATACAAGGTCAATTTAGTGTTTCGAGAGATGGCTCTGTTACTCAATTGCCTCTTGAGCCCAAAGAAACAGCGATTGGCAAGAGTAATTCTTGTGCGTCCTTCCGTGATGACATTTACTTTGTTTTGCCCTGGTTTATCGCTAGACCCACCCAAGCAGTTGAACGGACTTTTGGAAGATCGTGCCTCTGGTGTTGACGTTTGAGTTTCGCACGATCTTCTCAAGTAAACTAGACATGACGCTGTATAGCTCGTCTCTATGCACGCTGTCATATGCGGCCTTGAAATCGACAAATAGGTGGTGAGTGTCGATCTGCATCTCTTGAGTCTTTTCCAGGATCTGCCGAAGTGTAAATATTTGGACTATTGTGGACTTTCCTGGCCTGAAACCGCACTGATAAGGACCTATCAGGTTGTTGACAAAGGGTTTCAGGCGTTCACACAAAACGGCAGAGAGTATTTTGTACGAGATGTTAAGGAGGCTGATCTCTCGATAGTTGGCGCAGTCAAAGGGGTCTCCTTTCTTGTGGACCGGACAAACGATACTAAGATTCCACTCGTCGGGCATGCTTTCCTCCAACCATATCTTACAGATGAGCTGGTGCATTCGCCCAACCAAGTCATCTCCAGCTGCCTTAAACAGTTCCGCGGACAATCCATCCGCTTCAGCAGCTTTGTTAGATTTCAGTCTAGATATCTCTATCTTGGCTTGGTCTAAGTCGGGGGGACGGAATTCGTGTTCATCATCGTCCAAATTGAGTGAAACATTCTGCCTGACAGCGGAATTTGCGTCGTCATCGCCGTTTAACAGTCTACAGAAATGATTTTTCCAAATTCTTAGCATCGACTGCCATTCTACTACTAGTTGTCCATTTTCGTCCTTGCAGGCTTCGGTCCGAGGTCTATATCTTCCTGATACTTATTTTACCTTTTGGTAAAACTTTCGGACCTCCTTCCTGTCGTAACACCTCTCCATCTCCACGACCGCGCGCTTCTCATGCTCTTTCTTTTTCTTTTTGAGAAGCTGGTGCTCTTCCCTTCTCTTCTGTTCGTAGAGTTCACGAACAGCTCTCGTTGTTCGATGCAGCGTTGCCTTGTAGGCCTCCTGCTTGGCTGCATACACCTGCCTGCACTCGTCGTCAAACCATGGGTTCCTTCTGGGTGGTGTCGTGAAACCCAGCACATCAGTGGCAGCATCTTTGATGGCTTTTTGACAACGTTTCCATTCTTCTTCTATTGAATTTGCAGGCAGCGTAGAACTTTCAGAGAGTTTCAGGGAGACTCGGTCGGCAAAGTTCCTAGCGGTCGATTGCGATTGTAGCTTTTTGACGTCAAACCGTAGTGTTCTTTCTCGACTCCGTACTTCTCTCGATGTCCTCATCCTTACCTTGACTACAACAAGGAAATGGTCCGAGTCGATGTTGGCTCCTCGGAACGTTCGGACATCGAGTATATTGGAGGAGTGTCTGACGTCGATCGCAATGTGATCAATCTGGTTGACGGTTGATTGATCAGGAGACCGCCAGGTCCCCTTATGAATGTTGAGGTGTGGGAAGCACGTTCTAATCACAGAGAGGTTACGCCCCGAGGCGAAATCTACCAACCTGAGAACGTTTCCGGATGTGTTGTCGTGCAGGCTGTGTTTTCCGATGACCATAACAAAGATTTCTTCCTTGCCCAGCTGTGCGTTGAAATCCCAGCTGTGCGTTGAAACCCCCTAGCTGGGGCTTCGTTCGTATCTTGTTTTTAGGAGATCATAGAAGTCATCCTTGCTATCGTCATCCTTCTCCTCCGTCGGGGCGTGTGCACAAATCAGGCTGATGTTCCCGAATTTAGCCTTGATGCGGATTGTTATGAGGCGCTAGCTGATATTCTCAAAGCTTAAGACTGTTTGCCTAACTCTGCCTCGAACAACGAATCCGCAGCCAAATAAGCGCTGCCTTCCCTCTTTGTAGCAATCACCGTAGTAGATGTCGCAGTTTCTCATCTTCCTATTGCCCGGCCCATCCCATCGCATCTCCTGGATGGCGGTGACATCGGCTTTGTAGCAGTCCAGGGCCTCCGCGAGTTCATCGGCTGCACGTGGTCTGTTCAGGGACCTCACATTCCACGTGCAGAACCGAAAATCATTGTCCTTTAATCGTTTGCTGAGGTCGTCAACTTTGAATCCGTCCATATCCGAGGCCTGTTGTCGGTTCGTAACTGTTGGTTTTTTATGTGGTAAGGGAGTTAACCTGTTGTGCGTGACAACCTACAACTGGTAAGCCATTAGTTCACCAAACAACGGTTGTTGTGATGGCTATCCAGGGCCGCCACGAGGAGGCTGTATGTCAACTTGACTTATGGACAAGCAGGGATCGCGCTGGCATCCTACCAGGTTGGGTGCAGTCAGCAACTTTGCCCTGTGCACATAAGCCCATGCCCCCGTAAGAACTTTTACCGATTTATAAATGCCAAACAAAAATGTGAGAGTTATCCACCTAACCTCATATTTGGCAGCACTTCCTCGTCTGATCCTCAAATCATCGCAAACTTATTCGCTGACTTGTTTACTCAATCTTGTTATGTATGAATAATTGAAGTCAAACATCATTAGCTCTATTTACGTATCTGCGCGCCTTATAAAAGAGAAGATTAATACATAAAGACGACTACAGTCCAGGCCACGATGGGTTGCCCTCAATTGTTCTTAAAAAATGCGTTGAGCACCTTGTTCAACCTTTGGCATCGCTCACAAGATTGTTTCGTTTGTTTCAGCACTGTATGGATTCTTTTATTGTCCCCTTCTCAAGAAAGCTTCTGAAAAGTGTGTGTGCTCGTGAAGAGAGTAAATTTCGCACTTTTTCATATAGAGTTTTTTTTATAAAATTTGAAATGTCGAACATTTCCGCGGTTTGTGGTCTTAGATTGCTTAGCGATAATTTTTCTGAAATGAGAAGGCTTCTGTGGATTTTTCCATAAAAATGTGCAGAATATTTAATAGCACTTCAATCGGACCGTAATCTCTTTTGGAGCTGTAATAACTGCAAGTATGTTAATGGCTCTCTTTTGTCACTAGTAGTTCAACTCAGAAACGATGTTGCAGAAATTAAATAAAAAATGTGCAACAGTGACTCTCGGGTAATTGATAGTAAAACAAACAACATCAGCACCAAAACCAACAACAGCAAGTTATAATCTCAGTGAACCAGCTGATTTATCACCTCTCACTGCACATTTGACAACAACATTAATATCAACGTCGTAATCGGCATCAACATCTATTACAGGTCTGCAACCCAGCAAAGCTTCTAACGACTGGACGCAAGTGCAGCGGAATAAGAAACAATCGGGTCAACGCACCTTCAAATTGTTTGGTACTGCTACAGATGGCACAGTATCATTGTCATCAGTGCCTACGCTGAAGTTTCTTCATCTTTCCCGCTTGAGTAGGAATGTCACCGATGAGAACATAATTTCATTTGCAGCACAAAAGCATAATGTTCAAAAAAATGTGCTTTACTGCAGAAGTTAAGTGAAATGTTGAAGTTTCAACTCTTCACTTCATTCATTTTAAACTTTTGATTCCGGAGTATGCTTTTGAGAAGTCATTCAATGCCTCTATTTTACCATTGGGAGTGCAGATTAAGAAATTTACCCACCACCCAAAATCTAAAAACGAGAATTCTATAATCAAAACACAAATAATATAAAATGTACCTTCACTACGTCCGTCAACTGCGGATTTTCTTTAAAAATGCAGGAGGTTTACGTACCAAAAAAAAATTCAATTTTCGTACACTCTTCTGCACATGATTATGACGTCATAATTTTGACATAAACTTGAACAACATCTGTGTAATGTACACCCCTTGCAAAACGTCAAACAATTCGTTCCAGTAGCAGAAAGAGATCATTCAAAACATTTCCTTTGTATAATAAGAGACTTAACAATTTGGCAGTGGCCCGTGGCGTTGTGGGTCGTAGGTTCGATTCCAGCTCTGAGCGACGAAAACAATTTTCACGACCCCACCTCTTTCGAGTCACAGACAATGCTCAAAGAGTATTTCCTGTCTAGAAAAAGCTTCTCAAACATGGCCGTTCGGAGTCGGCATAAAACTGTAGATCCCTTCCACACGTGAAAGAACAATAGCACGCACAGTAAGAGTGGTTGCTGAGAAGCTAGACCCTGGCCCCCTACGGGCTGTAGCGCCACCCATATTATTATATTATTATTATAACAATTTGGAAATGTCAAAAACAAGGCTTTAAAGAAAAGTAAAAAGCCTGGCATATCCGAAGAACCACTTTTTTCAATTACGCAAAGAATTTGAGTTTTTAAGCAGATTTCTTTACTCACAATATATAAATACTGTTGAAAGGAATATTAAACACAATTCTAGATCCTTTTGGGTTTTCGTAAACTTAAAACGTCATAGTTCGGTTTTTCAAAATTCCATGGCGCTCGACGCAGCGTGTGTGCGGTACCGAATCTACATGCAACCTTTTTGCAAAGTTCTTTCAGTCAAACTATAATGTTGACATTATACCGAATACAAAAAACCTATATCCTGGTCTTACTTCGGTAATAGACTTCGACATATTTTCTCTTTTGGATCAAGAAGTCTCTATAATGGTTTAACTCAGTTTGAATAAAATATTAAGAAATCGGTTGATTCGATATCACCTCTTTTATTATCAAAATGCGCTGATTCGCTTTTCAAAGCAATAGTCTTCAATGAATCACTTCTTAGGTTTTTTCTTTTTAGAGGAGTGGAAACTACCATCAATTACTTCAATCTATAAAAATGGTCTGAAGCATTTAATTAAGAATTATAGGCCTGTCTCTAAACTTTCAGCAATTCCTAAGCTATTTGAAAAGTTAGTTTGTTATGTTATGATTGGCTCATACTATGGAATACTCTTTTGATCTTCATCTCAGCAGAACTTCACTTAGGGGCTGGATGAGGCGGTGATGGACTTCTACTCCTACACACCAAAAGGTAGTTTTTGATAGACTCAATTTTGCGACGAAAAAAATTTTAATTTCAAGACAGCATGGATTTGTTAATGGTCGCTCCACTGCAACGAATTTATGTCCTTTCACTAATTTTTGTATTTCTACTTTAAAAAATAGATTTCCGCGAGAAACCACTCAAATGCGTCAATTGCGGGGCTAAAGGCCACCCTGCCAATTATCGGGACTGTCCGAAGGTCCAGCTTTTAAAGAAAAGGCAAGGCAGGAGGCAAGGTCTATGCCTCGAGCTCTAACTACCGCTGTTACGCCAGGAGTCTCCTATGCCCAAGCGATATCAGGCAGGTCCTAATGGCCAGGCAGTCCGAGCCATACAAGCACAGATGGCCCAGATCCAAAACACCTCGTTGAACAAGCTGAGCTCGACTTGAACAACGCTTCCTTCAACAAGCAACTCGAGTCGAGTTTATCTACTCGGAGTTGTTTGGTGAACAAACGCAACAGTCAATATAATGGCTGCGCACGCAGCTATAAACGTTAAGATCGCGGTGAATGTAGATTCTCTAAGAGGGACAAATAAAATGAAATAGAAAACTCACCTTCGGTCACCTGTAAAGAGATCACAATCCTGATGTGACAATGGTTAACGAAAAGAAGCTTAATCAAATGCACAAGCGCAGGAGGAATTATAGCGCATAGGAATTATATAATAGTTCGGAGAGATCGCACCCAGGGCGGAGTCGCTGAGGGCGGATTCGCTCTTCTAATTAAGAAAAACATTGCCCATAACATCATGTATAGCTATGAAGAGCGTAGATTTCAGTTGCTAGAGACGTGCGTAGCACGCACATCGCTCTCGGGAGTTAAGCGACTCTATGATAACTCAAATCTCGATCACATATTCATTTCAGAGCTCGACGCTCTTTTTGCAAGCCTACGTCTGGGCGCGGCAGGCCTGCTTGCAACCGAGATACCATCACTTCCCAGAAGCGGGAATTATCTGGATCTACTATTATTTTAAGATAATTTAAGAGACGACTGACTATACATGACATAGATAGAAGCACACGGAACTGCTTAACCATAATAGAGTACGATAGTGACCATCGTGCTTTCTCAGCGGTTATCCAGATCCCGAACGAGGTGGTTGTACTGTCCAGAAAAACCCTTATAATTACAATAACGCTTGCTGGTTTCGTTTCTCCAGGGGTTTATTCATTGAACTCCGGTCGAGTGCGATCAATCCACCAAAGAACAGAAACCTTACGAACGAAGAGGTTGATGGGTACCTCCACCGATTGAACAACGCCATAATACGTACAATGGACAAAACAATTCCGAAGGTAGTGCACTCCGATGACATTAATGTTTATCGGAACACAACCATCGACGCATTTCACGTGCATAAAAGTAGATTTCTGTCAAGACTTAAACTCATGCACAGACTGTTTACAGACCCTAGAAGTCCGCAAGTCAGATCTCTGAAGTCTGAGATCAAAAAACTTCAACAATTTATAAAAATCAAATACAATTTAGCTATAAGCTGGCACTGGGCAATAAAATCCGGGCTGTACGATCCAACAACCCGGGTATTTTCCCGCGAGTAAATAAAATATTAAGTTCGACTTCCTAGAACAACGGATAACGAACAACTTCTAACCTCAATCGTTGTTGATCCAGATAAGGCTGTGCTAGACTACGACTTTTTCGTGGTCGAAGATTCACAAGAGAAGGTTAAAACAATTGGTGTTGTTTTCCAGAGAGTGTATATGGTCAACGAGGTTCGTATGCGGAATCATGACCTGGAGAATAGAGCCTCGTTAAATCACTTCTATCTTAATAATGAGTTTAGACAATGGCGTTTGATTCAATGACGAAAATATGGCAAACAATGCCGTTGGCAATGATGGAATCCACATTGTGATTTCCCAAGAAGATCTCCAAGGGATCATTACATCTATGAAAAACAAGAAGTTCGATGGGATAGATGCTATACAGAATATTGTGCTTAGTCACCTCCCTCCGGCAGCAATCGATATTTACGCTACACTGTTCAACAACGCGCTCAGTAATGCATACTATCCGGAACGTTGGAAGACAGCTGTAGTTCAACCAATCCGTAAACGGGACAAAGACAAAAGCATACCGTCAAACCTCCGATCGATGGTTTCTTCCTTGAATCCGCAAGGTCTTCGAAGAGATTGTCATCAGTTCGGATTTAGGGAGGGTCATTACACCACACATACCGCGTCAAAAACTGTTATCCGACATTTAATGGAACAAAAATAAGAGAGAGTGTACGAGTGCCTGTCTGATCGACTTAGAGAAAGCGTTCGACAACGTTTGGTTGGAGGGCGTTTTCCTTAAGCTCGTTACACTTGTTTTACATAAACCATTGCTATACATGATATACAACATGATAACAGGTAGAAAGTTCGTCGTTAAAAGTGGCGGTATAACTTCTACCACAGGTTTTAATATCAATAATGGTCTACAAAAGGGGGTTGTATGTTCCCCGATATTGTTTGCTATATTCACTGCAGATCTAAGGTTAATACCGCACCTAATCGCTTATGCCGATGACCTAGTGGCGTACACCTTGTTGCAACGTGACTTCGACAACACTTTGAAATATTGCAATAAATGGAAGCTGCTTATCAACTTTCAGAAGTGTTAAACTATCCATTTAGAGGTGGGGTAGTTGAGATCATTGCCTTAAGAGATACGCGCGTAAACTGGAAAAGGTTCGGCATAGTTGACCCGCAGAGTCAGCCATTATCCGTGAAAACTGTAGTTCAATATCTTGGCATTTGGTTGGATCATTTTCTGTATTTCGACGGAACAGAAAAGCCTTTGCTGTGGCAAGTAAGCTGTTTTACAGCAGCCAACTTGATATCAGAGAGAAGGTAATCTGCTACATGGCCTTCATAAGGCCAGTCATGATGTATGGTTGTCCCCTGTTGTTCAACGTGAGTCTTTCCCAGATGGAAAAGAAGAAGGTTTTCGAGAGACGGTGTCTTAGGACTTGTCTACGGTTGTATCGAACACCCGAGTCTGAGTACACGAAGTACTATCCTAACGAGGTCCTGTACAACAGGGCGAACGTAAAAAGGATAGGCAATTTTATTATTAAATTAATAAGAATCCACATTGCAAGATTGTGACTTCTATCAACAGTCAGACTTCGGGGCTTATAACCCCAATTATATATACCAGGAAACGGTGCTTCACAACTGCTTTGATCCACATGAAGCATTCCTCTATCTGGATCCAGGACCACATGAAGCATTCCTCTATCTGGATCCAGGACACGAAAGGATGTCCTGTAATCTACCACGCGGTAGACCGAAGAGTTGACAGGCGACTCCTCTATGAATCGGATATTGTCTGCGAACACTAAGATATCCTCCGGTTCAGTAGAGCAATCCCCGCTCGAGACAGGAGAGAGAGTGATAAGTAGCGGCACTTCAAGAATGGCTCTTCAGGTTATGGATGCTGTGTTTGACACCATTAGGTTTTTTTTTTTAAATTAAATTTTGGCATTGAAGCAGCATGTCAGATGTGTCAAATATTGGGGGTTACATAAATGAATGAAATATATGAGTTCAGGGATGAAATTTCGTAATAAATTATCGATAACGTTCAGAACATAGTGGTTGGAAGCATTGTTTTCATATATGCTTCATTCACAAACAGCGATAAATATTGAAGGTAACTTAAGCGGATATGGGACTTGTTACGTGAATTTTACATGACTCTTTCTGTGGAGTTCTTTCCTTGTATGGTATCTACGCAGAGGCTAGTGAAATAGTTTTTCCTCCTTTCCTTAAACATCTTTCTTTTTATGTAATTGCAGGTATCGACGTTAGAATCAACAATCTTAAGACTCCGAAATAGACTGAGAGGATTAGATGACATGCTGGATAATCCAAATTTGAGTGATAACGAACGTTTAAATGTGGAGACAACGATTTCTCAAGTAGAAACATTGCTGAATGAATACAACGTACTTTTAAAAAATATTCATAATAAAAACAATAACTGTTTGATGTTTCTTACACTATTTATATTTATTTCCTTTTTACTATTTGGTATTTATTGTATGTTTTTTAGAAATATATAATGCAAATATTTAGATTCACGGTTTTTTTGTTTAATTTTTCTGTTTCTGTAAAGTAAGATTACTTTACAAATTTAATTTCGCTGACTCGATTAATAATCCAAACTGGTTCTTTTTCATACAAGAACTGTCGTTAAGACTACGGCACTTCAACTTGTCAAACATGTCTTTTTTTTCATGTAATTTTTACTAATACTATTACTAAATTACCTAAAACTAGCTTAATTACCTTATCAGCAACTTTTTGAAATTAATCCTAACCTAATGACCATCTTCGGGTACTCTAAGCTAATCTAATAATATGTGTTTGTGTCTTTCGGCTTACTCTATGTTTTGTTTTTTTAGTCTTGACAGACAGTAAATTATTAAATTTTGAATTACCATACTACCTACCTAAAATTTGGAAAAACTTGTTTTAACTTAACGTACTTAAAATACCATAACTTAATAGACTCAACCAAATATAAACCTTTGCTTAACTTAACTATGTCCGTTGAGATAAAAGCGTGTACCAGGGCATATATGACATGTACATGCATAGCATTTACCATATATTCTATACGCCTTGGTGCCCTTTTTTGGATTTTTTTTTGTTTATTTAGTGGTATTTGAAGGTGAAGGGCTGTAAAAATAAGTGTACAGTATATTTATACTAGAAGAGGACTTGAGCTGTAATGAGGTGGAAACAGAAGCTGATCAGTGTGGTTGTGGATCTCATGATATTAATCGCCGTTGGGTTCGGGCCGTCTCTATTGTATTGTCCCACTGGTTTGGAGTCGATGACTCTTCAGGATGGAGCAGTGGTGTCCATGTCGCTGTACAGCCCGTACAGATCGTATTTGAATCTTCTTCTCCAGAAACCTTCAACGCAAACAGGACCAAAGATTGAACGCAGAACTTTTCTCTTGAACAGACCAAGTGCGTCTTCATCCGCTCTTGAGATAGTCCAAGCTTCCGCGTTTGCTTTGCTTGCAGAATTGCTCCGCTTGCAAAAATGTTCTATGATTTCAGGAATTGCGTTTTCTTCACTTTTATTATTTCTCAAGCAGAACGGATAAGTCCCAGACGATAAGCTTGCAATTTCTGGGTAACTTTTAATCTCGGTACTGATGTTGTTCGTCCTTTACTACCTCGAAGTTGTAGCTCCCTATGGTGACGTTCTGACCGAGTCGTCGAGGTTATGTGTCCTTTTTTGAAGACAGCATATACTTTGTTTTGCCCTCGTTCACCACTAAACCCATTTTTGTAGCCTTCTTTTCAATACCAGCAAAGGCTTTATTTGATGGCTCGCTAATTTCGAGCAGTCACCTCAATGTGGTCCGCTTATTCCAGCAATTGCACGGATTTTTTGAATATCGTGCCTCTAGTATTGGCGCGTGAGTTTTTCACGACCGTCTCAAGTACAATGTTGAAAAACACATGACAAGCTCGTCGCCTTGCCTAAAACCTTTTTTGACATTGAAGGTCTCGGTAAGTTCGTTACCGACTTTAATGGAGCAGCGAGAGTTATCCGTCGGCATCCTGCACAACCTGACGAATTTGGCAGGAATGTCAAAGCTAGACATGGCGTCGTTTAGCTCGTCACTATGCACACTGTCATATGCGGCCTTGAAATCGACAAATAGGTGGTGGGTGTCGATCTGCATCTCTTGAGTCTTTTCCAGGATCTGCCATAATGTGAAAAATTGATCGATGGCGGACTTCCCGGGCCTGAAAACGCACTGATAGGGACCTATCATGTTGTTGACGAATGGTTTCAGGGGTTCACACAAAATGGCTTATATGCGATGTTAAGGAGGCTGATCCCACCATAGTTGGCGCAGTCAAAGGGGTCTCCTTTCTTGTGGACCGGACAAACGACGCTGAGATTCCACTCGCGCCCAACCAGATCATCTCCAGTTCGCCGGACAATCCATCCGCTTCAGCAGCTTTGTTAGATTTCAGTCTAGATATCTCTATCTTGGCTTCGTCTAAGTCGGTGGGACGGAATTCGTGTTCATCATCGTCCAAATTGAGTGAAACATTCTGCCTGACAGCGGAATTTGCGTCGTCAATGCCGTGTAGCAGTCTACAGAAATGATTTATCCAAATTCTGAGCATCGACGGCGATTGTACTACCAGTTGTTTATTTACGTACCTGCAGGCTTCGCCCCGAGGTCTATACCTTCCGGATAACACGACAGCACGACCGCACAATTCTCATGCTCTTTCTTTCTGCTTTTGAGAAGCTGGTGCTCTTCCCTTCTCTTCTGTTCGTAGAGCTTACGAACAGCTCTCGTTGTTCGATGCAGCGTTGCCTTTCAGGCTTGTTGTTTGGCTGCATGTTACTGCCTGCACTCGTCAAACCATTTGTTTTTTTAGAGGTTTCGTAAAACCCAGCACATCAGCGGCACCTTCTTTGATGGCTTTTTGACAACGTTTCCATTCTTTTTCTATTGTTTGTGCGGGCAGCGTCGAAACTTCAGTAAGTTTAAGTGAGACTCGGTCCGCAAAGTTCCTAGCGGTCGATTGCGATTGCAGCTTTCCGACGTCAAACCGTAGTGTTCTTTCTCGACTCCGTACTTCTCTTGATATCCTCATCCTTACCTTGGCTACAACAAGGAAAAATTATCCGAGTCAATGTTGGCTCCTCGGAACGTTCGGACATCGAGAATATTGGAGGAGTGTCTGGCGTCGATCGCAATGTGAACAATCTGGTTGACGGTTGATTGATCAGGAGACCGCCAGGTCCCCTTATGAATGTTGAGGTGGCGGAACCACGTGCTAATCACAGAGAGGTTAAGCCCCGATGCGAAATCTACCAATCTAAGACCGTTTCCGGATGTGTTGACGTGCAGGCTGTGTTTTCCGATGACCATAGCAAAGATTTCTTCCTTGCCCAGCTGTGCGTTGAAATCTCCTAGAATGATCTTGGTGTCATAGCTGGGGCATCGATCGTATGTTCTTTCTAGGAGATCATAGAAGTCATCCTTGCTATCGTCATCCTTCTTCTCCGTCGGGGCGTGGTCGCAAATCGAGACTAATGCTCGCGAATTCCCGGATTGTTGTGAGGCGCTCGCTGGTATAATCAAAGCTTAGGACTTTCTGCCAATGTCTTCCTCAAACAACGAATCCGCATCCAAATAAGCGCTGCCTTCCCTCTTTGTTGCAGTTTTTGGTTTCACTGTCAAACATCTTCAGTTTGGTCTATAATTTAACCTTGAATAGTCTTACAAACGAACAACGCTTGCAAATTATTGAATTTTATTATCAAAATGCGTACTCTGTTAAGAAATTCCATCGCGTTTCATTAATTTTTCATTCTTCTTCATCGACGAAGCTCATTTTTGGCTAAATTGATACGTTAATAAGCAGAATTGTCGATTTTGAAGTGAATATCAGCTAGAAGCATTGCAAGAGGTACCAATTTATCCAGAAAAAGTTACAGTTTGGTGCGGTTTATGGGCTGGTGGCATCATTGAACTGGACTTCTTCAAAGATGATGCGAATCGCAACGTAACTGTGAATGGTGAGCGCTACTGTGAGATGATATCCAACTTTTTTTTGCCCAAAACGCAAGAGCTTGACTTGCATGACACGTGGTTTGAGCAAGACGGTGACACATGCCACACAGCACGCGCAGCAATGGTCTTATTGAGAGGCGAGTTTGGTGAACATTTTATTTCACTTTCGGGACCAGTCAATTGGCCACCTAGATCTTGCGATATAACAATTTCTGAGTTCCATGTGTTTTTTTAAAGCTTTCCTAAATAATCACCCTTCAGATGTCGCAGTTTTGGCCCATCCCATTGCATTTCCTGGTGGCGGTAATGTCCGCCTTAAAGCAGTCCAGGGTTTCCGCAAATTCATCGGCTGCAAGTGGTCTGTTAAGGGACCTCGCATTCCACTTGCAGAACCAAAACTCATTATCCTTTACACGTTTCAACTGTGAATCCGTACATATCCGAAACATGTTGTCGGTTCGTAACCGTGGTTCTTTTACGTGGTGAGGTGGTTAACCTTACGCACAACTTAACTGATAGACCAGGCCTATTATTTGGCAATCGGGCAGAGGAGGATCGTTGCATACATTAATTCACCACAACGTCAACGTAGTTCGCGCTATGATGCCGATGCCATCTGCACATCCCAACAGGAGGCTTTTTTGACCCTTTAATGGATATTGAGCTTGAGGTGAAAAGTACGATATCTGTTTTTGGTGGGTTGACGCCGAGTCCGCATGTTTGTGTCCATGCTTCTAGCTTGTTGAAGGCATACTGCATTATGTCTCTTAGAGTAGTGACGAATTTACCGGATGCCGCTATGGCAATATCATCCGCATACGCCATAACTTTGCACCCAACCTCTTCCAGTATTAGTAGCAGTTCATTTACCGCTACGTTCCAAAGAAGGGGTGAGAGAACACCTCCTTGTGGGGTGCCCCTATTAACTCCTCTATGGATCTTAGCGTCTCCCATCTGAGAGTGTATTACTCTGGTGGTGAGTAGCTGATGAATGAAGGCCACTAGGGGCTTTCCGATCCCGAGGTTGCTAAGCGCAAGTGAAATTGCTTCCGGGTTGATATTGTTAAAGGCACCCTCGATGTCGAGAAAAGTCACAAGTGTGTATTCTTTGAACTCGAGAGATTTTTCGATGGTGCCTATCAGAGAGTGGAGGGCTGTTTCTACAGATTTGCCCTTGTTGTAGGCATTTTGTGCAGATGAGAGTCTGCATGCTGGGATAGCATGCCTGATATATTGGTCTATAAGTTTCTCCAAGGTTTTCAGGAGAAACGAGGAGAGACTTATTGGCCTGAGGTCCTTTGGTTTGGCATGGGAGTATTTACCCGCTTTGGGAATAAACACTACTTTGACCTTTTCCAGGAGCTGGGCACATGACTGAGACTCATACAGCCTTTGAATATGCTAAGAATCCAAGGCATGATGAGGTCAGCTGTTCTTTGGAGCTCCGCCAGGATGATGCCGTCAGGTCCCGCTGACTTGAAGGGTTTGAAGCTTGTCAGTGCCCACATGATAGTGGTGTGGCTGACATTTATAAGGTTACATGAAGTATGAGGGGGAGATACGACTTCCTTATTGGCTCTAATCGGGAAGTTGCCCGGAAAGTGCGTGTCAACAAGGAGACTGAGGGTTTCCTAGCTGGATGTGGTCCAGGTTCCGTCAGGTTTTTGTAGGAAGCTAGGTGATTTAGGGGATGATGCCAGAATCTTTCTTAGCCTGAAAGCCTCGGAGACTTCTTCGATTTTACCACAAAAAAGTCTCCAAGAGGTTCGTTGGGCCTTTCTCAATTCAGTTTTAAAGGTACTGAGGTGTTCCTTATAGGAATCCCAGTCCTTAGCATCACGAGAGCCCTTCGTCTTGTTAAAGAGCTTCCTACAACTCTTGCGCAGAAGGTCAATTTCATGGTTCCACCAGGGAGGTTTAGACTTGCATCTTTGCCTGCTGATTGGACATGACATTGCCATTGCATTGTTGAGGGTTTTTGTGAGGTTTTCCACCGAATGTTCGAGATCAGTGGGGTTGCTCGGGATGGAGATGTTGGTGCTCGACATTGTTGCCGCAACAATCTCTCTATATCTGTCCCAGTTGGTTCTCTTAGGATTCCTAAAGACCCTTGGGGATGGGGGGGCACTCGCTATACTGAACATTAGATAGCGGTGATCAGAGAAGGAGTGATCGGATGATACCCTCCAATTGCTGATTCTATCCGCTATATGGTCAGACACGAGTGTAAGGTCTAGGACTTCCTGTCTATTCCTAGTTACGAAGGTAGGTGTATTACCTTGGTTACACAAGTCTAATCTACTACTTATAAGGTAGTTGAAAAGGTACTCACCTCTTTCGTTGATGTCTGTGCTTCCCCATATTGTGTGATGGGCGTTTGCATCACAGCCTAGGATTAGCGCGGTTTTTGTTCTTTCCGCCTCAGCAATCGTCCTTTTCAGCGTCTCTGACGGACATTCCCTATGTTCATGGGCCATGTAGGAGGAGACTAGCCATAGTTTGGTTTTGCCTGCCTCCAGGCAAACAGTGACTGAGTCTCGATCGCTAAGATGGGAGAGAATGTGAGTATTCAAAGAAATCTTTGTAAGTATGCAGGCTCTTGGCTTACCTTCATTCCTTACATAGTAGAGGTTGAATTGCTGAGTCCTTAGTCCACGAACTATGTCGTTGACTACCCAGGGTTCCTGGGCCAGGACGATGTCGTCTCCGCAGGTGTTAGCGCGGAGAAGAAGAGCGGCCGAGGCCGCGATGGAGTGGTGGAGATTAATCTGTGTCACCCGGAGCATAGCTGTCGGGTAACGTGTCCGTCTTAGTTCCGGACACAATCTCCACCACTGTTAAATTAGCCTCATCGTCGGTGTCAGACTCCAGAAGAGAGTCTTCTTGACTATTGGGCGGGGTGCAGAGAGAGGCTAATGTCATCAGCTTCCTGACCATGGCTACCTAAGTTATGGGTCAGCGCCTGCGTGCCAGAGCCCTCCTCCTCCACTTCCATCGGTACCATATTGGCTACGGGTGTTGTCCTCTCGATAGAGCCTGAAGTAGAGGGTTGAGGCTCGCTTGAAGCAGGACGGTCTTTCTCCTCCTCTGCTACTGCCGTCAGTATATTACCGACAGTTGAAGCAGTAGAGGTGAAGGGAGGCTTTTTCGCTTTCGCACTAGTCTCACCATCCTTTTTGTACACCCTCAGGGTGATCGTCCCAAATCCGTAGTGGATCACACCCTCCGACTTGGCAAGTGGTTTCAGTCATTCTTTGTTGATTACAATCACTGCGGACCTTGCTTCTCCCTTCAGTTCATCCAGCTTAACAACCTTCAAATTATGGGTAGGAAGGTTTGGGTTGCAAAGTTGGATGAACTTTAGGATTGTTGCAGGATCTGAGGGGCTTCGCGGAAGGTAATTGCGGGTTCTTGGTCTACTGGGGATTTGATCCCTCGTTACAACCTCGAGCCGGGCCCCCTTCCACACTTCACCCAGTCTGCTGATGGATTTTTAAAAGAGATCAGCCGATCTCTGGCACGTGAAAGTCACGAGCTTAATATGACCCTGGTGCCATCCTCCGTCACGCCCTACAGGTGCAAGGCCTCCGTTTTCCAGCACCAGGCTTAGATAGATTTCGTTGATCGCTGACTCTACCTTCCTCCAATTCAATGGAGAGAGGCAGGGGAGAAAGGGAAGGTCCGGCTGTGCAGAGATCCGCATTGCACAGCTAAGGCAGGATTAATCGGGGAGTGTGCCAGGTCACCCAGATACTCCGTTCGCAACTGAGCTATTTTTTCAGGTGCGCCCCCAGCCAGGCTGATTCTCGGCACTGGTTATATGACAACTTGATCCAACCCACCGGAGATGGAAGGGAGAGATAGGATGTCGTGGGAGGAAAAGAAGGGATGGTTACATTTTAGCTTTGCTTCCCTTGAGTCATTGACTTTTATTTCATTTTATTTTTCATTTATTTACTGATTTTATATCGCTGTACCTTAAGAATAATTCATGTATTCTTTTGATAGTACAGGAATAATTCAATTAAGCATAAGATTTTAAATGACGTGTTTTAAATTATATACAATTATTATTAATGTTGGAAAAGTGTATGTTTGCAAAAAATATTTTAAATGACTGCGCACAAATGCATACAAAAAGAACAAAAACAGAAATTTTGGGGAATTATTTCAGTTCGGACGAGAGAAATGGGAGAAACAAGCATTACTAAATTGTCTGTACTCGGTCTTTGACTGTACCTGTGAAGGTAGGTGATTCCAGAGATGGACGGCGTGAATGAAGAAGTTCCTGCGTGACATTAAACAAGTATGAATGGAGGGCCTTAAGGTAATGTTACGACTCGATCGACAGAAAGTGATCTTTTCAAAAAGATAGTTTGGCTGTTTCTTGTGAATAATTTTGAAGAGTAATATGCAAGATCTGTAGCTTAACAATGCTTCTAATTCGCAACCTAGGAGAATGCGACGTTTTTCCGAGACATGTTCATACCTGCGTAGGTTAAAAACATACCTTGTAGTGGCATTGATTGCTCTTGTCAACTTTTGGGAAGAAGAGTAATCACAGTCAGCGAACAATTCGGATGCATATGTCAATATTGGCACTATGAGTGCTCTGGCAAGTTTAAGTTTCACATTGAGAGGGAGAATATATTTGCTGATAGATAGGCCTCTTAGGGAGGTATATATCTTGGAAACTAAGCTATCGATGTGGTCAGTCCATGTCAATTCACTATTCAACACTAGTCCAAGTCTTTTTACACATGTAACATATTCTATTATCATGGAGTTGAGTTCTATTGGCGGGAAATTAGATAGAGAAGGGGATTGTTTCGAGATCGGGATTGCTTTTGTTTTGTCAGGATTGAGCATTAGACAGTTGTAGGTAGCCCAATTTGCTATAGAGCTCAGATCCTCATTTATTTTTGCAACTGAATCTTCAACCATACCTAGTGGGAAGCTTAGGTAGATTTGAACATCGTCTGCATAGATATGGAAGTTACAGTAGGACAACACAGTTGAAAGGTCATTTATAAACATTGAGAATAACAATGGACCGAGAATAGAACCTTGAGGGACACCACAATGTACATCACAAAAAGATGAAAGTCTGGAATTATGGCAAACGGCTTGAACTCGGTTAGTAAGATACGAGAAAATTAATTTATTAGTGGGATTACAAAAATTGAATTGCGTGGACAGTTTGTGACAGAGTATAGTTGGGTCAACACTGTCGAATGCTTTCGAGAAGTCAAGTAAGGTTAGTATGGTTGCTTTGTCTTCGTCAATAGCTCTTCGAATGTCGTCCGTCACCTTCAACAATGCATTTTTTTTTTTCATTTTAAATTCATTTTTATTTACTACTTCAGGATAAACTTACATACTAGACAAAAATGCTTAAAACTAGTTAAACGAACAGTGTTACTATACTAACTTACTGGCCCTCGGCGGGCACTCTAAGCTAAACTTAAACTTAAGCTATGTCTTTCGACTTAAACTAGCATATTAATTGTAGTGACTTCATACTATCTGCACAACTTAATATTAAGAAAAATTAGGAAGAAAAAAAAACGGACGGATTTTAGATAAAACTTACATACTAACTTACATACTACCTTAAAATAACTTAAACTACCTTAAACTAACATACATATGCATACACGTGTGTATATATGTCTATACACACGTATATACAGATGTAGTGCAATGTACAATGGTATATACATAAGTACACACAAATGTACGTGTGTATATACTTTTTTATTTTTTATTTTTTTTTTTATTTTTTTTTTTTTATTTTTTATTTTTTTTTTTTTATATTTTATATTTTTTTTTTATATTTTTTTATATTTATTTACATATATACAGCTTACTGACTACCTTAAAACTACCCTACGATAAGTGAGTCGGCCATAGGTTGCGGTTTCTAGATTTGCATCTAATTCACCGCAAGACGGAGACCGACTGCGCCCCATAAGGGGGTACGCACTACCCTTTCTACCCTGGGTCTAGAGGGTTCGACGCTGGAGTTCTTTCGCTCCCCAGCCACCAGAACTTTTGGTGCTGCTTAGCAACATCCCTTATATCCCGCCTCGACACCGCTGTACTAAAACGGAGAAGACCCTCCTCAGCTCGTTGTGCGACGGAGCGGTCATGGTTGAGTCGCCCATCCACAGTTGACCTGGCGACGTGGTAGATGAGCGGTACCGCATTTATGTCTTGTATCAGACTGCACTTGTCTAGATGGAGAAAAGCTTCTGGGGGGACGAATCCGTTATGACGTACCCTTTCGTGGTATTGTGGGTTGGGGTAGTAAGCCCCGGAGATCAGGTTATTGTTCGAGTTCATCGCTCTCGCAGTGTGGCCTCGAATCAACTTCACCAGGAAATTGTCCACTCGTATCAGGTTGGCTCTGTTGTGTAACACCTCATTGGAGTAGAATTGTATGTACTGGGACTCTGGTGTTCTGTAGAGACGAAGGCAAGCCCTAAGACAAGCCCTCTCAAGCACCCGAATCTTTTCCATCAAGCTTGCACTCACGTTGAACCACACGGGACAGCCATATGTGAGCATTGGCCGTATGAGGGCCATGTAGCAGATTACCTTTACCCTTGCATCGAGTTGGCTGTTGTAAAACAGTCTCTTTGTAAGGGCGAAAGCGCCTCGGGCCCTGGCTAGAGCAGCATCTACATGTTTGTTAAAATATAGATACTGATCTAGCCAGATCCCCAGGTATCTGAGTACAATCCTTTGCGTCAGTGGTTGCCCGTGCCGTCCTACAATAGAGAACTTTCGCCAATTCTTTTTCGTATCCGTCGAAGCCTTATACAACGGCGTCCTGAAAAGGATGGTTTCCGACTTCTGAAAGTTGATATTCAACTTTCAGTCACCGCAATCTCTCATGGATGAGTCGAAGTCACCCTGCGTGAGCGTAGTGATGTCCTCGATCTTTTTGCCTGATCTGTACACTATCAAGTCGTCGGCATACGCAATTGCGTGCGGAAGAGAACTTATCAGATCGCTCAAGAAAATGTTGAACAGGATCGGCGAATTAACGGCACCCTGTTGGAGACCATTTTTAATTTCAAAAATACCTGTAGAGGTCACGCTGCCATTCTTGACGACGAACCGCCTACCGGTAAGCATGTTGTACAGTAGGTACAGCAGTGGTTTACTAATGCCTAGCCGATTGAGCTTATAGTAAAGTCCTTCTAACCAAACGGTGTCGAAGGCCTTCTCCAGGTCAATCAAACAGGCACCCGTACATTGTTTCTGGCTCTTGTTCCATTGGATATCCGACACCAGTTTCGACGCGGCATGAATAGTGCCACTCCCCGCTCTGAAACCGAATTGGTTATCCGGAATGATATGTTTGTCCTCTGTCCAGTTGATCAGAGCTCTATTTATCACCTTCTCGAATACCTTGCTGATGTTCGGAAGGAGACTAATTGACCGGAGGTTGCACGGATTCGAAGAATCTTTTCCTCGCTTGGATATGGGTTGTACAATCGCAGTTTTCCAATGCTCAGGATAATGTGCATTATTCAGAGCATTGTTAAAAAGGATTGTGTACATAGTGACCACTTCCAGAGGAAGATGTCTTAGCACAATGTTGGAGATCCCGTCGATTCCAACCGACTTTTTCTTCTTTAATGATGCGAAGACCGCTTGAAGATCTGCCTTCGAAATGAACGGGGGATGAACCCCTTCGTCGGCGATGACATTGTCTGCCATGTTTTCGTCATTGAACTGGACAAAGCCGTTGTTCTCAGATCGCCATTGCTGCAGATCTTCTCGAAGTTGAGAGTTGCTAGCTTGCACGCTGTTTTCCAGGTCGTGGTTCGGGCGAACACTCAAGTTCACCTTGTACACTTCCTGGAAAACTGCGCCTAGTACTTCAACTTTTTCCTGCGGATCTTCGACCACAAAGAAGTCATCGTCGAGTACGGCCTTATTGGAGTCAATACCTGCTGTAGTCAATATGCGTTCGTTGTCTGTCGTCCTGGGAAGCTTAAGACACGGAAGATCGCTGTTTTTCTTTCGAAAGAATTTGTTGATTTGCGGAAACATACTCGGGTTGTTAGATCTAACAGCCCGAATTTTGTTGTTCCAGTACGTGTTTACAGAAACTCTGTAATTTTGCACAATTAACGTCTGTACATTCTTAATGAGCGATTTCAGTGTCCTAACTTCCTCGCTATGTCTGTTAGTAAATCGCCTGTACAAGGTTTTTAATCTTGACAGGAGTCTACTTTTTTGTTGGTGTAATACGTCAATTGTCGCATTGCGGTACAAGTTTTCGTTGTTAGTTCGGGTATACCGTGGTATCGTACTGTCCATAGTTCGTTTTATTGTCTCGTCCAATTGAATTAGATACATGTCAATCTCTTCGTTTGACAAGTTTCTATTGGACGGAATGTGGAGCGCATTCGAAGAGAGTGTTCGAGTCATTTGTCGGGAGAAGCGTGGCCAAGGTGCCCTACTGTAATTGTAGGTGTGCGTTTGGACAAACTCTCCTAATTCCGCAATGTCGTTGGGGATCTTGAATTCGGCACTGAGTCCGCAATGGTCACTGAGATACACGAAAGTGTGCAAACAGTTTACCGTTTGTGCGTTTGTGTCTGTCAGCTGCAGTCTTGCGTCAAACAGCAGGAGATCCAAGAACGACCCGCTTCTGGGGAAGGACGAGATCTCTGTTGCTTTCAGTTCGAGTCTATACTCGACACTGTGCAAGCAAAACCAGCTGGAAAGCAGGTCCCCTCTGTCGTTGGAATCTGTGTTTCCCCAATATCCATGACGGGCATTTAAGTCCCCGGCCAAAATAAAATAGTTCTCTTCCGAGTCCAGACTTAGACACCGAAAGAGTGAATCGAGCTCTGATATAGTAGTTCTGGAACTGAAGGAGCCGGAGGAGTAGACCGACACCGCAAAAAGCTTCCTCCCGCTACGGAGAGAAATGCAAACGATGCAGGTTTCCAACACCTGAAACCGTCGCACCTCACTACTGTATACTACTTTGTGTTTAATATTATTCTTTATGAAGATCGCAACACCGCCTCCACCATTGGAGTTGGGCCGGTCCCTTCTAATAATATTATATTTGCTGTGCTCCAAAATGCCTCTCTGGGTTAGCTTGGTTTCGCTAATCAGACATAGCTCTGGGCTTTGATCGTCCAACAATCGATATAGCTCATTTTTTCTTGGGACCCCTATCAATGAATTTGCATTCACTGCAAGGATCTTAAAAGTGGTCTCCGTCTGCGCAGCCATTAGGACTGGTGACGTGCTGGGTTCTGCAGGAGCGCCAGAATTTTGGCAACCTGCTCCTCTAACCGATCCATACGCCTTTCGATGGAAGATTTCCAATCGGGCGTAGGCTCGTGTGCTTTTGGCACTGAGGGTTGCGGTACCTTAGGTACTTGCTGCTTTGCCGTCCTCCCCATGCCGGACGCCATTTGAGCGAAAGTCACATTGGGGGTGACGGGTATGGCTGCCCCGAGTGGATTTTTCACGGGGGGCTGCTTCGGCAGAACCGCTTTTGCTTTCCGCTCTTGGAACTTAGGGCAGCCCCGATAGCTAGCGGTGTGCCCCGCGTTCCCGCAGAGTACGCACTTAAGCTGACTTTTGTCAGTTGAACCCTCTTTCCCCAGCGGGCAATCCTCCGATATGTGGTTTTCACTGCACTTGACGCATCGAGGCTGCATTTGGCAGTTCGACGCAGCGTGCCCGAACCTTTGGCAGCGAACGCATTGAATAATGCCATCGCGCCGTTTTATGCTTTCCCAAACGCAATGAAGGTAGTCTAAGGATTCAATTTTCTTTAACTCGTCGACTTTGCTTGTGGGTGACAGCTGTACTACATACATGGGTAATTTCCGCCCCTCTCTCCTTGCCTTAGCTGTGGTGAAGGGCTTGACCCCGACAATCTCGACACCGTCGCACACTTGCTCTTTGAGCATTTGGAAGACCCTCTCCGCTTCAATCAGCGTGGGGATCTTTAAAAGAATTGTCTTACATTTCTCATTTTTAGGAGTGTATGAGAAGAACTCCAGTGTCGAAATTTTAAGACACCCTATGACTTTGTTGTATTGGTCCACCGTCTTGCAGTGCACCGAATACTTCTCAAAACCTTTATTTTTTTTAATAATGAAATTGCCACTCCCTATGGCCTCCTTACATACCTTGGCAGTTTGCTCTACGTCCGGCTTGTACAGATTAATGGGCGGCACCTTCTCCCTTTTTTGTGGCCGCTGCTGTTGCTGATGAACTGCTGGCTGTTGTTGTTGCTGCTTTTGGTCGGCTGTCCTATGGTTCTGCTGCTGCTTTCGTTGTGTTGCTGGCAGTTGCTGCTGTTGCTCTGGTGTTTGTTGCTGAGCAGCTGGCTGCTGCTGCGATGGTACTTGCTTCTTAGTTGCCAGCCGTTGTTGTTGCTGTGCGGCTGGCTGCTGTTGCGCTGCTGTTGTTGTGTTGCCAGGCGCTGTTGTTGCTGTGCTGCTGGCTTATGTTGCGCTTCTGTCAGCTGTTGTCGCTGATCAGTTCTCAGCTCGTGTTTCTTTTGATCCAGCGCCCGCCTGGCGAGCGTGCTGGCTCTCAGCACTCTTATTTCAGCGAGGAGGCGCTGCTTTTTCTCCTCTATATCTCGTACTTCGCTTTCCTTAGAGCGAAGTACTCTCTCAACTTCATCTTCCGTGTCCGAGGCTAATGATTCAAAACTGTTGCTGCTGACAGCGAACAGTCCCTCCCCTCCATCGGACACGTAGTGCACAATCTCCTCTTCCTCCGTTTCAACTGCTGCAGTTTCGGCAGTCTCTGCGGCTTCACTCAGCCCTTCATCATCAGACGCCTTGGTATCACGGCGTTTGGCACTTTTCGGAGAAGATTTCTTTCTCCTCCTTTTCACCGTGCCTTCTGTGGGCACCGTAGACTGGTGGCCTGATTCTGCCACCGGTTGCTGCTCTCCCTTGTCCGCTTTTAAGAGCGCGAACCGCTCGTCGGACTCCATCTTCTCGCACTCACTGTCTTACCAATATTTACTTTTGGTTTTCCAGAAAAAAAAAAATGTTTTTTATCGTCTACCCCCTGAGGGAATTGAACCGGGCACCTGTGGAGCCAAGAGCGTTGACTCTACCACTTCGGCCAATTGCTTGTTAAAGCTTTACGCGGCACATGCACTACTTAACCACTGATCTTATATTTTTCTTTATGTTTGTGAAGCCGAAACACTCGCGAACTATCACTGCACTCGTCAAAGGTCTGTGAACGACTGACCTTTAACAATGCTGTGACACAGCTATGTCCTTTCCGAAAACCTGACTGCAATGGGTTTAAGAGGTTGTGTTGCTCTAGATAATTTTTTATGTCTTTACTAACAACATATTCAAACACTTTTGACAAAAACGGAAGAATAGCAATGGGTCTGTATTCGGGTGGATTGGTTCTTTTGGGTATAGTGATTATTTTAGCTTTCTTCCATTGTATTGGGTATGTTGATGTCATGATTATTGTGTTAATAATATGTGTTATGTGAGGGAGTATTATTGGAAGCAGTACTTTAATTAAGTCTGGGTGAATATTGTCGAGGCCAACGCACTTCGACTTGATCGAGAACACCGCGGAACCAACTGTGTAGGAATTAACTCTACCCAATTCAAATGCATTTGCTAGAGTGTTGTTTGGAAGTGTTAAAGACATCCTTTCGGATGCTCTCGGCATAGTAGAAGCAAATTGAATATTTAAGTTATCAGGATTTATGTCATCATCGTTAATCCCTTTCTTTGCTTTGCTCAGTCCAATATCGCGAACCTGTTTCCATAAGAACCTGGAAGATCGGTCGTTATTGAATTTTGTTTTGTAATACCGGAGCTTAGCCGATCTTATCATCAACGTGACATCGTTTCTGCAGTTTTTATATGCATTATGCATTTCCGGGCAACGGAATCTTCTCCATCGTCTGAAAAGAAAGTCCCTCTTTCTTATCGCGAGAAGAATTTGATCTGTTAGCCACGGAGATGTTTCGCTTCTAATGACTCGCGTACGAACTGGGACATGTTTTTCCAACAGGTAGTTTAGACTTGCATTGAAAAATGTGATTTGCTCATCGACGTCAGACGACATATATAGCGTACTCCACTCAACATTTAAACAATCCGAAAACAAGTTATCAACATTAATACTACGGAAATCACGGTATTGAACGGACTGAGGACAACTCCTTTCGGATAGAATGTCAAATGTCGCAAAAATAAGGTCGTGGTACAGAAATACAGGAACAGAAAGTTGACTATAAGTTTTCACCAAGCTCTTATCATTGGTTAACATGACATCGATCAATGACGGCGAGCAGTTTGGCTTAAAATGAGTGGGTTCCTGGGTGTTTAAGAAGTTTAAGTTGACAGAACGCATTGTGGTGTTTAACATAGAGTTAGGTGACATTTCAAGAAGATTTAAATTGATATCACCACAAATAATTACATTTGGAGTTGACGAAGAAATGTCTTCAATAATTTCACAAATATAATTAGGACGAGCTACGTCGGGTGGCACATACACTGTCCCAACAACACATTTATGTTCACCAGTGAATATCTCAACAAAATAGAATTGTCTAGAGTGCGCATCACTATCATTGGATGATGATAGGTATTTCGTTTTTATATTGTCTCTGACGTAAAGAGCAACACCCCTGCTCGGAAGAGATTGAACCCTTTGAGAGAGAAGGCGTGGTCATTTACGCCAGGATCGAACCATGTCTCGGAAATACAAATAACGTCAACCATGCTCTTTTCAAAAATTAATTTAAATTCATCAAATTTATTCACAAGGCTTTGCGGATTTATGTGACATATGTGTAAACCTTGATGCCTTTTGCATAATATGCTTAGTAATTGGGTGGTTCTTTCATTCATGTCGGTGTAATTTGTATTATTGAAACTCGTAATGAGAAAGTATATGGAAGAGTGAGATCGAGTAAAGTCAATATGTAACGATTTTGAAGGAAGAGAGATTGATATTGTAATTAAGGAGAACTGAAGTAATACCCTTACAAAATAGAGAAAAAGAGAAAATTGAAATTTGTTACGCAGGGGAGAAAAAGAAAAAAGAGAACAAAAAATAATAATAAAGCAAAAAATACACTAAAAATTAAAAACTAAATAAAAAAGATTAATTCAGGATTAGACAATTAAAAAAAAAAAAATTCAAGATTAGCCTTTGTTGTTTATGTTGAATGTTGTTCATCAGTCCTTGGTCCGACTAGATTCATGAGATCATTCGTGCTGCGAATCAGGATGGACGGTCGCTCTGGTGTTTTACGCACATGAACTTGTCCATTGTATGTGTAGACGGATGAAAAGAGACTTCTGTGCTTTAGTTTCAAAGCTTCTCTCTGCAGTTGGTAACTTCTTCTTGTCAGGCTGTCATTAATGTAGAAGCTTCTTGTGGAATTAAATCCAATGGTGTTTAGCCTTAGTGGACTTCTTTTGCCTCTTCGATAATCGGCTACCGCTCTCATCAACTTTTGCTTCTCTTGCTTGTCTGCCAGCTTAAGTATGATGCTAGCATCATTAGGTTGTGAGGTGTTGGAGAGGCGTGGCTTAGCACGGAAAATCGTCTTCAGCTTGGGCGGCTGAATTCTGAGTGTGGAGCATATGTTATTAAAGAGAGTCTCCAGGTTTTCGTCATTGTTTTCGGGTATTCCGAAAATAACTGCATCAGAGCATATTTTCTCTCTCTCTATTTCGTCTATGAGGAGCTCCAGTCGCGCGATGTCTTGGCAATTCTTACTGATTTTTGCCTCGAGCACCTCTTTTGTTTTATCGATCTGCGATTTGAGTCGATCTTCCAGTTCTGTTAACTTCGCATCCAGCAATTGAGTGAAGTTCTCTGCCCATTTCTCAAGCTGCTCTCGAAGCCAGAGTTTGTCAGCAATGTTGGCTGAATTTTGCTCACTGAGTTCAGTGGGAGAGTCGCTGATTTTCGGTGAGGTTCCTTGTTTTTGTTGTTGGGAGCGACCACGTCTTGTATCGATGGGCATTGTTGTGCGATGAAGAACAATGACAAATACCGAAATGAAGCAAAGTACACGAAATTTATAAAATTATGACGTAAAATGAGCGAGTTAGCCAAAATTGTAAATGAAACTAATGCGGTTTAGTGTTTTTTATGCACTAGCACTTCTTTTAAGCTTTAAGTTTTTGGTTACACTTTGAATCTCGTGAAATGAATCGGACTAGGTAAAAACACGTCTACTGCTTATGCATATCAATGCAACACCCTTTACTATGCCTTCGGATCGCGTCAAGGTTTGTAACTACGCGAAGGTGTCGGGCATACATTCATCCTAACAAATATTACAGATGAGTTTGTGTATGTACCTTTCCAAATCATCATTTGAAGAGTGGTCGATTTCTCAAGCCTAAACTGGCACTGATATTGACCAATTAGACTGTTGACAATTGGTTTCAGGCGCTTACACAAGACGGCAAAAAAGACCTTGTATGCTATGTTTAGGAGACCTTTCTTTGAGATCGGGCAATGCTGGGATTCCATCTGTCGGGCATACATTCATCCTAAAAAATTGTACAGATGAGTTGGTGTATTTACCTTTCCAAATCATCGCCAGCTACTTCGAAGAGTTCGTCAGGCAATCCATCGGCCCCAGCAGCATCGATTGACTTCAGTTTGGCGACTGCTGCCGTCACTTCATTGTGGTCGGGAAGGCGGAATTCTTGTCGCACGACCTTCTCGTCGGCACTGCTTGGTTTGCCGACGTTCGTCGAAGCATGTGTGTCTTCTTGTAAGGGAGGGAAACCTAGCACATCAGTTGCGGCATTTCTGATGTCGGCGTGAAAGCTAAAGGGAGACTCGTTCTGAATTTACTACAGCAATTTGTTGGGTTCGCTTCGTTCGGGAAATCCTCGTTCGGAATTTGGACACCACTAGGTAGTAATCCGGATATATATTGGCGTCGCCGAATGGTCGGACATCCAGAATGCTGATGGAATGTCTTGCGTCAATCGTAATCTGATTGACTGGGGGTTGATCTAGAGATCGCCATGTACCCTTATGGATATTACGATGTGGGAAATGTGTGTTTGTTGCAATGAATTTACGCCCCCCGAAGTCTATGAGCCTAAGTCTGTTGCCGGAGGTTGTGTTGTGCTATATTTTTCGTACTGTACTACCAAATAATACCCTGAATAACTTCGAGTTAAAGTTACCAACGACTATCTTGACTAGGACATTACTCGTACGATTTGTCAATGAGTTCGTAAAAGCATTCTTTAGTTGCATTATCCTTCTCCTCAGCAGGGGCGTGTGCACATATCATTATGCTGGTATGCAGATCCGAACATCGTTGTCCTTTTTGAATTTGCGGTCCGTATTCTCCTGCTCTTGTGACTTAAGGATCTGCTTGATGATTGCAGAGATTTGTTCCTACTGGCTGCCGACTTGATCCCTCTCGAGTTCAGGTGCCTGGCATTGGCACTTGCTTCTTGGTCAGCGTTCTCGGTGGTGTGCTCCTCAATGGCGGACTGGATGATATCAAATTGTTTATAGAGTTTGTCGAGTTTACTCTTTTCACTTCGGCTTGATCTTTCGACACAAAAACACAAAACTTGTGATTTGTTGTTTAACATACCCTTTTGTGTTTGGACTAAACACCAATAAACATATTAATATTCAACTAACACAAACAATATTTATTGAACTAAACATTAAATTAAAGAATTGTAATCTTGGAAAACAAAAGAAATATTCATATTTTATGACTATAGGATTGGAACAGAACAGGAGTCAAGTTCGAGAACAATAGAACACAGCTTTAGGTACCAGTGTTTGTTTTCTATTTCCTTCGTAAGATGGTGCTGCCACAATTACTTCTCTTCTTCTTTTCGACAGTGCTGCCACCACACATATGTATGTCATTTATGATGTGTGCACGATAACTGGAATAATTTGCCATCACACCCAATTTTTAAATTTTTGAAATTCCTTCGTTGAATTTAAAATCGGACAGACTAAAGACTAGAGCAGTGGTTCTTAACCTTTTCGAGCTCACGGAGCACTTCTAATTACATGAAACCTTCACGGAGCACCTTACCAAATAACATTGATTCTAGTAATTTGTATTTTATTTTTTTATTTATTCAACTCAAATAACTACAATATACAAAAAATAAAATATATTCAATATATTTAACAAAACTAAATTGTTACAAATTCAAAATGACTTAAAATATAATACAAATTCAATGGGATATTTGAGCCTGGTGAGTTTTACATATTTCGCCAATGTTGGGTCTAATAAAAGATATTGCTACCCTCATTTCCTCTTCTAAATCGAGAAGTCTTTCTCGTTTTTTAGTTTTTATATTTGTTAATGTTGAGAATCCAAGTTCGCAGATATATGATGTAGCAAATTGTAATAATATTGCTATTGCCTTCTTAGATAAAGATGGGTATTCATCTTGGACGGAAATCCAAAATTGTTCATTAGACAATTTTATGAACTCCATCTTCAGAGATCGATCTGTAGACAAGGAAATAATTTCTTCTTCTTCTTGTAAAGACAGTTCCAAATTAGAAAATTCAAATGTCCCAAACGGATTTCGTATCCAGTCATAGGATTCTAATTTAAGGGATGGGAAGTAACATTCGATTTTTTCTTCCAATATTGTTAGATGTTCTATTACGGCAGGAATAATATCTGCGACATTTTTAGTTTGAATTGAAGGAAACATATCAAGCGTATTGTTTTTTATTATTCGATTTTTCCAATGCAATATATTTTTATTGAATCCCAGTATTTTATCCGTGGCTGTTAAAATATTCTCATTTTTACCTTGAATACTTGTATTTACTGAATTTAAGTATTTAAAAATATCAGCTAAATATGCCAATTTAGCACACCAAATATCATTTTCAAAATTTTTTGCAAATTTATCCACAGCGGCATTTCGGAAATAACACAACAATTCATCTTTGAGCTCTAATAAACGACATAGGACTTTACCGCGAGACAACCATCTTATTTCAGTGTGCAATAGCAAACTTTCATACTTAGCATCCATAGATATACAAAGCTGTTTAAAAATGCGTTCCTGCAGAGGCCTTGATTTAATATAATTTACTATTTGTACCACTTCATCCAAAACATATTTTAAAGTGTTTGGCAATGTTTTTGAAACTAAAACTTCCCGATGTAAAAAACAGTGTGTAGATATGATATTTGGATTATTTTCCTTCACAAGTGTAACACATCCTTTAATAGATCCTGCCATTGATGGACATCCATCTGTACAAATTCCAACGCAGAAATCCCAGGATATTTGGTATTTTTCTAAATATGTAGTAATACAATTAAAGATATCTTTTCCTTTTGTATGTCCTGTAAGCTCTCTGCAGCAAAGAAATTGATTAACTATTTCATTTTCATCAATGAACCGAACGAATGCAAGTAATTGAGCTTTACTGCTAATATCAACAGATTCGTCTATTTGCAAAGCAAAAAATTTCTTTGAAAGCTTATTATTAACCGTTTCCTCGATATCAAGTGACATGTCTTTTATTCTTTTTTTTATTGTATCATTAGATAGGGGAATTTTCATAATCTCATTTATTGCATCCTCTCCAAACATGATTTTGACTATTTCACAACATGACGGTAAAATTAGACTTTCTGCTATAGTATGTGGTTTTAGTTTCAATGCAATTAACTCGGCTACCTTGTATGATGCAATTTGCGCCTTTTCAGATATTGTCATAGCACATTTAAATTGTTTTGCTTGCTTATCTTGCATGCCCAATAAACTTTTAAAGTAATCCTTATTTTTTGAAACAAGATTAGCATGGGTAGTAGTAAGGTGTCGGTTTAATTTAGCCGGAAACATAGCACTATTGGACAGTTCTACACCGCATACAACACATTTAGGAATTGGACACTCCTTTTCACCGGTCCATGTAAATCCCAAATTGATGTATTCGTCAGAATACTGTCTATAAGTCTTCCTTATTTTATTACATGTTGACACATCTTCTGTATTACCACTATTAATACTACTCCGACTTGTACTTGGTCCATCATTAATATTTTTCTCAGAATTACATTTTCGTTTCAAGAACTTGTCCATGGCTAAATAAATTGGGAATAAGAATAAGTACATACATATATATATACGCGTAAATAGAGGTATTTTTCGAAAGTGTTTAATGCAGAATAAGAAAATTAAGTTTATGAAAACATAGGAGATTGATATTAAGTTTATTTAAATAAATAAATACAATAAATATGTATGTACACATATTTATTTAATTTTTTATTTTAAATTTATGTTAACTTACAATTATAACGTAATATACTTACTGAAATAAATTTTTTCACTTTTTTGGCACAAATTTAATCAAATAATTATTGAAAACACATTGGTTTACTTTGTGTATTTGAAATGCGGCCTACTTGATTTAAATTTTTGTTTGAACTAAGTACATACCGCATATATGTACATATATTTGAAATACAGCCTGCTCGATTTAAATTTTTGTTTGAACTAAGTACATACCGCATATATGTACATATATTTGAAATACAGCCTGCTCGATTTAAATTTTTGTTTGAACTAAGTACATACCGCATATATGTACATATATTTGAAATGCAGCCTGCTTGATTTAAATTTTTGTTTGAACTAAGTACATACCGCATATATGTACATATATTTGAAATGCAGCCTGCTTGATTTAAATTTTTGTTTATAACTAAGTACATACCGCATATACATATATTTGAAAGTTTGTTCTAATAAATTTATATGTATATTTTTTTATACTATATGAGTTTAGCTTTCGTTTCGCGGAGCACCTGCGACAATCTTGCGGAGCACTAGTGCTCCGCGGAGCACCGGTTAAGAATCACTGGACTAGAGGCTAAGCTATAATGCGTATGAGTGTGCATCAGCTAGTGTTAAATTTTAACGAAAGGTTTCGTCATGTTTCCAAAAAAGCAGGTCTACCCATTATAGGCATTTGTGCGCATGTCCATATGTCAGAAATTGTTTTGTTTCATTCAGCGGAAAAAATGTCGTGCAGCATGTTATGTGGATGTCAGCAGCTATTTGCTCCTTTTGTTGTAATACAGCGGGTGCTTTTTGTCATACAGACATGGATTTTTCTATACATATTCGTTCATGGACTCCATTATAGGTTGGCGCATGAGGATGTGTGTATTCGCACACTCTACCATCCGCGTTTGACACTAGCTGATGCACACTCATGCGCATTATAGTTGAGCCTTAAGGCTCAATGCGCGTCAAATTTTAACGAAATGCTTCATCATGTTTCCTAAAAATTCAGGTCTACCCATAATCAGCATTGGCACACATGTCCAAATGTCAGAAATTGTCGTGCAGCAGGTAGTTAGAGACATTGTGCAGATTAAAACAAATAAGTTTAATGTTTGAAGCAATTTCTATACTAAAACAAATGAAAGATTTATTATATAAATTATATGAAGCTATTTGCTCCCAGGTTTTGCTCTTTTTTATTTTGTTGTAGGTTGGCGCATAGACATGGATGTTTCCTCGCATTTTCAATAATCGTTTGAATTATTCTTAGACCAACAAATGCACTTTTGTTCGCCATTTCGTTGTTTATGTCCCATATGTCAAATTCGCATATGCGCGGTGCTTAACGAAACATTTCGGTTTTGAACATGCTAAACGAAATGCTCGCAATCTTTCATGGACTCCATTATATGGTAGGTTGGCGCATAGGGATGGGTGTATTCACACATTCAGTCATGCGCGTTTGACACTAGTTGATGCACACTCATGCGCATTATAGTTGAGCCTTTAGAACTACAAGCCGTATATACAACCCAGTATTGCTGCTTTTTTTACATACGAAAATAAAAATTAGGCTTCACGCTTTGCATTGAGTCTAATTCGTGTTTATCAAAAGAAGCAATTTGTTTTCAGAAAAATAATATGAAAAAATGCCGAATCAGTCAAAAGGAAATGCCGTCTCTAAATCTTATCAATATTTTTCACTCAACTCATGTAGATTGTCCTGCCGCATTGTTCATGACACGTTACATTTGAATTCAAATATTTTGCCGTCGAAATATTCGATAAAGGTAGTATGAAAATCAGTAAATGAGTATACTACTGCAATTCTATTCACACTATAATTGATAACTTTGCTTATCTTGAAACACTTTCAATTTGATAACGAATTAAATGAAATATGAGGTCTGTTCCCGTAAACAAAATAATCAGCACAGAACAGTACAAAACAACACAAATATTTGAAAGTCTGTTCTAGTACAACAAGAATATAGAATATTTAAAGTCGAATATAATTTTGGCGATTACTCAAACGTTTTAAATTAGTTTAATTGTTTTTCTATTTTTGGAGTAGGTTGTTCGTAAGAAGAATAAATGAAACCAAATGAAATTCCAATAACATTTTCCTTAACTTACATGTTTTGCTGTAACTGTTGACATATGGCATGTCTGACGTCATGAAGAACGCAACAAGCTCTTAAAAAATTACATAATTTAAACATTTGGCTTAACTGTGTTCCTGTACATTCTTTATGTTCTGCTTCTCTATGAGAAGTTTTCACCACCACTCTAAAAATGACAGTCTTCACAATGTAGTGCCGAAAGCACGGGAACAGGCCTATGAAGAATGAAAAGAAATTCAAGTTCAAATTCCACAGAAAATTCTGTGGGCAGAAAATTGAAGACTGTCAATTTCAAAATAAAAACAACAAACGACAGTTCATTCAGAATTGAATAAGGAAGAATTGAATATATTTATTGACGTTTCTTGGATTCTGTTCATTACAGAAATAAAGTACTAGAGAGATAGCATACTTCTACGTCCCTTTCCCTTAAAATTATTTTGACAGCGTTTTTTATAACATTTTCCCCAGGTTTTTACCGACACGGCGGACAAGAATACGTGTGAGCTCTTCGAACAGCTGATAGCCTTCCCATGCAAGCGACTGAGGTGGAATATTTAACGGTCGCCACGGCAACAACAATATCATAGCTAAAATTATTACAACTCAATGCAGGTTCTAGAATTCAAATCCGAATTCAAATTAGGTCTGTTCCAATTGCTGTGAAATTCACCGAAATTCAGAGTAAAAAATTTCCCCACCCTGCGAATTTCTGCCACAGAAAATTCTGTGGGCAGAAAATTGAAGACTGTCAAGTTCAATATATAAGCAACAAGCGACGGTTCATTCAGAATTAAATAAGTAAGAATTGAATATAATTCTTGACGTTTCTTGAATTTTGTGAATTGCTACGAAACGTCGTTCCACAAGTTTGTGCACAGTTTCTCTCTCAAAGAGAGATTTTTACCCCCACTTCTGGAAATTTGCTCAACTACGAATTTCTTTGCACAAATCAATTGCAACAGACCTATTCATAAATGAACTAATACAGATATCAGACTCCCTCGTCTCTTACCGCTAACCCCTTTTGAACAGCTTGCTGTTTTTGTAGCGTCTGTGAATACATGAAAGCCGTTTCAAACAGCTGAAAGGCTTCCCTTCAAAAATAATGAGGTGAAAGACAGCATTTATTTGAAAAATACCATCTTTATTTGGGCGTTATTTCTAACCATTAATATCAGAAATATGAGAGCAAGGAGATTTCCATCTTCGGCGATTTTTTTCCATAGTCAACAAAAGAGAGGAATGTGAGAGTAGTGGAAATCCCTTATAAATCACAAGGACTTTCACAAAAACCATGGATCCACCACAATACGGCGGCCGATTCGTAAATTTTGTGGGCTAAGAGAGAGAGAGAGAGAGAGATTCAAGAATTTTGTGGGAAAAAATCGTGTGAAGTTGGCCACAACCATGTACTTTTGTTCAAAAAGTGTTCAGTTGGTTCATGACTTTTGTGGTAGGATTGGGTGAATAAAAGTGTAATGCCACGTATTATTTACAGAAATATTTACCATCAATTTACTACATTAATGTAATATAAAGCCTATTTCTATGTCATACGTGAGAAATGAAATCACTTTCATAGCATTCATTCATACATTCGAAAAAAGTTAATTAACATTTTTTATTTGCTAAAAGGAATTCCTACATATTGAAACTAAAACTATTGAAAAAATATTTGCCAAAATTTGGAAGTAATTTCAATTCACAAATGGATTTTTCTCTACACATTTTTTTTTGTTTTCTTTCGAAACTTCCCCCTTAGTCCGTTCAAAGTGATTTTGTCGTCAAAATATAGTCAGCTGTTTATCTTCGCACCAATCTGTCAAAAAATGTTCAACATGTTCTATAATGACATGCGATGGTCTTACGTATAACGATCCTCTCATCACTCTTATATCGTTCTTAATTAGGTCGCCGCAAGGCACCACCGCACTATTGTGTTTCAGGCATAAAGCTCGAGATCATCTGAATGTGAATGTACTTATGTGAATGTGTATTAGTTGATGCGAACAGGATTAGCCGACATTTGCGGCATTGGCACTAATTCAAGCGTCAAATGTTCACCACCAAAAACAGGGAAACTAAGAGACAAGTGTATGTTCGCAAAATGCATTCAATTACGTTCTTATTATGAGACTGGAATATTCCATTAAAACGACGACGAACTAACAAGTTCAGGATAAACAAATTAGGTCTGTTTCAAAAGTTTTTGCACCAAATTTTGAAGACTGTTGTCGAGAATCGAGACGTATAAACATTGTGATATTGGTGGCTTATGGAAGGCGAAAGCGAACAGAATGAATTTCATTGGCATATAAGGCGATGTGTCAAACTGACAGCAGGCGCTTTCGGAATTTGCATCGAGCTTTAATTCTCCTTTGTTCTTTGTCATCGCCAGTGAATGTAAAAACCTCTGAGTGGTGAAAAATTTCAATAAATTACGGGAGCGAAAACGTGCAACTTATGCAATTTTTAAGAGCTTGTTGGGATCTGTATGACGTGAGAAACGATATATGCCAAGTTAACAGCAAAACATGTAAATTAAAAAACAGGTTTTTTGTAGTTCATTTGGTTTCTATTCTTCCGAACTACTAATTAAAAAAAATTGAACTATTTCAAAACTTTTCAGTAACCGCCAATACTATATTCGAGATTAACACATCAAGTGGTTTGACAGAAAACCAACAAAATAACAAAATCATTGGTTCAAAGGACAGGGTAGGGATAATTTTCGTGACAGCGCTCTTTTGACAAAAATTATTCAACTTTCGTACATACATAATTTTTAGTTTTACCTTAATCCACAGTACATAACTGTAAAGACATTCAACTGTAAATTGTAGTATTTTTGGAAATGTTTTAAAATTTTTCCTGATTGCAGTTTTCGTCAATATATTTGTAAGAATTATTTTGTTCGAATGATTGGCATTTTTGGACGACTTTTTATAATGAATAATCAATAACCAGCTTCAATAATTATTTATAGATCGTATGAGATTGACGAACAGTGTCCTAGAAATAAATCATGGGCAATCTCGCTAATTTTTGACACTATTGAGGGCAGATATCAAAAGCATGATAGCGCTGTTCTGTACTCCTAACAAATATGCGTGAAATAAAGTAGCATGAGCGACTTGAGAGCGGATAAGCTTAATGCCTGACACACAATAGTGTGGTGGTTCGTTGGGTTGGCTTTCAACGCACACAATTCAATGACTATGCACATAATACTGCGGCGACCTGCGTAAAGTACAAAATGATAGCGGTGAGATCAAAGTGACACGTATGACCCTCGCATGTCATTATCGAACATGTTGAAGAATGCTTGACAGATCGGTGCATTTTAACGACAAAATCAATTTGAACTCAGACTAAGGGGGAAGTTTCGAAAGGAAATATAAAAAATAATTTGCAGATAGGATCCATCTGTATGGCTTCAAAGATACAGCTCACGAACCTACCGCCTTCTTTCTGATTCATACATTCATACATCCTGGTTGCCGCTACAGACACAGATCCCCCGCTGTATTAGCATTAGCACATTTTCCTTAATTAAGTCCTTTAAGTAAAATTCTTTGAGCATAATATATTTTGAGCGAACGAAAACAGATGACACCACATTTTTCATCTGGTATTTGAGCATTCATCTGGTATTAACAGCTGATTAACGCAGTACGTCATCGCACCCCTCCGTAAGGCCCAAACCAATACAATCCGGTGCGTGAGTTGCGTCTTGTCAAAAAATTGACAACTCATAAGATCTAATAAGAGGGAGCGAGACCACGAGTGTGGGCTGTATGTGAAATGCATCAGAATGGATGAAGTTGGCGAACTTTTAACTTTTCTTCCGTTTGACAGTTTATTGTCACATGTAGAATTTATTATCATGGTCGTGGGGGATTCTATGTATGTATATATATTTCGGACGCAAAGCACGTATTTCATTGGGCACCTCTTTGCAGTCCGACATATACGATTTTTGTGGATGTCAATTGCAAAGCACACACCGGATTCTATGGGCTTGGGCCTTAACACTGAAGTCGAACGCACTACCGCACTATTGTGTTTTGGCATAAAATCCGTGATATAACGTGGGGGATCCATGGTTGACTAGGGGTTTTCCAATGGAAAGTAGAATATCTCTTTCATTCCATTATCTTTGGGGTCTATGCTCCCTTTCCACTGTTTATTATTGTAAATAGTAAATATCATTAAAGACTGTTTTCTGTCTCAGTTCGGAAATGAATGCAGAAATTGATGTTTTTATAAGCAATTACACTTTAATCGACTCAGATATATTTCAACAGTGGATCGAAGGATATACCTGTAAGTCCTAGCAACCCAAAATGCGTGTCGCATACAATCACGTTTTCTCATTTGTAGCATCAGAAGCCTCATATTATTTAAAGCAAAAATGCTTCGGTCAGTTTATGGGCGCCCATGTAGATTTAATAGTTTCTGATATACTGGACCAATATCGCACTTATTCCTTACTAGAGCGATTACTTCATTCTCCCATAAAATTATCCGAGCAATCTTCGTTTCAATTGGATCCGCAAACACGAACATTTATTATTGAAAAGTAAGTTCACAGCAATCAGAAGGATTGACGTTATTTGTATATGTATTCACCTTATTGAAGGTATTATTCTCTTGATGATTCTGTTGCAAGAGAAATCTTAGGCAAGAAGTTGTCTTCCCGTTACCGCAAAGATTTGGATGAAGTATCAGAGAAGACTTTTGTGAAGCTCAAGTCGTGCAGGTAAGATCGCCAAGATGATGTTTACTGTGTTCTTTCTCTATCAAATTATTTTTATGGATGAATGTGCCAGCTTTTTTGGAGCCAACCAATTCTCAGTCAGATTTTTCACAATTTGACCTTCACAGCGGCAGCTGTCAGTTTCTGTTTATTTGTAAATTCATAAAATAAACCTGCATCTCCATAATACATTTTTGCCTGTACATTTTTAGTGTTTTGTAAAGTACCATCTGCTGTTGAAAGAATAAGGGGTGATCTGTGTGATAAGGCAGCAAAAAAGCAATAGTTGAAAGCAGTTGAATGTGATGAATGATGCTGTGAACTGCTTCCGACTGCTGTAGTGGCCACACTGATTGCTTTAGCTGCTGCACAGTTGATCAGTGACTGCTAATTTTTTTGAGGCAGTCAGAGTTCATATCAAAAGTTGACGGCAGTTGAAGCAGTTTGGGTTTATGTTTACAATTCACGAATTTTGACTTTATATCTGAAACACAATAGTGCGCTGCTGCGCTGCGTTGTCGTTAAACGCATACAAATCAATAGCCACGCACCGAATAATGCGGCTACCTACTTAAGAACGATATGAGAGCGATGAGAGGATCGTTACACGTAAGACCATCGCATGTCATTATAGAACATGTTGGAAATTTTTTGACAGATTGGTGCGATGATAAACAGCCGACTATATTTTGACTACAAAATCACTTTGAATTCGGACCAAGGAGGAAATATTGAAAGTTAAATATAAGATTTGTAGAGTACAATCCATCTGTATTCCTGCAAAGATTCAGCTCACGAACTTACCACCTTCTTTCTGATTGATACATAATGTGTTGCAACATTTTAAATGTTTGGTAACATGAGTACGCCACATTAGCAACAAAAAGCAATTTCTTGTTTTGATTAGCTTTATTAGCATTCATTTTTCGTAATTAAGTTAAAAGTGCATTTTTTTGAACAGATTATTGTTTGATTTGACATTTCGCAAACAGTTGACAAAATATTTCTCTTATGGTATTTGAGAGAGAGAGAGAGAGAGAGAGAGAGAGAGAGAGAGAGAGAGAGAGAGAGAGAGAGAGGAAACAGCTGATTATCGCAATGCAGGAGCAGAGTAGGTGATGAGTCATCGCTCTCATATCGTTCTTTTCTTCTTCATCTTCATCCAAGCAGCTTCTGCAAAAATAATCATATGGGGCACCCACCCTGCGAGAATGAGTGCCAATTTCAAAGTGCCCTTTTGTGACTCCAATGAGGGCCTTTATGAGTGCTTGCTGACTCTAAGTAGACTGGGTGATCGTTTTAGTTTAAGTAATATCTTTTGTTTTAAGGCAGGTGGTGACTTCTAGCCATTTGTAATTAGTGGTTTTAATTCTGTGGATCTTTAAAATATGGTAGGCTGTAGCGAACGGCATGGAAGGTGGTACCCCTGCTATTGATAGGGATAAAGTTGTACGAAACCTGGCGAGTTCATTGGCCTTTAGTTTCCAGGTATGGCACAGGATCCCGGCATCCACATGAGGTGAATGTTGAAATGCTCAGCCATCTCGTTAAGCGACAGCCTGCAATAAAATGATATTTTTGAGTAGAACATGACATTATCCAGAGCTTTTATAGCGGTCTGACTATCGGAACAGATGAACAGAGATGACCCATGACAACGCCTCTTTAATCGCTATGGTTTCTGCCTGAAAAACGCTACAGTGATCGGGGAGCTTGAAGGAGATAGCAATGTTGAGATCTTGGGAATATACACCCACACCCAACCCTTCGCCTGTCTTCGATCTATCTGTGAAAATACGCAGAGGATCTTCCAAAGTTTGCTTGTTAGACATCCAGTCCGATCTGGAAGGAATGCTGATCGAGAATTCCTTCCCGAAGATAGCTTGCGGTATTAGGCGGTCAGTGTCGTTAGGAAGGAAGGTGAATTCCTTGAGATTGGTTGAGAGACCAATGTTGAGTTCAGACCACTACCTGTACTAAGTGTCATGCATTTTATAGATATTATTCATATTTGAGCAAAAAGCATACATTAAATGTTTATTCATTAATATCTACCTTACCGACAGAAACTCCTATAAGGTTAGGTTAGGTTAGGTTGTAGTAGCTGACTGCTGCAGAGCAGTCACACTTAGGCTAGAGTAGGCCAATTGTGATACCACGCGGATTGACTTCTCCTAACGCTGGAACCAGTTGGTGCTGCTGATGAACCGATTTAGTTGGCCAATGCTGGCACTTTTTAGCTCGTTACGGTCGCTGAAGTAGTAGGCTCCTAGATGCAGGAACCTACGACTGGCAAGAGCACTGCAGGAGCAGAGAAGGTGATGAGTGTTCTCTTCCTCCTCTTCATCCATGCAGCTTCTGCAAAAATCATTATATGGTGCACCCATCCTGCGAGCATGAGTGCCAATTACACAGTGCCCGGTTATGACTCCTATAAGGGTCCTTACTGAGGGCTTGCTGAGTCCAAGTAGACTGAGTGACCGTTTTAGGTTAAGTGATGGCCAGATTTCTTTTGTTTTAAGGCAGGTGGTGCCTTCTAGCCATTTGTCATTGGTGGTTTTGATTGTATGAATCTTTAAAAGATGATAGGCTGTAGCGATCGGCATGCAAGGTGGTACCCCTTCTATCGATAGGGATGAGGTTGTACCACACCTAGCGAGTTCGTCGGCTTTGCAGTTTCCTGGTATGTCACAGTGTCCCGGCACCCACATGAGGTGAATGTTAAAATGCTCGGCCATCTCGTTAAGAGACAGCCTGCAATTAAGGGATGTTTTAGAGTAGAACATGACATTGTCCAAGGATTTTATGGCGGCCTGACTATCGGAACAGATGGTGATATCCCTTTTTGATATCACATTGTTTTTAAGCCAGGACAGCGCCTCTTTAATCGCTATGGTTTCTGCCTGAAAAACGCTACAGTGATCAGGGAGCTTCACGGAGATAGCAATGTTGAGGTCTTGTGAATAGACACCCGCACCCACCCCTTCTTTTGTCTTTGAACCATCCGTGAAGATGCGCAGAGGATCTTTCAGTGTTTGCGTATCAGTCATCCAGTCCGATCTGGAGGGAATACTGATTGAGAATTTCTTTTCAAAGATGGCCTGGGGTAGTAGGCGGTCGGTGTCGCTAGGTAGGAAGTTGAATTCCTTGAGTGTTGAGTTCGGACCACAATCGAAGTGTTTTGAGTCTCATGGCTGTACTTGCTGCTGCTTGTTTCCCGAATATTTCCAGAGGTGGGAGGTGGAGGAGAATATTCAGTGCGTCTGACGGAGTAATTCTCAGTGCCCCGCTGATACACAGGCAGGCCAGTCTTTGTACTCGGTTGAGTGCATTGCAGTTTATAGCCTTGTTTAGTGCTGTCCACCAAACTGAGACACCATACAAAAGTGTCGGTCTGACAATAGATATGTAAATCCAGTGAGCGATGCGAGGTTGTAGGCCCCATTTGCATCCAATGGCCTTTTTGCAGCAATAAAGTGCAGAAGAGGCTTTTTTTTACCCTTTCCTGGATATTGAGCTTCCAGTTTAGCTTGCTGTCGAGAGTGAGACCCAGAAATTTCGCACTGGTGGTTAGCTGTAATGTGGTGCCGCACAGCAGTGGGGGGTCGAATTGGGAGATTTTGTATCTTTTGGTGAAGAGTACGATATCCGTTTTTTGTGGGTTGACGCCAAGTCCGCATGTTTGTGTCCATGCCTCTAGCTTGTCAAAGGCATTCTGCATTATGTCTCTTAGAGTAGAGACGAATTTGCCGGATGCCGCTATGGCAATATCATCCGCATACGCCATAACTTTGCACCCTACCTCTTCCAGTATTAGTAGCAGTTCATTTACCGCTACGTTCCAAAGAAGGGGTGAGAGAACACCTCCTTGTGGGGTGCCCTTATTAACTCCTCTATGGATCTTAGCGTCTCCCATCTGAGAGTGTATTACTCTGGTGGTGAGTAGCTGATGAATGAAGGCCACTAGGGGCTTTCCGATCCCGAGGTTGCTAAGCGCAAGTGAAATTGCTTCCGGGTTGATATTGTTAAAGGCACCCTCGATGTTGAGAAAAGTCACAAGTGTGTATTCTTTGAACTCGAGAGATTTTTCGATGGTGCCTATCAGAGAGTGGAGGGCTGTTTCTACAGATTTGCCCTTGTTGTAGGCATTTTGTGCAGATGAGAGTCTGCATGCTGGGATAGCAGTCCTTAGCATCACGAGAGCCCTTCGCCTTGTTAAAGAGCTTCCTACAACGTGGCAGAAGGTCAATTTCATAGTTCCACCAGGGAGGTTTAGACTTGCCTCTTTGCCTGCTGATTGGACATGACATTGCCATTGCATTGTTGAGGGTTTTTGTGAGGCTTTTCCACCGAATGTTCGAGATCAGTGGGGTTGCTCGGGATGGAGATGTTGGTGCTCGACATTGTTGCCGCAACAATCTCTCTATATCTGTCCCAGTTGGTTCTCTTAGGATTCCTAAAGACCCTTGGGGATGGGGGGGCACTCGCTATACTGAACATTAGATAGCGGTGATCAGAGAAGGAGTGATCGGATGATACCCTCCAATTGCTGATTCTGTCCGCTATATGGTCAGACACGAGTGTAAGGTCTAGGACTTCCTGTCTATTCCTAGTTACGAAGGTAGGTGTATTACCTTGGTTACACAAGTCTAATCTACTACTTACAAGGTAGTTGAAAAGGTACTCACCTCTTTCGTTGATGTCCGTGCTTCCCCATATTGTGTGATGGGCGTTTGCATCACAGCCTAGGATTAGCGCGGTTTTTGTTCTTTCCGCCTCAGCAATCGTCCTTTTCAGCGTCTCTGACGGACATTCCCCATGGTCATGGGCCATGTAGGAGGAGACTAGCCATAGTTTGGTTTTGCCTGCCTCCAGGCAAACAGTGACTGAGTCTCGATCGCTAAGGTGGGAGAGAATATGAGTATTCAAAGAACTCTTTGTAAGTATGCAGGCTCTTGGCTTACCTTCATTCCTTACATAGTAGAGGTTGAATTGCTGAGTCCTTAGTCCACGAACTATGTCGTTGACTACCCAGGGTTCCTGGGCCAGGACGATGTCGTCTCCGCAGGTGTTAGCGCGGAGAAGAAGAGCGGCCGAAGCCGCGATGGAGTGGTGGAGATTAATCTGTGTCACCCGGAGCATAGCTGTCGGGTAACGTGTCCGTCTTAGTTCCGGACACAATCTCCACCACTGTTAAATTAGCCTCATCGTCGGTGTCAGACACCAGAAGAGAGTCTTCTTGACTATTGGGCGGGGTGCAGAGAGAGACTAATGTCATCAGCTTCCTGACCATGGGAGGAGCCTGAAGTAGTGGGTTGAGGCTCGCTTGAAGCAGGACGGTCTTTCTCCTCCTCTGCTACCGCCATCAGAATATTACCGACAGTTTAAGCAGCGGAGGTGGAGGGAGGCTGTTCCGCTTTCGCGCTTGTCTCCCCATCCTTTTTATACACCTTCAGGGTGATTGTCCCAAAGCCGTAGTGGATGACACCTTCCGACTTGGCAAGTGGGTCCAGTGATTCTTTGTTTATCACGATCACTGCGGACCTCGTTTCTCCCTTTAGTTCATCCAGCTTGACAACCTTCCAATTGTGGGTAGGAAGGTTTGGGTTGCAAAGTTGGATGAACTTTAGGATTGTTGCAGGGTCTGAGGGGCTTCGCGGAAGGTAAGTGCGGGTTCTTGGTCTACTGGGGATTTGATCTCTCGTTGCAACCTCGAGCCGCGCCCCCTTCCACACCTCACCCAGTCTGCTGATGGCTTTTTTAAAGAGATCAGCCGATCTCTGGCACGTGAAAGTCACGAGCTTAATATGACCCTGGTGCCATCCTCCGTCACGCCCTACAGGTGCAAGGCCTCCGTTTTCCAGCACCAGGCTCAGATAGATGTCATTAATCGCTGACTCCACCTTCTTCCAATTCAGTGGAGAGATGGCGCAGTCAGCGTTTCCTCTATCTAATATGGCGTAAGTGATTTCGCCTTTCAGCACTTCACTATACGGCCTGGTGAGCCTTCTGGCAATATTTATTGTTTCACCACTCGGTTTCAGCCTTTTAGGCTCCGAGGGTGACGCCTCCAATAACGTGGCGCGTTTGGGCGTAGTGCCCCTGGTAGTGTCCGCCTGTGGTTGGCTTTTCACTACATTTGTAGCCCAAGCTAACGACCTCTTGCTACTGTCGTTTAGCTTCTCCGGTGGAATGCCTTTAAGGCGCTCCAGAATCCGGGCAGCAGAACGCCTATCCTTGTATCTTTTGAGGGAAGGTCCTGGGACCTTCGAGGAGGAGGCAACTCCGCGGGCGGAGATTGTTTTTTCCGTGCAGGAACTCTTAGTGGGGGTTACCGTGCAGGTATTTGGTTTATGAGGCTCCACGCGGCCTTTGACAGTCTTTAAGGCGGTGTGAGCCGCCTTATCCGTCGGCACTTCAGGAGCCAAGGTTGGTCTGGAAGAACTTCCAGCCGGCGAGGGAGCACCGGTCTCTTTATTATTATTATTTTTTGTTTTTTTTTTTTGTATTTTCGTTCATATTAAGTCCCACGAGTAGCGGAGAAAAGGAGGTCCGGCTGTGCAGAGATCCGCATTACACAGCTAAGATTAATCCTGAATCTGGGAGTGTGCCAGTACACCCAGATACTCCGTTTGCGACTGAGCTATTATTTTAGGTTGGCCCCCAGCCAAGCTGATCCTCGGCACGGGTCGTATGACACCTTGATCCAGCCCGCCGGAGATTGAAGGGAGAGATAGGATGGAGGGAGGGACGGGATGGTTACATCTTAGCTTCGGGTCTCCTCATAGAGAATAAATTCCCTTGAGTCATTGACCTTTACTAAGCCTTCGCACCGCGTCAAGGTGTGTAACCACGCGAATTTACAGCGTGAACATACATACGTTTTGATCGTTTGTTTACCCCTCCTCAATGTGTTGAATACTTAACACAAAAAATATAAAAAATATCGGGTAAACGAGACCTTCAATCTACCATAATACTATGGTTGGGAAGGAGGATCAGCTGTTCTCAATAGCTCATACGTATTCACAGACACGGTGCGAAAAGCTTATAAAAAAACGCTGTCAAGCGGCAAGAGAGGATCTTATTGCTGGCACTATTGTGTTTCAGGCATTACTGAGTCACGAATGAGCCGCCATTTTCGTCGGGTACTTGATTTCTCCAAACAGGTGTACGTAATAATGAGACAATGTGCGATGACTCACAAGTAAATGCCATTCATTCATGAATAACCGTCAAAAAGTAGGTGAAAGTCTTGTCATATTCGTCGATGGACTAGACAATCAACTTTGAAGTCTTCGTATCTGCGCAGTGAAAAGCAAAAAATCAAGCAACTTTTCCTACTTCGACTAAAGCAAATACACATGTATTATTTGGTTTACTTTTCAGATCCCGGACGAGCTCGTATTCGGTTTCAATAGTTTCTTTATTATTTACTTCAAGTTTACAAAATAATATTACAAATTATGTTCACGTTTGGTGACGCTTTACTATGAACTTCACTAAGTTAAAATAGTGTCTACGTTTGTCGACGTTCCACTTACTTCTGCTGCCTACCTACTTTCCTATTGCAACTCATCGGCTCTCGTGATATCTAGTCCGCTTAACCAATGGCTGTCTTGTGGCGTGTTTGTCTGTTAATTTGAATATGTACTTGCCGGTCCGGTTTCTTATCCCACACACATGTATGAATATGTGGATACTCTGGGTAAAGTAAGAGGCATCCACGGCGAATCATTCGCCATATGAACTGTGAATCATATTTTTGGTAACGACTGCAAATAACTCTGGATTGACCTTAGCATTAGATTAAATATTTCCATTTTCTGTATGAATACGCGGGCCGTGATATTATGACGATCTGAAAGATCTGGTAGTCGATACCCAACTTGAAACTCTCTGGTCTTTTCGAGGATTTGTGTGAAGATTTAGCATATAGTCCATTTCTCAAGCCTCCTCCTTGTTGTTGCTTATGGACATTTTGATTCAAATATCTAAAAAAAGATAAGAAAATAAATACCAATGACCCAGAATATATTCAGGCTTTTGAAGCATTAAAAGTAGATATAAGTGCACAGTTTTTACCGACGCAAGCAATTACTCAAAGTATTAACACAAGAAGGGCAACCTGTATGTTACGCTCCGAGATCCCTCAACGATCACGAAAAGAATTACTCTGTTACTGACAAAGAGTTCTTGGCGATTATATGGGCAGTAACGTAACAAAACACAACTCATATTGACCAACGATGCTGACAAAGAAATAGAGATGATACACAACTGACGTATAATATTCATCGACATGACTAGGGAAAAAGATTATTGGACGGACGTACATAAAAGATACATTTAACCAGGTCTCATCGGAATTTATACTGAGCTCTTATACTACGAGCTTAACAAAATTCAGCAATTATTGATAGAACTTTTCGGACATGATAAGCAAATTAAATTTATAAAAACAACGTTGAGGGCAAGAGAAATCGGAACATTAAAAGAAGCGCATAAACAAATCTTCATATATCATACCCAAGTAAGTGCCCATAGCGGAATTATCGAAACATACCACAGCTTCAAAAATAAAATCTACTACCCTCACCTAAGTAAAGATATTACTAGCATCATTAATAACTGCAAGATATGCTTAGTGACTAAATATGAACGTAAGCCAATAAAACTCAAATACGAACTTAGCCAGACACCAAATAGGCCCAATGAAATTATTCATATGGACATATGTTACTTCAGGAAACACCCATTTTTAACACTTCTGACAAACCGAAACTGGAAAAAAAAATAGAAACAGATTATTATTATTATTATTATTATTATAACTTTATTGAGAATATAAATAAATTATATTAGCAATAACAATAGTAAAGCGCTAACTACCAGGGTTTTGCGCTAATTGAAATATTTATATATTTTAAATAGATTGATCTAAATTTAGTGTTAGGAGAAGTGAATGAACTAATCTAATGTTATTCTCTGAAATACTTGATAAAAGAAGTTGTAACGATTGGCCGGTGATGGTACTGAAGGTTCTTGTGATGTGTTCGCATTGCAGCATGTGTGCATAGGTGAATGGTGGTCTTTGTTCACAAAAATTGCATGGAGCTGCCTGTTGTTTGGAGATAATATATGCGTGGGTTAACCGAGTATGACCCATTCTGAGTCTTACATAATTCTTAAGCATGTGGGGCGGTAGTTTCACAGGATAGATAGCCTTGATAGCTTCCGGGTTAATTATTGAATAGTAGTGTTGATAATTAGCCCAGTCATTCTTGGATTTTTTAGACATTAAAGCATTGGTATGTTTTTTGAAGTCCTTCTTGTTGAAATAGTAGAATTCGAAAAGCGGCTCTTTGAAGGCTTTTTTAGCTTCTAAATCAGCATATTCATTGCCATTAATGCCTTTATGACCCGGGACCCAGGCAATCCTTAGGTTTTTCCTTTTAGCAATTAGTTTGTCGCGGATTTCAAGAGCAATAGCGGAGTAATTGTTGATATTCTTAACTGCATTGATTGTTGATAGGCTATCAGTAAATATGATGGTATTTTTATTTCTTGCAGCTTGAATTGCCTTAAGAATGGCAAAAGCTTCTGCGCTAAAAATAGACAATGTTGGTTGTAAAAGATTTTTACTTATTATAGAGCCATATTCATCAACAACTGCAAATGCAGTCCCGTCCTTAGTTTTCGATGCATCAGAGAAGAAAAGTTGCCAATCATGTTTTTTTAGGTTTTCCTTTGCCTCTAGGAGTACGATTTTACATGTTTCCATAGTAATGTTGGTTTTGTGGAGATGTGTGAAAAGTGGGAAAAAGGATTCGTATGAAAGGTTCCAAGGCGGATGGTTGCAAGTAGACTTTTTACTAGTGATAATAGGAGTGTCTAGGTCTACTGCGGCTGTGATTGCTGTTTGCAGGGGTGAGGTGTATTTAGGTATTTTTTTACGTTTCATAATTTTAAAAGCGTCATCTTGAATTGGTGTTCGGAATGGAGAATTAACCTTTTGTAATATTTGCCATGTGAGATATTCGATTCTTTCAGTTAAGTTAGGAAGTCCAGCTTCAACTAAGATGTTTCTTATGGGCGTTGTACGAAATTCTCCAAGACACGACCTAATGGCTGTATGGTAGGGTGTTGATAAGAGTTTCAAGGATGATTTAGAGCATTTACCATAAATTGGAAGGCCGTAGTCTATTTTAAAAAGTATAATAGATCGAAGAACAGTAATTAAAGTATTTACATGGCAATAACTTTTTTTTGAGCTTAAGAATTTAATTAAGTTAATTCTGGTAGTCAGGCTATTTTTTATATAATTGCAATGATTCTTAAAGCTATACTTAGTATCAAATATTAACCCTAATATTTTGGAATGTTTTACATTTTTAATAGGTACATTATTAAGACATACGATAAGAGTTCACATTTTGACGTGAATATTTTAGAACCGGACTTATTACCCCAGTTGGATAAGTTTACAAGTATTTCTGAATAGATTGACGCTAGTAAACTAAGATGTTTACATTTTGATAACAGTATAAGATCGTCAGCATATAAAATATGGTTAATTACTGGAAAGTTTAGAACTATTTTATTTAACTTATTGAAAGCAATGACAAAAAGAGTAACTGATAATGGTGATCCTTGTGGGATACCATTTTTTAGACAATGGATGGAGGAATAAATGTTGTTAGTTCTCATACGGAATTGACGATTGGTGAGGAAAGCCTTAACATAGTTTAAGATTTTGGGTCCCACTTTCCATTCAATCAGTTGTTTTAGAATAACATGAGCGCCAATTCTATCGAAGGCTTCAGCAAAATCGATTGACAGTATTGAAGCATGAAGAAATAAAGAAGTTAAGGTGAAGAAGCGAGTCCATAGTGCTTCTCCCCTTTTTAAAAGCAAGTTGATTTTTATCAATTAGTTTGTTTTTTTCAATAAACCAGAAAATTCGTTTGGAAATAATTTTTTTCTAAAATCTTGCTGGTGCAGGGAAGAAGCGATATGGGACGGTATCCTGTTATGTTTGAGCGATCTTTGTTTGGTTTTGCTATAGGAATTATGGTTGCAACCCTCCATGTTTGGGGGATAATACCTTTGTCAAAAATGTAGTTGTAAAGAGCAAGTAGTTTTGACATAAGACATGGCGGGCTTTTTTTAAGCATTTCGTAGGAGATCCTGTCAAAACCAAGGGTTTTCCCTTTTGCGGACAGCTGTCGAGCTTTAGAAGTGTTATAGGAGATTCTATTAAAGCAGCTGAACGTGAGACGGTGTAATGCAAAATTGGCGCTGTTAAACAATCGTATTTTAGCTTTAAATAAGTTGAATGAAAATTGCTATCTGCATGGGATTTTTTCCCATGTCTTAGCAAAGTATGTGTTAATTTCAATTGGATTAGTTAAATTGGATGACTCGGTTTTTATGACCCTTATTGTGTTGGGGAAGTAATCACCTGTGAGACATTTTATATCACTCCACATCTTTTTAGGTGGTGAGTTCAGATTGATTTCGGAAGTAAATTTTTTAAAGCACATGATCTTTTCTAATTTTGCAGCTCTTTTAAATTCGGCGTAAGCCTTACTATAACTTACAAGGTTTGTGTCTGAAGGAGACTTTCTAAAAGCCTTGAATGCTGTTAGCTTCTTTTGTCTTAGGTTGCTAATCACCGGATTCCACCAGGGGACAGTTTTATTGTGGGCCTTTAGTGTTGTTTGGGGAATACTTAGATTGGCTGCGTAACGGATTGCTTTAGTAATAGAAGCGGCTTCCCTGTTTACTTCAATAAAAGTGCATCTATTTGAAATTTGATTTGAGAGCTCGGCCCGGAACACTTCCCATTTAGCTAAATCTGTCAGGTATTTGGGTTGAGGTTTTGGCAGTTTGAGGTTATTTCCTAAAGATAAGCTGGTCAAGACTGGGAAATGGTCACTACCATACAAGTCATCATAAACATTCCAGGCTGATTTTGGGATAAGATGAGGGGATATTAGGGTTAAGTCGATGTGAGAAAACGTACTATGGGTAGAAAAGTGGGTAGGGCGACCGTCATTTAAAATTGATAGGTTATTGTTGGCAATAAAGTTTTCGACCACCGTACCGCGGCTATTACCCGATGAAGATCCCCAAGAAGGGCTCCAGGAATTAAAATCACCTGTTAGAATGAATGGTGTTGAAATATTACTAATAATACTATCCAGGTCACTGGCTAAAAATGTTTGCTGAGGTGGAATATATAGGGAAACGATAGTTAGTTTGTATTTAAACTCAATTTCAACAGCGACTGCTGAGATGGGTGAATTTATATGTATGAATCTGTGCGGAATTGTCTTATGGACAAGGAGGCAGACTCCCTGTAGAGATATTATGCATGGGTTTGATTCATTTATAAGTAATTGAAGGGAGTGGAGATTGTTGTAGTAACCATTTATGTTCCATTGCAGAATTTTGAGGTTACCATAGGCGGTGGAATCACTCCTACCATCCATACCACCAAGTGTATGGATACAAGAGCGAATTCCACCTGGTATAATATTTCTCCCGCGCCTCCTACGGTGGTAGAGGTCCCCACCATGTTGGTGGGAGGCTCCATCATCGCCGGGGGCGCGGGTAGTGAGTTGAACATTGATGCTATTATGACGAGTCATAATTATTGTCAGTGTTCATGGGGGAATGAGTTTGTTGTGTTTTTTGTTTGATGTGAGTGAATGCAGAGGTGTTGTGCTTGACCAAGTTGTGATAGCTTCGGTAATTGAAGCTTGAGAGCTTTCGAGAGAATGAGAGGAGAATTTATTGGGATATGAGTCGATGTGATTTGTGTTAACTGTTGTCTCGTTTTGTTTTGATTTTTTATTTTGTAATTGAGTGTTATTATTGTTATCTTTGCATGATTTAAGGAAGGAAGAAGAGGTGGAGTGTTTGGATGACATATTTGTATGATTTGAGTCTGTTGTTAGATTTTGATTAGTATTTTTATTTTGCAATGGGGAAACGTTAGGATTAGAAGAATGGAGTTGAGTATTGTCGTTGAAGGATTTGAGGGGCGATGAAGAAGTAGGGAGTCTAGCGGGGTTACTTGTAGGTTGCTTTAGCTTATCGGAATATAGACCAGATGAGGGAATTGATTGAGTTTGGCTACGATCACTTTGTATGCGTCTTGCTTCTGCTAGGGTACATTTGTTTTTTGTTTTTATTTCAAGAACTTCCTTGCTTTGGAGGTACCTTGGGCAGCTTTTAGACGATGCGGGGTGGGGACCAAAGCAGTTAGCACATTCGATGCGGGTACAGGTTTTTCCATCATGTAGGGGGAAATTATACGTTTCACATGAAGCACGATTTTTACACCATTTAATTGTGTGCCCAAGCCGTTGGCATTGCCGGCACCGCATTGGATTTGGGATATATTCCGATATTTTGGTTTTGTACCAGCCTATTTCAATGCAATCAGGGATTCTATACAGGTCAAATGTAAATATCATGAGGCCTGTCGGTTTCTTAATGTTTTCGAACGATTTGGTAAATTTGGACCCCAGTAACAAATTTACTCTTGAGTTCAGAGACGATTTCTGCTTCGGGTACATCTATCAGGCAGGGAGCATATGCTATACCTTTGCATAGATTAAGGTTAGAATGCAGTTTAATATTTACAGGGCAAACATCATCAAAAACTTTCGAATTAATAAATTTGTCAGCAATATTTTGATCTTTTGTTAGTATAAGGATGGAACCATCGCGTAATTAGGAGATTTTTTCATATTGGGGCTGATGGAATCAATCAATTTTTTAAGGATATATACACTGATTTAGGTTAGGGGCTTGGATTCATCTTTGGATGTTATATGAACAAAGCGGGGATTTTAAAATATAGATTTGGTAGGAAGGGAAGGGAATTCACTAAACACGATGTTGGATGATTTAGATTTTTTTGTAGGTGGAGGGGGAGGATCGGGGGTTTCGGAAAGGACACATAAGTCAAGGTGCTCGTACCGGTTCCCGGACCGTTTTGGCTTAGGAGCCATCCTACGACGGAATTAAAATCCTTATGAACAAATCTATGGGAATAGAATTGATGACGGATGGAAAGAAAAGAGGATAGCCGGAAAGGGGGAGAGAAAGGGAAAAAAGTAAAAACGCGAAAGCTCACTCTACACAGTAAGGAAAAAAGAGGTCTGAACGGTTGGGAGGTCAGCCGATGACTGTGAGAAACAGATTAATTAATAGCATTTCTCTAAATTCGGTAAACCATTGAAATTCGGTAAACCATTGAAAATCGTAACTGATAATGAGTTTAAATCAGAGCACTTAAAAGAATTTCTAAGAGTACAGGTGGTCATTCGCTAGTTAGCAGCTGAAGTGCGTACACGTGTATTAACTCCCATCGTGAATCGCGGAATTAACTAAAATTTCTGACAATTTTCGTGGTGATTCTCGAGATGGCATTAATTGCTCTCCCAGCTAAATTTATAATCTAAAAAGTAGCAAAGGTATTGATCCGACAATGATCAATAATCAAAATTATTTCCAAATTCTTGCTGACTCGTTTGAACGTCATTAAAGATAGTGTTCCTCCTATAGTAGTGTAAAAGTCGACAGTAGACGCGTCCGTCGGTTACTTAGTGATTTAAAGATTGAAAAATATCTCATTAAAAACATCTCCCTCGGTAAAAAAATCATTTCACCATCACTTGAAGTCTATGAGACAGTAAAGAAGGAACTAGAAAAGTAAAATTATGAATTTTTCTCATTCTCTCGTAAAGAAACTCTTCCCTTGAAAGTAATTCTGTCTGGTCTTGACATAAAGAACGAGAAACTGATTAAGGACGAACTTATTTCTTCCGGAATCAAGTACATCCATGTGAAAATTATCACCAAAAAAAAAAAACAAAACAAACTCCCAGTTTAAGAAATTTTTGTATGTGGTATGTGTCCAACGTGCTACAATAAAACTGAATGAACTTCGGCGAAAACATTATAACCTTTTTAACACAATAGTCCGCTAGGACTATAAAAAGCAAAATTCCGGGAAAGTTACACAATGTCACAATTGTCAATTTTACGGACATGGCTATATGCATTGTCAAGAACATCTTGTGCAAATTGTTCTGGTAGTCACAAGACAACAGAATGCACAACACCAGACGCAATCCATTGCAGTGGACCCCACAAATGATCTTATCCGAGTTGTATCAGTCGCGCGCAGTATTTTGATATTCGCCAAAACTATTCTCTCCACACCGCAACAACAACCCACTCTGACCACTATTGTCACACAAAAATCACCTTGTACTCAATCCCTCTCCCATTTTCCTCCCTTACCATCTCGCTCTAACACACTCCCGATCAAACCAACTCACCGAATTAGACCAGTTGACCGCTCTCGACCATCAGCTGCTATCCAATTTGATAATGAAAAAAAAAAACATTACATGAGAAGAAGTCAACGTCTCTTACAATCACTCATAACAATTTATTCTCTTTTAAGTGAAGTTTTAGCAAATCTTCAAACCTTTTCCACAAGAAGTGACCAATTCAATGTTATTACTTCCCTAGCCATTAAGTATATCTATTCAAATAATCATGGTAATTAATTCATTTAACATAGTTACCTGGAATGCTAGAAGCATAATAAATAAGAAAACTGAATTTTTTAATTTCATGCATACTAAAAAAAGTTGAAAAAGCGTTACTCACTGAAACACAAGAAATAGATCCCCTGAGAAGATAATATAACTCACTTTAAACACGACTTACAAAAAATATTTAGATTAAAGCATAATGTTATTTTTGGACACGACTTGAACTGTCGTCACCAATTATGGAACTGTCTCAGGGCAATTTGCTGGGGAAACATATTACATGATATCAATGAGACACACCCTAATTTTTCATTACTATATCCTCCAAACTCTACTTATGTTCCAAATTCAAAATTTAAAAGCGTTTATACTTGATATTTTTATTACAAATATATCACCTCATTGCAATACTCCGGTTACCTACGATATCTCGGATCGGATCATCTCCCGGTTAATATAAAAATTAACCTTTCAATTCAAATTAGGCAGCAATAATTTTGTTACAAATATTCCGCTGCAAATTGGAATCGTTTTGCTGCGTATATTAACAACAGCCACATTTTAAACAATGCTATTTCCACTCCAATAAATTGCACAGATCACATAGATACGTTGTGCACCAATTTCAATTCCTTGTTAAGCAGGGCTGTAGTTGCTATACCCAAATACCCTCTCAATAATAATCACTCCGTTCCACAGCCTATTAATATATTACTATTAATACGGCTGAGGAACTCCGAAAGAAGGAAATAAATTCGATATCGTTATGATTGCTTTCGGCTTAGTACAAAATTCCTGTATAATGCCATTACGGAAGAAATCAATCATTTTAATAATAATCGCTGGAAACCAGTTTGGAAGCTTTCAAAAATCATTAAAAAGAGAGATTCAAGTATTCCACCTCTGAAAGATCAAAATAAACTCTACATTGCTCCTGTAAAAAAAGCCAATCTGCTTGCAAACAAGTTTTCAATGAATCATGTTATTACAGAACATTTCAGTGATCCCTATACTTCAGCTGAAGTCTCTAACACAGTTGATCACTTTTCTCAATCAAATGTTGATTTGATCGATGCGTTTACATTTGACGTATAAAAACTAAAGCTAATGATCAAAAATCTTAACAATAAAAAAAGTCCTGGCTTAGATGGTATAAGTAACTTAATGTTGAAAGCCCTTCCTCTCAAAGGCTTACAACTTTTAACTGCAATATTAAATGCATGCCTTAAGTTCTGCTACTTTCCAGATTGCTGGAAAAAATGCAGTGGTAATTCCAATCGCTAAACCTGCTAAACCGAAAGATGATATTAACAGCTACAGACCCATAAGCTTTCTTAGCAGTGTAGGCAAGCTTTTAGAAACAAATATGAAAGAAAGAATTGACCGACACTTGAGTGCAAATAATATTTTGTCTACTTATCAATTTGGATTTCGACATTCTCATACTATGTGCCATCAAATCGCAAGAATAAAGCACACGTTGAAAGTATATTTCAAACTTATCAATGAACTGGGTTAGTGCTTTTAGATATTGAAAAAGCGTTTGATACGGTTTGACATAAAGCCTTAATATACAAATTAATCAAACTCAGCTTTCCAAAAGAAACTATTAAAATTATTCATTCAATGGTACATAGTAGACGCAAAAATTGTTTTCTTCCCAATAATGTTCATTTTTAAATGGGCTCCTTTAAATAGGCTGGTCCGAACACTGCAGATATACAAAATTTACCTTTCAAAAACACATTTCTTCTACTGTCGATAAGGTGAACAAATTCATCAAAATTCTTTATCCCTTAATAAACAGGAAATCGAAGCTAAGTACAGACAATACAATTTTGCTGTTTAAAACAGTTCTTCAATCTATCCTATTGTAAGGAGCTCCTGTCTAGTACGATTGTGCCTTGACGCATAAACTTCAACTTCAAACTTGCCCAAATAAAACTATAAAAATTATGCTCAACTTGCCACGTTATTATTTAACTCGCAGATTGCACGAACAAAAAAATATCAACTTTTTAGTTACTCTTATTGATAAATTAATACAAAGATTTTTTAATAATTGCTATAACTCTGATAACGACCTTATTAAAAGTTTGTCGCAATAAATAAAACAATTAATAACATGTAAACATGAAATGTGTCACCAGGGAATGTTGCAATATTAGTTTTTAAAAGTCGAATGAGGGTTTTACTTGCAGCTTTCCCTCGTATTGTTATCCATATCTCATTTGTATATTATGTTCATCATAAATCATTTCAAGTCATAGCTGTAAGGGACAATAGTCCTGAATGCCTAAAAAAAACTTTTTTACTAATTGTACACAATATTGTCTACGCTACTTAATAAATAAATAAATAATAATAAAAATAGGTAGTCGATCTCCATTTCTCCAAAACCCAACACTCACACATGCTATAGCGAATGGTTTCATTCTACATTACAAGGAATATTAGTAGCTATGAGAAAGATAGACATAACACTTATTGAAAAAGTACACAGAGCGGTAAAGATATATAACAATAGATACCATTCCACTCTTAAAATGACACCCGAAGAAGCTATGTTCGCGGATCTTGGAAGTTTAGTTAAAACAAAAAAGATAACAAAAACAGAAAGAACCCATAAAGAGAGCAGACAAAAATGAAATTGTAATGAAAATACACTAATTATTGCTATTAATGTACCAGACACATATAAAATAGTAGACCTTAAACTATTAATGCCTATTCCAACAAAATACAACCTTGAAGCCATACTTGAAAATCAATATTATAGAAATTAATCAAACAAAATTTCAGTGCGACAATAAAGACATATTGTTCAAACAAGATTTGAAAAAAGTAGATAACTGTTTAACAATAATAATTGTAAATTAAGGAAGAAAAATGTATTAGAAATATGGCAAATAGATAATAGTGCCGTAATATCAAAGAATATGAATGGACAAGAATTGGAAAATTATTGTGACGATAGAAGAATAAAACTTCTTGGAAATTATTTCATAAAATTTTACAGTAAAATAAAAAAAAAACTTTAAAATAAAATATTTAGCAATACGAACATTGAATTTAAAGATACATTTTTCTATGAAGAAGAACGAAGTTATAATTTTACGAAAAGTTAAGTTTCTATGTCATTGTTACTCAAAACAATTTTGTTAACTCAACTATTTTAATAATGGTAATCATAGCCGTTTCAATTTTAATCCTAATAAGAAAAAAAATAAGAAATCTTTTTCTTTCTATCTTCTTCCTCTTCTTGTGGCGCTACAGTCCGGGGTGAACCTGGGCCTCGGTCAACAATCCTCTCCAGCTGGCACGTTCTTTAGCCAGCTGCCTCCAATTTCGCACTCCAAGTTGGTTGAGGTCCTTCTCCACTTGAGTGCGCCATCGGGTTCGTGGTCGTCCTCTATTGCGTTGTTCCACTGGTTCGGAGTCGAAGACTCTTCGGGCTGGAGCAGTGTTGTCCATGCGCTCTACATGGCCTAGCCATCCTAGGCGTTGAATCCGTAGACGCCTGACTAGATTCATGTCGCTGTACAGCCCGTACAGTTCGTGGTTGAATCTCCTTCTCCAAGAACCTTCAACGCAAACAGGACCAAAGATTGAACGCAGAACTTTTCTCTCGAAGAGACCAAGTGCGTCTTCATCCGCTCTTGAGATAGTCCAAGCTTCCACGCCATACAGCAGGACAGGGATGATCAAGGTCTTATATAACGTGAGCTTGGTCTTTCGAGAGAGGGCTCTACTACTCAATTGCCTCTTGAGCCCAAAGAAACAGCGGTTGGCAAGAGTTATTCTGCGTTTAATCTCAGTACTGATGTTGTTCGCACTATTTACTTGGGAGCCAATGTAGACGAAGTCGTTTACTACCTCGAAGTTGTAGCTGCCTATGGTGACGTTCTGACCGAGTCGTCGATCGCAGTCAAAGGAGTCTCCTTTCTTGTGGATCGGGCAAACGATACTAAGATTCCACTCGTCGGGCATGCTTTCCTCCGACCATATCCTACAGATGAGCTGGTGCATGCGCCCAACCAGATCATCTCCAGCTGCTTTAAACAGTTCCGCGGACAATCCGTCCGCTCCAGCGGCTTTGTTCGACTTTAGTCTCGATATCGCAACCTTGACTTCGTCCAGATCGGGGGGACGGAATTCTCTTCTATCGTATCGACTGCGACTCTAACACGAGTTGTCCCTCTTCGTTCCGACAGGCTTCTGTCCGATGTTTGTACCCTTTGAATAGTTGTTTCACCCGCTGGTTAAACTTTCGGACTTCCTTTCTTTTAAGTTCGTAGAGCTCACGAACCGCTCTCGTCCTTCTATCCAGCGTCGCCTTATATGCTGCTAGCTTCGCTGAATGCGCCTGCCGACACTCGTTGTCAAATGGCATTTTAAAATCCAACACATCGGAGGCAGCTTCTCTAATGGCGTTTTGACAACGGTTCCACTGTTCGTCGATTGTTTCGCCTGGCAGGATTGGACTCTCTGAGAGCTTCAGGGAGACTCGATCGGAGAAGTTCCCAGCGGACGATTGCGATTGTAGCTTTCCAACGTCAAACTGTTTTGGTCTTGCTCTACTCCGTTGTACAATCAATATCCGAGTTCTGACCTTGGCTACAACAAGGTAATGATCCGAGTCGATGTTGGCACCTCGGAACGTTCGGACATCGAGGACACTGGAGGAGTGTCTGACGTCGATCGCAATGTGATTTGCAATGATTATAACCTTTTTAACACAATAGTCCGCTAGGACTATAAAAAGCAAAATTCCGGGACAGTTACACAATGTCACAATTGTCAACTTTACGGACATGGCTCCATGCATTGTCAAGAACATCTTGTGCAAATTGTTCTGGTAGTCACAAGACAACAGAATGCACAACACCAGACGCAATCCATTGCAGTGGACCCCACAAATGATCTTATCCGAGTTGTATCAGTCGCGCGCAGTATTTTGATATTCGCCAAAACTCTTCTCTCCACACCGCAACAACAACCCACTCTGACCACTATTGTCACACAAAAATCACCTTGTACTCAATCCCTCTCCCATTTTCCTCCCTTACCATCTCGCTCTAACACACTCCCGATCAAACCAACTCACCGAATTAGACCAGTTGACCGCTCTCGGCCATCAGCTGCTATCCAATTTGATAATGAAAAAAAAAAAAACATTACATGAGAAGAAGTCAACGTCTCTTACAATCACTCATAACAATTTATTCTCTTTTAAGTGAAGTTTTAGCAAATCTTCAAACCTTTTCCACAAGAAGTGACCAATTCAATGTTATTACTTCCCTAGCCATTAAGTATATCTATTCAAATAATCATGGTAATTAATTCACTTAACATAGTTACCTGGAATGCTAGAAGTATAATAAATAAGAAAACTGAATTTTTTAATTTCATGCATACTAAAAAAAAGTTGAAAAAGCGTTACTCACTGAAACACAAGAAATAGATCCCCTGAGAAGATAATATAACTCACTTTAAACACGACTTACAAAAAATATTTAGATTAAAGCATAATGTTATTTTTGGACACGACTTGAACTGTCGTCACCAATTATGGAACTGTCTCAGGGCAATTTGCTGGGGAAACATATTACATGATATCAATGAGACACACCCTAATTTTTCATTACTATATCCTCCAAACTCTACTTATGTTCCAAATTCAAAATTTAAAAGCGTTTATACTTGATATTTTTATTACAAATATATCACCTCATTGCAATACTCCGGTTACCTACGATATCTCGGATCGGATCATCTCCCGGTTAATTTAAAAATTAACCTTTCAATTCAAATTAGGCAGCAATAATTTTGTTACAAATATTCCGCTGCAAATTGGAATCGTTTTGCTGCGTATATTAACAACAGCCACATTTTAAACAATGCTATTTCCACTCCAATAAATTGCACAGATCACATAGATACGTTGTGCACCAATTTCAATTCCTTGTTAAGCAGGGCTGTAGTTGCTATACCCAAATACCCTCTCAATAATAATCACTCCGTTCCACAGCCTATTAATATATTACTATTAATACGGCTGAGGAACTCCGAAAGAAGGAAATAAATTCGATATCGTTATGATTGCTTTCGGCTTAGTACAAAATTCCTGTATAATGCCATTACGGAAGAAATCAATCATTTTAATAATAATCGCTGGAAACCAGTTTGGAAGCTTTCAAAAATCATTAAAAAGAGAGATTCAAGTATTCCACCTCTGAAAGATCAAAATAAACTCTACATTGCTCCTGTAAAAAAAGCCAATCTGCTTGCAAACAAGTTTTCAATGAATCATGTTATTACAGAACATTTCAGTGATCACTATACTTCAGCTGAAGTCTCTAACACAGTTGATCACTTTTCTCAATCAAATGTTGATTTGATCGATGCGTTTATATTTGACGTATAAAAACTAAAGCTAATGATCAAAAATCTTAACAATAAAAAAAGTCCTGGCTTAGATGGTATAAGTAACTTAATGTTGAAAGCCCTTCCTCTCAAAGGCTTACAACTTTTAACTGCAATATTAAATGCATGCCTTAAGTTCTGCTACTTTCCAGATTGCTGGAAAAAATGCAGTGGTAATTCCAATCGCTAAACCTGCTAAACCGAAAGATGATATTAACAGCTACAGACCCATAAGCTTTGTTAGCAGTGTAGGCAAGCTTTTAGAAACAAATATGAAAGAAAGAATTGACCGACACTTGAGTGCAAATAATATTTTGTCTACTTATCAATTTGGATTTCGACATTCTCATACTATGTGCCATCAAATCGCAAGAATAAAGCACACGTTGAAAGTATATTTCAAACTTATCAATGAACTGGGTTAGTGCTTTTAGATATTGAAAAAGCGTTTGATACGGTTTGACATAAAGCCTTAATATACAAATTAATCAAACTCAGCTTTCCAAAAGAAAATTATTCATTCAATGGTACATAGTAGACGCAAAAATTGTTTTCTTCCCAATAATGTTCATTTTTAAATGGGCTCCTTTAAATAGACTGGTCCGAACACTGCAGATATACAAAATTTACCTTTCAAAAACACATTTCTTCTACTGTCGATAAGGTGAACAAATTCATCAAAATTCTTTATCCCTTAATAAACAGGAAATCGAAGCTAAGTACAGACAATACAATTTTGCTGTTTAAAACAGTTCTTCAATCTATCCTATTGTAAGGAACTTCAACTTCAAACTTGCCCAAATAAAACTATAAAAATTATGCTCAACTTGCCACGTTATTATTTAACTCGCAGATTGCACGAACAAAAAAATATCAACTTTTTAGTTACTCTTATTGATAAATTAATACAAAGATTTTTTAATAATTGCTATAACTCTGATAACGACCTTATTAAAAGTTTGTCGCAATAAATAAAACAATTAATAACATGTAAACATGAAATGTGTCACCAGGGAATGTTGCAATATTAGTTTTTAAAAGTCGAATGAGGGTTTTACTTGCAGCTTTCCCTCGTATTGTTATCCATATCTCATTTGTATATTATGTTCATCATAAATCATTTCAAGTCATAGCTGTAAGGGACAATAGTCCTGAATGCCTAAAAAAAACTTTTTTACTAATTGTACACAATATTGTCTACGCTACTTAATAAATAAATAAATAATAATAAAAATAGGTAGTCGATCTCCATTTCTCCAAAACCCAACACTCACACATGCTATAGCGAATGGTTTCATTCTACATTACAAGGAATATTAGTAGCTATGAGAAAGATAGACATAACACTTATTGAAAAAGTACACAGAGCGGTAAAGATATATAACAATAGATACCATTCCACTCTTAAAATGACACCCGAAGAAGCTATGTTCGCGGATCTTGGAAGTTTAGTTAAAACAAAAAAGATAACAAAAACAGAAAGAACCCATAAAGAAAGCAGACAAAAATGAAATTGTAATGAAAATACACTAATTATTGCTATTAATGTACCAGACACATATAAAATAGTAGACCTTAAACTATTAATGCCTATTCCAACAAAATACAACCTTGAAGCCATACTTGAAAATCAATATTATAGAAATTAATCAAACAAAATTTCAGTGCGACAATAAAGACATATTGTTCAAACAAGATTTGAAAAAAGTAGATAACTGTTTAACAATAATAATTGTAAATTAAGGAAGAAAAATGTATTAGAAATATGGCAAATAGATAATAGTGCCGTAATATCAAAGAATATGAATGGACAAGAATTGGAAAATTATTGTGACGATAGAAGAATAAAACTTCTTGGAAATTATTTCATAAAATTTTACAGTAAAATAAAAAAAAAACTTTAAAATAAAATATTTAGCAATACGAACATTGAATTTAAAGATACATTTTTCTATGAAGAAGAACGAAGTTATAATTTTACGAAAAGTTAAGTTTCTATGTCATTGTTACTCAAAACTATTTTGTTAACTCAACTATTTTAATAATGGTAATCATAATAGCCGTTTCAATTTTAATCCTAATAAGAAAAAAAATAAGAAATCTTTTTCTTTCTATCTTCTTCCTCTTCTTGTGGCGCTACAGTCCGGGGTGAACCTGGGCCTCGGTCAACAATCCTCTCCAGCTGGCACGTTCTTTAGCCAGCTGCCTCCAATTTCGCACTCCAAGTTGGTTGAGGTCCTTCTCCACTTGAGTGCGCCATCGGGTTCGTGGTCGTCCTCTATTGCGTTGTTCCACTGGTTCGGAGTCGAAGACTCTTCGGGCTGGAGCAGTGTTGTCCATGCGCTCTACATGGCCTAGCCATCCTAGGCGTTGAATCCGTAGACGCCTGACTAGATTCATGTCGCTGTACAGCCCGTACAGTTCGTGGTTGAATCTCCTTCTCCAAGAACCTTCAACGCAAACAGGACCAAAGATTGAACGCAGAACTTTTCTCTCGAAGAGACCAAGTGCGTCTTCATCCGCTCTTGAGATAGTCCAAGCTTCCACGCCATACAGCAGGACAGGGATGATCAAGGTCTTATATAACGTGAGCTTGGTCTTTCGAGAGAGGGCTCTACTACTCAATTGCCTCTTGAGCCCAAAGAAACAGCGGTTGGCAAGAGTTATTCTGCGTTTAATCTCGGTACTGATGTTGTTCGCACTATTTACTTGGGAGCCAAGGTAGACGGAAGTCCTTTACTACCTCGAAGTTGTTCTGACCGAGTCGTCGATGTTGTGTGGTGGACAAATAGGTGGTGGGTGTCGATCTGCATCTCTTGGGTTTTTTCGAGGATCTGCCGTAATGTGAAAATTTGATCGATAGTGGACTTCCCAGACGTGAAACCGCACTGATAGGGACCTATCAGGTTGTTGACGAATGGTTGCAGGCGCTCACACAGAACGACAGAGAAGATTTTGTAGGCGGTGTTAAGGAGACTTATATAGTTATATAGATAGTTGGCGCAGTCAAAGGGGTCTAATTTTTTGTGGATCGGGAAAACGATACTAAGATTCCACTCGTCGGGCATGCTTTCCTCCGACCATATCCTACAGATGAGCTGGTGCATGCGCCCAACCAGATCATCTCCAGCTGCTTTTAACAGTTCCGCGGACAATCCGTCCGCTCCAGCGGCTTTGTTCGACTTTAGTCTCGATATCGCAACCTTGACTTCGTCCAGATCGGGGGGACGGAATTCTCTTCTATCGTATCGACTGCGACTCTACTACGAGTTGTCCCTCTTCGTTCCGACAGGCTTCTGTCCGATGTTTGTACCCTTTGGATAGTTGTTTCACCCGCTGGTTAAACTTTCGGACTTCCTTTCTTTTAAGTTCGTAGAGCTCACGAACCGCTCTCGTCCTTCTATCCAGCGTCGCCTTATATGCTGCTAGCTTCGCTGAATGCGCCTGCCGACACTCGTTGTCAAATGGCATTTTAAAATCCAACACATCGGAGGCAGCTTCTCTAATGGCGTTTTGACAACGGTTCCACTGTTCGTCGTTTGTTTCGCCTGGCAGGATTGGACTCTCTGAGAGCTTCAGGGAGACTCGATCGGAGAAGTTCCCAGCGGACGATTGCGATTGTAGCTTTCCAACGTCAAACTGTTTTGGTCTTGCTCTACTCCGTTGTACAATCGATATCCGAGTTCTGACCTTGGCTACAACAAGGTAATGATCCGAGTCGATGTTGGCACCTCGGAACGTTCGGACATCGAGGACACTGGAGGAGTGTCTGACGTCGATCGCAATGTGATTTGCAATGATTATAACCTTTTTAACACAATAGTCCGCTAGGACTATAAAAAGCAAAATTCCGGGACAGTTACACAATGTCACAATTGTCAACTTTACGGACATGGCTCCATGCATTGTCAAGAACATCTTGTGCAAATTGTTCTGGTAGTCACAAGACAACAGAATGCACAATACCAGACGCAATCCATTGCAGTGGACCCCACAAATGATCTTATCCGAGTTGTATCAGTCGCGCGCAGTATTTTGATATTCGCCAAAACTCTTCTCTCCACACCGCAACAACAACCCACTCTGACCACTATTGTCACACAAAAATCACCTTGTACTCAATCCCTCTCCCATTTTCCTCCCTTACCATCTCGCTCTAACACACTCCCGATCAAACCAACCCACCGAATTAGACCAGTTGACCGCTCTCGGCCATCAGCTGCTATCCAATTTGATAATGAAAAAAAAAAAACATTACATGAGAAGAAGTCAACGTCTCTTACAATCACTCATAACAATTTATTCTCTTTTAAGTGAAGTTTTAGCAAATCTTCAAACCTTTTCCACAAGAAGTGACCAATTCAATGTTATTACTTCCCTAGCCATTAAGTACATCTATTCAAATAATCATGGTAATTAATTCACTTAACATAGTTACCTGGAATGCTAGAAGCATAATAAATAAGAAAACTGAATTTTTTAATTTCATGCATACTAAAAAAAAGTTGAAAAAGCGTTACTCACTGAAACACAAGAAATAGATCCCCTGAGAAGATAATATAACTCACTTTAAACACGACTTACAAAAAATATTTAGATTAAAGCATAATGTTATTTTTGGACACGACTTGAACTGTCGTCACCAATTATGGAACTGTCTCAGGGCAATTTGCTGGGGAAACATATTACATGATATCAATGAGACACACCCTAATTTTTCATTACTATATCCTCCAAACTCTACTTATGTTCCAAATTCAAAATTTAAAAGCGTTTATACTTGATATTTTTATTACAAATATATCACCTCATTGCAATACTCCGGTTACCTACGATATCTCGGATCGGATCATCTCCCGGTTAATTTAAAAATTAACCTTTCAATTCAAATTAGGCAGCAATAATTTTGTTACAAATATTCCGCTGCAAATTGGAATCGTTTTGCTGCGTATATTAACAACAGCCACATTTTAAACAATGCTATTTCCACTCCAATAAATTGCACAGATCACATAGATACGTTGTGCACCAATTTCAATTCCTTGTTAAGCAGGGCTGTAGTTGCTATACCCAAATACCCTCTCAATAATAATCACTCCGTTCCACAGCCTATTAATATATTACTATTAATACGGCTGAGGAACTCCGAAAGAAGGAAATAAATTCGATATCGTTATGATTGCTTTCGGCTTAGTACAAAATTCCTGTATAATGCCATTACGGAAGAAATCAATCATTTTAATAATAATCGCTGGAAACCAGTTTGGAAGCTTTCAAAAATCATTAAAAAGAGAGATTCAAGTATTCCACCTCTGAAAGATCAAAATAAACTCTACATTGCTCCTGTAAAAAAGGCCAATCTGCTTGCAAACAAGTTTTCAATGAATCATGTTATTACAGAACATTTCAGTGATCACTATACTTCAGCTGAAGTCTCTAACACAGTTGATCACTTTTCTCAATCAAATGTTGATTTGATCGATGCGTTTACATTTGACGTATAAAAACTAAAGCTAATGATCAAAAATCTTAACAATAAAAAAAGTCCTGGCTTAGATGGTATAAGTAACTTAATGTTGAAAGCCCTTCCTCTCAAAGGCTTACAACTTTTAACTGCAATATTAAATGCATGCCTTAAGTTCTGCTACTTTCCAGATTGCTGGAAAAAATGCAGTGGTAATTCCAATCGCTAAACCTGCTAAACCGAAAGATGATATTAACAGCTACAGACCCATAAGCTTTCTTAGCAGTGTAGGCAAGCTTTTAGAAACAAATATGAAAGAAAGAATTGACCGACACTTAAGTGCAAATAATATTTTGTCTACTTATCAATTTGGATTTCGACATTCTCATACTATGTGCCATCAAATCGCAAGAATAAAGCACACGTTGAAAGTATATTTCAAACTTATCAATAAACTGGGTTAGTGCTTTTAGATATTGAAAAAGCGTTTGATACGGTTTGACATAAAGCCTTAATATACAAATTAATCAAACTCAGCTTTCCAAAAGAAACTATTAAAATTATTCATTCAATGGTACATAGTAGACGCAAAAATTGTTTTCTTCCCAATAATGTTAATTTTTAAATGGGCTCCTTTAAATAGACTGGTCCGAACACTGCAGATATACAAAATTTACCTTTCAAAAACACATTTCTTCTACTGTCGATAAGGTGAACAAATTCATCAAAATTCTTTATCCCTTAATAAACAGGAAATCGAAGCTAAGTACAGACAATACAATTTTGCTGTTTAAAACAGTTCTTCAATCTATCCTATTGTAAGGAGCTCCTGTCTAGTACGATTGTGCCTTGACGCATAAACTTCAACTTCAAACTTGCCCAAATAAAACTATAAAAATTATGCTCAACTTGCCACGTTATTATTTAACTCGCAGATTGCACGAACAAAAAAATATCAACTTTTTAGTTACTCTTATTGATAAATTAATACAAAGATTTTTTACTAATTGCTATAACTCTGATAACGACCTTATTAAAAGTTTGTCGCAATAAATAAAACAATTAATAACATGTAAACATGAAATGTGTCACCAGGGAATGTTGCAATATTAGTTTTTAAAAGTCGAATGAGGGTTTTACTTGCAGCTTTCCCTCGTATTGTTATCCATATCTCATTTGTATATTATGTTCATCATAAATCATTTCAAGTCATAGCTGTAAGGGACAATAGTCCTGAATGCCTAAAAAAAACTTTTTTACTAATTGTACACAATATTGTCTACGCTACTTAATAAATAAATAAATAATAATAAAAATAGGTAGTCGATCTCCATTTCTCCAAAACCCAACACTCACACATGCTATAGCGAATGGTTTCATTCTACATTACAAGGAATATTAGTAGCTATGAGAAAGATAGACATAACACTTATTGAAAAAGTACACAGAGCGGTAAAGATATATAACAATAGATACCATTCCACTCTTAAAATGACACCCGAAGAAGCTATGTTCGCGGATCTTGGAAGTTTAGTTAAAACAAAAAAGATAACAAAAACAGAAAGAACCCATAAAGAAAGCAGACAAAAATGAAATTGTAATGAAAATACACTAATTATTGCTATTAATGTACCAGACACATATAAAATAGTAGACCTTAAACTATTAATGCCTATTCCAACAAAATACAACCTTGAAGCCATACTTGAAAATCAATATTATAGAAATTAATCAAACAAAATTTCAGTACGACAAACAAGATTTGAAAAAAGTAGATAACTGTTTAACAATAATAATTCTAAATTAAGGAAGAAAAATGTATTAGAAATATGGCAAATAGATAATAGTGCCGTAATATCAAAGAATATGAATGGACAAGAATTGGAAAATTATTGTGACGATAGAAGAATAAAACTTCTTGGAAATTATTTCATAAAATTTTACAGTAAAATAAAAAAAAAACTTTAAAATAAAATATTTAGCAATACGAACATTGAATTTAAAGATACATTTTTCTATGAAGAAGAACGAAGTTATAATTTTACGAAAAGTTAAGTTTCTAAGTCATTGTTACTCAAAACTATTTTGTTAACTCAACTATTTTAATAATGGTAATCATAATAGCCGTTTCAATTTTAATCCTAATAAGAAAAAAAATAAGAAATCTTTTTCTTTCTATCTTCTTCCTCTTCTTGTGGCGCTACAGTCCGGGGTGAACCTGGGCCTCGGTCAACAATCCTCTCCAGCTGGCACGTTCTTTAGCCAGCTGCCTCCAATTTCGCACTCCAAGTTGGTTGAGGTCCTTCTCCACTTGAGTGCGCCATCGGGTTCGTGGTCGTCCTCTATTGCGTTGTTCCACTGGTTCGGAGTCGAAGACTCTTCGGGCTGGAGCAGTGTTGTCCATGCGCTCTACATGGCCTAGCCATCCTAGGCGTTGAATCCGTAGACGCCTGACTAGATTCATGTCGCTGTACAGCCCGTACAGTTCGTGGTTGAATCTCCTTCTCCAAGAACATTCAACGCAAACAGGACCAAAGATTGAACGCAGATCTTTTCTCTCGAAGAGACCAAGTGCGTCTTCATCCGCTCTTGAGATAGTCCAAGCTTCCACGCCATACAGCAGGACAGGGATGATCAAGGTCTTATATAACGTGAGCTTGGTCTTTCGAGAGAGGGCTCTACTACTCAATTGCCTCTTGAGCCCAAAGAAACAGCGGTTGGCAAGAGTTATTCTGCGTTTAATCTCGGTGCTGATGTTGTTCGCACTATTTACTTGGGAGCCAAGGTAGACGAAGTCCTTTACTACCTCGAAGTTGTTCTGACCGAGTCGTCGATGTTGTGTGGTGGACAAATAGGTGGTGGGTGTCGATCTGCATCTCTTGGGTTTTTTCGAGGATCTGCCGTAATGTGAAAATTTGATCGATAGTGGACTTCCCAGACGTGAAACCGCACTGATAGGGACCTATCAGGTTGTTGACGAATGGTTTCAGGCGCTCACACAGAACGACAGAGAAGATTTTGTAGGCGGTGTTAAGGAGACTTATCCCCCGATAGTTGGCGCAGTCAAAGGGGTCTAATTTTTTGTGGATCGGGCAAACGATACTAAGATTCCACTCGTCGGGCATGCTTTCCTCCGACCATATCCTACAGATGAGCTAGTGCATGCGCCCAACAAGATCATCTCCAGCTGCTTTTAACAGTTCCGCGGACAATCCGTCCGCTCCAGCGGCTTTGTTCGACTTTAGTCTCGATATCGCAACCTTGACTTCGTCCAGATCGGGGGGACGGAATTCTCTTCTATCGTATCGACTGCGACTCTACTACTAGTTGTCCCTCTTCGTTCCGACAGGCTTCTGTCCGATGTTTGTACCCTTTGGATAGTTGTTTCACCCGCTGGTTAAACTTTCGGACTTCCTTTCTTTTAAGTTCGTAGAGCTCACGAACCGCTCTCGTCCTTCTATCCAGCGTCGCCTTATATGCTGCTAGCTTCGCTGAATGCGCCTACCGACACTCGTTGTCAAACCATGGGTTTCTCTAGGTGGCATTTTAAAACCCAACACATCGGAGGCAGCTTCTCTAATGGCGTTTTGACAACGGTTCCACTGTTTGTCGATTGTTTCGCCTGGCAGGATTGGACGCTCTGAGAGCTTCAGGGAGACTCGATCGGAGAAGTTCCCAGCGGACGATTGCGATTGTAGCTTTCCAACGTCAAACTGTTTTGGTCTTGCTCTACTCCGTTGTACAATCGATATCCGAGTTCTGACCTTGGCTACAACAAGGTAATGATCCAAGTCGATGTTGGCACCTCGGAACGTTCGGACATCGAGGACACTGGAGGAGTGTCTGACGGCGATCGCAATGTGATCAATCTGGTTGACGGTTGATTGATCAGGGGAGCGCCAGGTCCCTTTGTGAATGTTGAGGTGAGGGAACCGTGTGCTGGCTACAGTGAGGATTCGCCCCGTCACAAAGTCCAACAGCCTGTGTCCATTGTCGGACGTGTTGTCGTGTAGGCTGTGTTTTCCGACGATTCTAGCACGATCTTGGTGTCGTAGCTGGGGCATTGATCGTATGTTCTTTCTAGGAGATCATAGAAGTCATCCTTGCTATCATCGTCTTTGTCCTCCGTGGGGCGTAGGCGCAAATTAGGCTGATGTTGCCGAATGTTGCCTTGATCCGGATTGTTGTGAGGCATTCGCTTATGTATCTAAAGCCTAAGACTTCTTGCCTGAGTCTGCATCGAAAAACAAAACCGCATCCAAACAAGCGCTGCCTTCGCTCTTTGTAGCAACCGCCGTAATATATGTCACAGTTTTTCATCCTCTTTTTTCCCGGCCCATCCCATCGCACCTCCTGGATGGCGGTGATGTCAGCCTTATAGGCTTCTAGGGCCTCAGCAAGTTCATCGGCTGCACGTGGTCTGTTGAGTGACCTCACATTCCACGTGCAGAACCGAATCTTTGTCCTTGTTTCGTTGTCCATGGTCGTTAGCAGTAGGGTCATCCGTATCCGAGGCTTGTTGCCGTCTCTGAACTATTGCGTGTTTTACACGGTGGGGAAGTTAACCCCACGCGAAACCCCCGAGCCTGGAGAACCAGGTTCTGGTTTAAACCCCCGGACAAGTGGTCGCTGCATACATTGGCTCACCTCTAAGCGGCTGCAGTAGTGGTTATCCAGAGGGCGCCGCGAGGAGGCTGTATGTCTGTGCATTCACAGGCATCTCGCCAAGTTGAGAACAATCAACAACTTTGCCCTGGATGCACAGGCCCATGCCCTCCGTTCTTTCTATCTGTCAATCGAAAAATAACAATAACGAAATTACTAAACAAAATAAAATTCAGGAGAATCTTAATTTTTAAGGGGGAGATGTAACATATCATACATTTAATGTGAGCCTCTCCATCTTCTCCCTTCAATAACAATTTCATTCGCCGCATTTTTTCCCACATTTTCGAAGGTGAAGATGCACGCGAGTAATGTGTCTTGTAAAGAAACACGTTTGTAGTTTGAATGTGGTCTTGAGACTGAACTTTATTTGCATTCGTATTCTTAACATATGCTACGATATTTCTTTTGACCTACTTAATACTACTAATACTACACATATTTATGTAGTCAGCAATTATGTTGATAAGCAATCGGAAATGCGAAAGTATAAATGTGTTGTGGTGCTCGTGCAACAACGATCGAATTTCCAGAATGCTATGAACTTCGTTGTACTGATGTAGCAACACAGACAATAAACGTATCGAGCTGACTTTTTCGAGTTTGCATTTTGTTGTGAGTGTACTTACGTAACACGCGCAAGTAAAATAACGCGAACAGGTGAATTGTGCAACGGAATTCCGATATCCGTCGCCACGCGCAACATCACTTTAACTAGTTAGCAGAAGTAGAGTATTAATAAGTAAGTGAAAAACAGTATTGAAGTTATTAAGATATCACCAGAATATATCGTTCGACTCCGGAGAAAAAGCAAACGTTTTTTTTTTTTTTTTTTATTCAAATAAAACTTAAGCATTTAAGTTGAATGCGACGACAAAAGCCAGAATAAACGCAGTGCAGATTAAATTTTTTAAATAAATTTAAAAAAAATAACTCAATGCATGGGTAACAACGAAAAAAGATGTGAACTTAATAATACGAGATTTAAACACAAAAGTGGGGAAAGGAAGGATTGAAAACGTAGTGGACGTATATGGTCTGGGCAATAAGAGTGACAGAGGGCTCGTTGAATTGTCAAAAATCGTTAGTCCATTAACTAAAGATTGCAAATACCTGATTCAAACATAGCCACCAAGCCCACATCGGAACATTGCTTTAAATAAAAGGTTCAGAAATACGGTTAAATCAATTTTGGATCAATTGGAAACAAACGACAAAATAAATAGAAGGAAAGAATACATTGAAAAACTTTTTATGAAAGAAATGCAAAAACAAGAGTCTTGCACGGATCCGAGGGACCGAAAATAATAAAAGAGGATGTCAATAAAGTGCTAAATTTGACAAAGAACTGAAAAGCAGAATGACCAGATAAACTGCCTAACTATGCCCAGCGTTATTAAATATTATAAATAAGTCTTTAGAAGTAGGTGAATTTCCAAAGTCGTGGAAAAAAGCCATTACATATATTGAAATAAGCCAAATACGAACAAATGTGAGGAGTTCCGTCCCGTTTATTCAATTACGCTATGTAAAAAGGTGTTTGAAACTAGTATACAACCAGTTAAATGAGTTCTTCGAAAAAAAAAACATAAATAATACAAGCACAATTAGGGTTAAGAAAAGCTTATTCTTGTGAATGTTCTCTGCTGAACCTGTGGTTACGGAATGGTAGTAATAAATAGACGATAAAAAACGTGTATATTGTGCGTTTTTAGATTTAAAACGGCCATTTGAGACAATGTATAGGGAATTATTTGTAACAAAATTTAAGAAAAATTAAGAAGTACGATGTAAGAAACAAGGAGCTAGATTTTTTTAAAGCATATTTGAACAACACAACACAAGTAGTAAGAGTGAATATAGTACTAAAAGAAAAAAATAAAATGTTGTGTTAGAATAAGGATAAGTGCTATGCTTACATACCTTACACTACTTACCAAAAGTTAATATGTGGCTAAAGCAAAATAGACTAAAGTTAAACGTGAAGAAAAGACATGCGTTAGAAAGAACGAAAAGGAGAAGATAAAAGGCTAGAAACCGATGATGAAAAAACAATTAAAAAGTGCAGGAAACAAAATACATCTGAGTGTATATTTAAAATTCCATTAGTTTTTCAAAGCATATTGACTATTTATATAAGAAAGTGACAAAACAATAAGGCTCCCTAAGAAGCAAAGTTTCAAGCTTAACTGCACATACATATCGATGAACGCCACACGCGACGTTTTTAAACAGCGATTGAATTTAGATTCGTCTAAAACATTCTTCCAGAATGATAGTCTTATTTGCATAAATTCTTGCGAACTGCTGAAATATTGTTTTTGGAAACCAGTGGTTTGTGGCGTGCTTTGTATCCGATTAATGAATTTTCGATTAGACTGCTTTCACCTACCTAGCGCGAATTTGCTATTCTTGAATATTTGGCTAGTAGTGATTGGTTTATCCAACCATTTAACTAATTTAAATCAAGTACCAATCGAAATACGTGGGTTGTACCATGATACACAGTGTACAAGGTAATATGGTATTTTTGCTGTCAAAGGTGTGTGACGGCACTTGGGTACCCTTTTCTGTGAGAGAGGGCTTTCTCATACAATGGAGACGAATCATGAGGATATATTGAAATTTGGCAATCAAGTAGCAGTCAATCGAAATACGTAGGTATGTACCATGATGCACAGAGTACAAGGTAATATGTTATTTTTGCTGTCAAAGTTATGTGAGGTCATTTGGGTACCCTTTTGTGAGAGAGGACATTTTCTCATACAATGAAGACGAATCGTCAGGTTATATTGAAATTCGACATAAAAATAGTAATATGATATGATTTTATGCCTTTCTTTGGGGTATATGTTAATACCTACGGATAAAACTTCATAATATACATACTTTACATCTCATTGAATTAACGTACTATGAAATAATAAAAAATGTTCTTTTTACAAACTGCCTTTTTTAAGCAATTTTCCGAAATATTGTTTCTAAACTTCCAATTTCTGTAATATATCTTCCATCTAAAAATTTTTTTTCGAAGTTCCCGGGCTTGAAGTGGAATTCGAACATAATCTACCATAGTTATTATGTGATTTGTACTAATTTTAATCTGGGGTCACTAACTGACGCCATATTTAAAAAATAAGACGCGGGAACATATTACCTTGTATTCTTGTGTATCATGGCTATGTGCGACAAATATCCTTGCGCTAATTTTCCGCTCTCCACATAAATACACGAATTGTGTATATCGGAGTCTCGTGTCTGCCGTCTGCATTTGTAACGGATCTTTTACAGGATAATAGGATAACATTGCAAAGTTTTCAAAATATAGCACATTTTAAAATCTTGCACCCTTATTGCCGTTTTTTTTATATTTACCTAAAATAAATTTGTGTGCCAGTTATCTGACCACAACTGTATAAAAACTCTAATTAGATGTAAGCTCCTCTCAATTCGATTTTTAAGAAATGGTGTTAGCACCCGCTAGTTTTTGTTCATTTCAACGTACTAGTTCAACAATGAAAAAAGATGTCTATGTGTGCTTTGTAGTCATGGATAGGCCTTTGATAGAGTACGGCAACAGAAAGTGCTGCAGATCTTCGAAACTAAGGGCACGTACGACATTAGAGTGAGTTATAGAGAAATGTACTGGCTGCTTGGAAAGTACTCCAAGTTAAGTATGGATAACAAAATGCTTATATTCAAGCATGTACTTCAGCCTATATGGACTTATGGTATACAACTCTATGGTTCCCCAAAGAAAATAACAGAGGTTTCAAAATACAGTCTTTTCAAAATGAAGCTATACGCGCTATTGTAAAAACTTTCTGGTATGCCAGGAATAGTGATATACAAATTGAGCTAGGGATAATTACCGTCGAAGAAAAAATAGCATACTTCTCTCGAAAGTTAAGCATCCGACTTAATGGTCATTGTAGCATTCTTCAAACTTTGGAAATGAGACATTCAGTGCTCCGATTTAACGTACTAGACCGTTCGATTTAACGCGGTTATAATAAACCAACTCAATTATGGTTATGGCAAAAATGCGAAAACATCTTAAAGCGTGTGTATTAGGCAGTAATCCTGTACTAATTTGTGTTCACGGGACTCAGTATCCATACCGTTTGCTGATCCACACGAACTTATTTACCGAGTGACTGACGATCTGCATCTTTCTTGATCAAGAACTCTACTTAATCTAACCACTTGTAACATATGTCGAAGTAGTATGTAGTAACCTTGACTCACTATCCCAACGAAAGCTGCAAGAAGCTTTCAATGAAGCTGTGCGTTACGTCTATATGTTCCTCGATTCGAGCGTATACCTGCATATTCTCGTGAAATACTGGGCTTTAACATGTCAACAGTACATCAGCCCAAGGTTTTTTGCCCAGAATAATTAATAAATGTGTTCCGCCGTTTATCTATAACAGACTTCATTTTTCTTGCTCTCCAAGAACTACTAACATTATCCATTTTTGTCGGAATTATTTATCTTCCTCGCGCTTTTTTTTTCGTTCACAATGTTTCAAACCCGTACTATGTTAAAAGTGCAGTCAATCACCATTTTACTTTACATCATCAATTTCGATCACTATAAATGCACATACATATTTAGAGCAAGTGCGGGAAATATGACCTTATCTTTCAAAATAAAATCATATTTTTTTAATCCTTTTCCTATTATGTCTTTAGAAACTTTAATTAAAGATAGATACAATACACATGATTATTTCGTTTCAAATTACTATTAGTTATCGCACAATTTACACTATTTGCACAGAGATATGATCAACATAATGTAATCTTACTACTGAAGAGAGTGTTTTAACATTTAACAAGTATTGAGGAAACTACGAAAAAGAGAAACCTCATACACTATGAATGCAACAAATACAAATTTCAGCATATGTATAAAGCATGTTATGATAATAACAATACGTTTTAATTATATAAATAAATAAGTAACGAAAAAAAACGGAAAAATAAATAGATCAAGAGATAGAACTACAATTAAACAAACAAAAAAATATTGTGGGACTCATTATTTGAGTATTAAAAATATGTTGGCTAATATGGCCCACTTCGTGTAAAATGTGGTCCACACTGCATTTCAAGGGAACGTTGTTGTTAATACTCTATATTGCTTCCATCATTCCTCTTTTTCGTGATTTTGGACTTTGCACACAAAAAAAAAATAAAAAAACAGTTAAGTTGCAATCAAGGAAAACAAATCACTTTTGTGTTAGCAATTGAAGTCAGTGCAAGTGTTATTTTTTCTAATAGTGTTTCCCTGAAGACAGTACAGTTTCAAGCGTAATGACTCACAACAACAACAACAACAACAACAACAACAACAACAACAACAACAACAACAACAACAACAACAACAACAACAACAACAACAACAACAACAACAACAACAACAACAACAACAACAACAACAACAACAACTGCAACATCAGCAAGAAACACCCAAGAGCGAGAGATGCCCGCCAATCAACGTCTTCAGCATGGAGTCGAACAATTTGTAAGCCCTATGTAACTTGGCCACAAAAAATTTTTTTCATATATCAAAAACAAAGGGCCCTTAAGTCTTTCAGTTCATTGCTCCTCAGTAGAGGACTAAAAATCAATTGAAGAAATGCCAGCTGCGGCCGAGACCGAGTTCTTTTTCTTATACCCCAAATAGGGGAAAAGGTGCAGACCATGCTCCTCGAGAGTATGGATTCCGCTACCGACCCTGAGGAAAGAGACCTAGAGCGACGATGTCTCGGTCATTGAGGTCAAGCCGCTTACCACTGCGGCAACGAGAAGGGAGAACAGGAAACTTCCGTTCTTCCTCGTACAGGTTACTTCAGACAGTAAAATTGAGAGCCTAAATCGTTTAGGTTCCATAACTGTTAAATGGGGCCCACTTAAAAAGACGAAGCACATACTTCTGTGTGCTCGCTGTCAACGATTTGGGCATGCAACATGCAGTCCCGCTGTTTTAAATGCGCTAAAGGCCACATTCGAGGGGGATGTCCACTAGGGAAAGAAAAATCGAAGATAGAAGTAAGCTCCCATGCGTAATCTGTAAGACCAACGGTCTGCGCATGCAGCCAGTAACCTCAAGATCCTAGCGTAGAATGTGAATTCACTGATTAGGACTGAACGAAAATTAACGCTCGGTAACCCTTTGCAATCCCACAATCCAGACGTGCTTATGGCCAGCGAAACTATGCTGAACCAGGCGCGCAAACTCTGGTACAGGAATTACCACATAATTTAAAGAGAACGGCCCAAACCTCGGCAAGGGAGCGGGGTAGATCTTTTCATAAAGAAAGTCACAAGGTCATGTACAGCAGTGAAGTGCTAAGATTGCAAGTGATAGAAACGTGTACATATTGAAGGAAAACTATTTCAGTATTATTGCCCCATTCTACAGGCACAGAGAATGGAGTAATAGAGTGCATAATGAAGGGAACCTCACTGTATAACTGGTTGGTAGAGCACAATATTGAGTTCAAGCTAGATTTGCTTCTCCAGAACTTTATCCACAGAACTACGTTCGAGTGAGATCAATCCTCCGACAAACAGAAACCTGACAAACGAAGAAGTTTACAGGTACCACAGACAAATGGACAACGTAATTAAACGTACAATGGACAAAACTATAGCGAAGGTAGTACAAATGGATGACAACGATGTTTATCGGAACGCTACCATTGACGCACTAAATGTGCACAAGTGTAGGCTGCTGTCAAGGCTCAAACTCTTGTACGGACTGTTTACAGATCCACAAAACGCCGAAGTCAGGGCACTAAAGTCGAAGATCAAGAACCTGCAACAGTTAATCCGAATAAACTATAGCCTGGCTATAAGCTTGCACTGGGGCAATAAAATCCGGGCTGTACGATCTAACAACCCGGGTATGTTCCCGCAAGTAAATAAAATATTTCGGAGAAAATATCAAAACGACATTCAGAGTGTTAGACTTCCAAGGACGACAGAGAACGAACAGTACTGACTTCAGTTGGTATAGATCCAGATGGGGCAGTGCTAGACAATGACGAAGATCTTCATAAGCAAAGCAATCGATACTGTCTTCCAGCGAGTGTATACGGTGAACGAGGTTCATACGCCGAATCTCGAACTGGAGAACGGAGCCTTGCTAAACTACAATAATCTTCGTAATGAGATAAGTCAATGGCGATCTGAGAACCCAGGTTTCATCAGGTTCAATGACGATTACATGGCAAATGCCGTCGCCAATGATGTAAATAACATCTTGATTTCACAAGAAGATCTCCAGGGAATCTTTAACTCGCTAAAGAAGAAAAAGTCAGTGGGAATCGATGGTATACCGAATATTGTGCTTCGAATATTGTCTTCCCTCTATAGCTGTGCAGATCTACACAACATTGTTTAACAATGCGCTGAGTAATGCTTACTACCCGAAACATTGAGAAACAGCTGTGGTGCAACCAATCCCTAAACGGGACAAAGATAGATCAATTCCGACAAATCTTCGGTCGATCAGTCTTCTTCCTTCCATAAGCAAAGTTTTTGAAAAGATAGTCATTCGAGTTCTGTAACAATGGGTTGAGGAAAATAATATCATACCGGACAACCACTCCACCATACATGCCGCGTCTAAACTGGTGTCCGACATTCAATGGAATAAAGACAAAAAACAATGCACGGGTGCTTGCCTGATTGACTTGGAGAAAGCGTTCAACACCGTTTGGTTGGAGGGCCTCTTCCTCAAGCTGCTCAGGCTCGGCGTAAGTAAACCATTGCTATACATTTATTTCGTACGCCAACGATTTAGTGGCGTACAGATCAGGTCCGAAGGTCGAAGAAATAAATATCTTGTTGCAAGGTGACTTCGATCAAATTTAGTGATTTTGCGACGACTGAAAGTTGATTATCAACTTCCGGAAGTGTGAAACTATCCTTTCAGAACACCGTTGTACATGGCATCATGTGATACGCGCACAAACTGGCGTAAGTTCGGCATTGCTGACCCACAGGGATGCCCTCTACATGTGAAAAGTGTAGTTAGGTATATTGGCATTTGGTTGGACCAATATCTGTATTTTGACAAACATTTAGATATTGCTCGGGCCAAATCTAAAAAGGCCTTTGCTGTGGTAAGGAGATTGTTTTACAGCAGCCAACTTGATACCAGGGTGAAGGTAAACTGCTACATGGCCCTCATCCGGTCAATTATGGCGTACGGTTGTCCGTTGTGGTTCAACGTGAGTCCTTCCCACATGGAAAAGATAACGTTGTTCGAGAGACAGTGTCTGGGGACTTGTCTCCGGTTGTATCGTACACCCGAATCTGAGTACAAGAAGTACTATCCCAACAAGGTCCTGTACAACGAGGCCAACTTGAACGGGATAGATCATTTTATTATTAAGCTCATCAGAAGGCATATTGCACGAGCTATGACTTCTTCCAACAGTTTGATCTTTGGGGCTTACGACCCCAACGTTATGTACCATGAGAGAGTGCGTCTACCGGCTTTATTCCTCCCGAGGCGTTCCTCCATCTGGATACAATTGGCCTAATACAGGATCAACACGGATGTCCTGTAATCTTCCACGTCGTACGCCGAACAGTGGACTGGCGACTTCAATATGAACGGGACGTCGCTCGCAGTCACGAGGATCTCCTCCGGTTCAGTGAAGCGATCTCTGCTCGAGACAGGAGAGAGTCTGCCAAAGAACGGCAATTTTACTGGTGGTTACACCAAAACCAGTCCCCGCCGCCGCTGGTAGTTGATCATGGTGGCCAACTTACATGGGTTTAAGGTAGTTCTAAGAAATATATACCACAAAAAAAAATAAAATAAAAAACAAAAAAAAGGTTCACCGCGGCGTATAAATTATATATGTCAGGCATATACATAGCATATACGCCCTGGTGCACGCGTCTGTACTGTTACGGACATAGTTAAGATAGTCTTAAGTTGTAATGTTAGGTAAGTTTTAGTTCTAGTTAGTTTAAGTTAGGTTAAATTAGATATATATAGCCAAGTTCTTCTTTCCAGTTTTCTTTGGCGAAACAAATAAAAGTAAAACGGTGTGTCCGTAACACAATAAAAAAACATAGCATAATCCGAAAGGTATAGACAAATTTACGATTAGAATAGCTTAGAGTACCCGTATAGGGTCGGTAATTTAGGAGTAAGAACATTTCTTAAGTTAGTTAAGCTAGTTTTAAGCATTTTTGTCTAGCATGCAAGTTAATGAATTCAAAATAGAACAAAAATGAATGAAAAAAAAACAAAAATGAATGAAAAAATTGGTGAAATATTCGATTACCACCAGGTCGTACCTATTACTATATTCGCTGGCCGGAAAGGACCCTGCTACATTCATGATCAGCCTTTCGAATGGTGTTCCAATGTTGTACGAGTGCAACTTCCCACGTCGTGATTCGTGTTGTTTGGCCATCCACACTTTCCCCAAATTTTCGTGGTCTGTCTAGCGGTCTGAATGTCTTTCGCTCGATCTTGATCCGAAGTATTTTGTTTACTTGTGGGAACATACCCGGGTTGTTAATTTTCTGATCTTGTGGATCTGTAAACCGACTGTACAATTGTTTGAGTCTTGACAACAGCCTACTTTTCTGCACGTGAAGTGCATCGATGGTAGCATTTCGACAAACATCGCTGTCATCGATTTTATTATCTCCGGAATGATCTTGTCCATGGTACGATTAATTACGTCATCAATTGGCTTGAGCTAACCTCTTAACTTCGTCGTTCTACAGGTTTCTGTTTGTTGGTGGATTGATCCCACCAAGTCCAAGTCCTGGAGTAGCGTGGCCATCCGGCTTTATTGTAATTATTAGGATGCCTCTGAACATATTTCTCCAGTTCTTTCACCCCGTTCGGGAGCTGAATAGCGAAGAGTCCGCAGTGATGACTCTCGTACTCAAGTACCGTGAGTTGTTTGTCGATTAGCAATAGATCCAGATATGATCCGTCTTTGGGATATGATGGTCAGTTGCAAGCAAACCAATCTTTAACTTAATATTGTGCTCTACCAATCAGTTATATAGAGGAGTTCTCACCTATCGTTGTGCACTATTGCCCCAATATTTATGCTTGGAGTTGAAATTTTGTCATTTGTCATTTATCTCTATTTCGCATATTTTTCATATATCCGCGGTCCGATCCACCAACAAACACATCGCGAGTGCTCCGAAACAATAAAAAAAAATAATAATAACAAAACTAAACAAGTGAAATGCAGTGCAGTGAAGTGCCTCGGTGTCGCGTGCGTCCGTTCCGCTCCCTCCCGCCCCTTTCCATCAAAAGTCACCGCAGCGCATTCTCGGTCGCAACTCCCATTTGTACATCTTTATTTCGTACATAAAATTGGTTGTTACAGTATTAATATTGCACATTTTACATATAGAGATTTGGCACGCGAGTATCTTGCTACTTACAAACACTTTTAGAATTTACAAAAACAGGTTTATGAAAGGCAAGTTCAAAAATCGAGGAAAAGGGCAAACAAAAACCTCGTAACAAAAGAGAAAAAAAAAAAAGAAAACAATAAAATGTGTCTTTTGAACACTTACAAAGTATTAACAAGTATATAAAATTAAATAAATTAATGTGTATATATAAATAAATAAATAACTACGTTGATAACCAAATAAATATAAACATAAATATATAAACATAATATATAAATAACAATATTAATAAATAATAAATAAATATAAATATAAATAATAAGTGAATAGATATGTATAGATATATACATAAATAAATAGAAAAACAAAAACAAAATAAATAAATTATGTGTAAACGGAGTTCAAATCCCCGGCAATGATATAATAGTTTTCCTCCGAGCTCAGTCGAAGGGTAGCAAAAAGAGTATCGAGCTCTGCAATGATGGCGATCACATACCATACAATCGCGTTCCACTTTATAGAGGGATTCGTGCAATACGAATTTCTAGCATTTGAAATCTTCGCACTTCACTTCTTCGCTATACATAATCTTATGACAAAGGTCTATTTTAATTAAGAGAGCGACCCTACCACCTCGGAGGGATCGGGGCGGTCTCTACGAATTACGTTGTAATTCTTGTACTTGAGTTTGTGTGTTTGGTTTAGCTTAATTTCGCTAAATACCCATGGGCGTGCAAAAAAACAAACTGTCGCAGTTCGTTCCACCCACAATAACAAAAACCAAAAACAAGTGAAGTGCAGTGCAGTGAAGTGTCTCGGTGTCGAGTGCGTCCGGTCCGCTCCCTCTCGCCGCGGGTTGAGATGACTGAGAGTGCGTAGCGGATTAAGAAGGGTGAAGTTGTTGGTGAACCAACTCTAATCGATGTATGGGCATAACACCTACATTGGTTGTTGTTGGGAAGCTAATTTTAAAATTTACATTTCTGATCTTAGCTTTGCCTAACACTTCTTCTTCTTCGATTGGAGCTACAGTCCGGGGTGGACCTGGGCCTCAACCAACATGCCTCTCCAGCCAGCACGATCTTTCGCCAGCTGCCTCCAGTTGCGCACACCAAGTTGGTTGAGGTCCTTTTCCACTTGTGTGCGCCATCTAGTGCGAGGACGTCCTCTGTTGCGCTGTCCCAATGGCTCGGTGTCGAAGACTCTTCGGGCCGGAGCCTCTACATGACCTAGCCATCTTAAGCGTTGGATCCGAAGACGCTTAACTAGGTGCATGCCGCTGTACAGCCCGTATAGTTCGTGGTTGAACCTTCTCCTCCAAACGCCATCAACGCAAACAGGACCAAAGATCGTACGCAGAACTTTTCTCTCAAAACAACCAAGAGCTTCTTCATCGGCTTTCAATAACGTCCATGTCTCTGCGCCATAGAGCAGGACTGGGATGATCAGGGTTTTATACAAAGTCAATTTGGTGTTTCGAGAGATGGCGATTGGCAAGAGTAATTCTGCGCTTGATCTCGGTACTGGTGTTGTTGTCCCTATTTACTCCGGAGCCTAGGTAGACGAAGTCCTTGACTACCTCAAAGTTTCTGCTGCCCAATATGACGCTCTGTCCGAGACGTCGATGTTGTGCGTCCTTTCGTGATGACAGCATGTACTTTGTTTTGCCCTGGTTTACCGCTAGACCCATTTTAGCCGCTTCCGCTTCAATGCCAGCAAACGCCTCATTGACGGCTCGCTGTGTTCGTCCAATCACGTCAATGTCGTCCGCGTATGCAAGCAGTTGAACGGACTTTTGGAAGATCGTGCCTCGGGTGTTTACGTTAGAGTTTCGCACGATCTTCTCAAGTATGATGTTAAAGAAGCAAGACTTCTTTGCCTAACACACTCCGCTATAATCTATGGGAAGTTTTAGAGTTGATGTGAGTAATGTTCGCGGTCTCAGAATGAATCTCTTTGCTGTGTATGCCCACTTATTCCGTTATAAACCAGCCGTCTTGGGGCAAGTAAAACACAGATATGTGAAAATACCGAATTATTGGATTTGAACCTGCCTGGATATAGCTTAGTTCCGCTTTTCTTTATACACCGCGGTCTCGTCATTTACGTGCTCAGTGATGTAGCTTACCAACTTCAACCGCAATACGGTCTCTGTTCCAATCCGGAATTTAATTTTCTGTGGTTAAAATTCCGTAAGCATTTAATCCACTGCTGCTTTATTTACTGAATTCCAAACATGAATAGCAATTCAACTTTTCACCAATTTGATACGCTATCCGATTCTATCTCAAGAATTGTTTCCCTGTATCCTCAAACTGAAATTGTCATTGCGTGCGATTTTAATGTGCGCAATTCTAATTGACTTCGATATTCATTTTAGACAACACCCGAAGGAAGGTACATTGAAATCTTGACCTCTTGCTGAGGTAAACAATCTGACCCAGCTTGTAAACGAGCCCACACGAGTACCTGATATTGCAGAGCATTCCGCCCCTACACTGGAACTATTTCTCGCCTCTCATCCTGATAAATATTCTGTTGACATATCGTCGCCTCTCGGCTCGTCAGACCACTGTCTGAACAAATTCGGAAAATAACAGTATGGCTATACAAGAGAGCCAATTGGAGCGGACTCAACAACTTTGGGAATTTTAACTGGTCACTATACTTCCTCGATAGTGACGCGGATGCCGCTGCTGATATGATTACAAACATTCTTCTGCTGGGCATGAGATCCTTCATTCCGCATAGAGTGAAGTGTATAAAACCCAGACCAAATGCATGGTATGACTCAAGCTGGAAAGAGGCTACCAGAATGAGTTGACTTTCCGGTTATACAAAGCCAACCCTACCGATTAAAACCGGAATTGGTTTTAACGGGCTAGAAATGACTGCAATGCAATAATCCGACGAGTGGAATTCCCCATGAACAAAAGTTGAGACAAAAAGTACTACAATGTCCTTAGGATAACAAAAACTTTTGGTCGTTTGTCAAAAACATAAAGTATTCCGCCTCGTCCTCAATTCCCACGCTCATTTACAGTGACATTCCAGCTCTTTAGATAAAGCCAATCTGCTTGCGGAGCATTTTGAAGCCAGCTCAACACTGCCAGATTGGAATTTGTCCCCACCTGTACTCGAGAGCGTTGGTTTTACCGCTGGCCCAGATGGTATTCCATCAATACTTCTGAAAAGGTGTTCATCTTAGCTGGCAAAATCACTGCGTAAGCTTTTTCATCTATCCTACTCGTCAGGTCTTTTTCCGAGTAGATGGAAAACAGCATTGTCCAGCCCGTCCCTAAAAACGGCGAATCTTGGTCACCCACCTCGTACCGACCCATAGCAGTTACGTCCTTTCTTTCTAAGGTTATGGAAACGCTGATAAATCAGCTTATGAAATATCTTGTATCGCGGAAGCTTCTCAATGACCGACAGTATGGCTTCAGCAGCAACAGGTTCACTTGTGATTTGATAGCTTATCTCACCGAAAAGTGGAACCAATCTTTGCACAATACAGGCGAAAGCAAGATAGTTGCGCTTGATATTTCTAAAGCATTTGACAGAGTTTGTCATCAAGCTCTTTTGTCGAAAATGCTTGCTTATGGTGAATATGAATCTCTGCTTCTGTGGATTAGAAACTACCTTTCGAACCGTTCAATTCAAATTGTTTGGATGGGTTCAAGTCTGATATTCACAAAAAGTGTCCCCCAAGGCTCTGTTTCTCATTTTTATAAATGACCTGTATGCCACTTCTCAATCAATCCACTTCTTCGGAACGATCAGTTTGTCTCGGCGAACAACGTCGAGCAGATAGTGTCTACTCTCGTTGCTTGCTCAAAGAACTATTTTTGAAGCTGAGCGATCTGCCCCTGTTTGTCTAAACAAACAACGTTTTCAAATCCAAATCAGATTCGGGTTGCCTGGCCACTGGGAGCGGTGCAACTTTTGGCACTGTCCGTTGCATCGATAAAAATGTACCTATGGATCACTATCATGGTGGTCTGCCTTTAGGGAAAAAAACCCAACAGGGAAAAAGAGCTGCATCTTATTGCTACAACTTCTATGCCCTGACTTCCACATATAAAACACTACATCTCTAAGTGCGAACCACGAACTGTACAGGCTGTACAGCGACATGGGTCTAGAGAGGCGTATACGGCTTCAATGCTTAAGATGGCTAGGCATTGAACGTTGGGCGCATGGACAACACTGCTCCATCCCGAAGAGTCTTCGACTCCGAAACAGTGGGACAACGCAATAGAGGACGACCATGAACGGGACAATTTCGCCTCCCGGAATCCGTAGCATAGATACACATTTGCCACACCTCGGTTAAAATAGGAGTATAGTACAGTTCAGCTAAAATATAAAGTGTACATTTTGTTTAATGCTTGCGCCATGGTTGCATACATTTTTAAAGCGCTGGAAGACTTTCATCAGATGAAGTAATAATACATATACATATCATATATATCAATGTGAATTTCTGCTCGGAGTATTACCACTTTATTTGATGAAATTCTTCATACATATATATATATATATATATATATATATATATAGCTCACAAAATATAGAGTCCAATTGGAACGAAAATATTACTAAACTCAGACAGCTGATCAGAGATACTTTCAACATATGCCACAAATGTTATTACATCGTAGACCATAGACGACTTGTCTTAAATATACAAAAAAATCCATCAGGGGACTAAGAAGTATTCCAGGGTTGTTCACTGTGAAAACGTTGAAACAAAAAAAATCGGCTACGTAAAATCCTATCTAAGGCTCCAAGTCTCCAGACGGATAATGGACGGAATCGGCGACAGTATCACTTAAGCTGCTTTTGAACAATTAAGCTCTTGAACATTTCAATTAATCTTAATATAGCAATTTTTTTTTGGTTTGAAATTGTATCATGCAGTATTGACATTCCCAGTGATCCTGTGAGAGAATTCTCTGCGTTCATCAACTTTACCCCTTTTGACTCGATAAGAGCACGTTGCTTTGAACAAATTATGCAACTGGGCTTTAAAATGCGGTGCAGGCATCGTCTCAAGCAATATGGAACTGATGCTTTTTACAAAAGGAACCAGAATCCTCAACTTTCCTAGACGTGGTATCTAGGCGTAACCCTATATCCCAAACCTAAACGAAAGATAAACATAGACGTGTTAAGAAGACGTCCATGGCCTTTTACGCCGGTAGCAGAACCTTCGGCAAAAGGTGGGGCTATGGATGTACAAGACGATGTTTTTGTCGCACGTCGATTGTGGTTCGCCTTCTTTGATGTATCCTATTTAACAGATACGGAGCCTAAATAGAGGCTGTTCTTAGGCTCTCGATCTGTACTGTCTGGGGTGACCTGAACCAGGAAGAACGGAAGTTACCTATTCTCCCTCTGCGTTGCCGCAGTATTAAAGGGCTTAACCCCAACGATCGTGACATCGTCAGTCATCGCCTTGCGCAGCTCAGCAAGGATATCCTGGGGATCAGTAGCAGGATGCACGCCCTTTAAGAGCATGGTCTGCATTTTTTCTCCTTTGGGAGTATATGAATAAGACTCGGTCCCCGCAGTGGATAATTCGTTTTTTACAGCGCGGTGGTCTGCCACTCATAAGCAGTGGACAGATACCCTTAAGGGCCCTTTATATTTAAGAAAAATGTTGTTTTCAGTGGCCAACTTACATAGTTTGTCAACGTCCTTAGTCTCTATTCCGCAGACGTTTATTGGCGGGAATCTTTCTGCTTTCGGTGTTGCTGTTTGCTGCTGTTGGTTCTTCTGCTGCTGTTGTTTGTGTGTTGCAGCATGCTATTTTGGTTGTTTGGCAGCTGCTATACGCAGTCGCTTTGGCAACTATTAAAGTTGTCTTCCCTCTTTTTCTAGCTAATCAAAAGCTCTTCACGTGATTCTTGCCACCCCCTCAGCCGATTCGTAATCAACGTCTTCGATTCTATGTCTTGGTAGCTGTTTGTCAGTGAATGCTACATTTACTAAATTGTCGCTGCTGTATCTGCAGATTCTGTGGACGAAGTTGCAGATGCACCTAACGCAACTTCAGTATCGTTTGATACCCCTGGCGCTTGATAAAATCAGTTGAATTTTTTTTCGTTTCTTTTTTCTCCCACATTGTTTTGATTGGTCGCCTGGTATTTCAGCCACGTTTTTGAGGGATCGAGTCTTTCAGTTCAATCCATATTCTACTTGCCTCAATACTCTGGTTTTGTTTGTTTTTTTGTAGGTCGCTAGTCGCTAGGTTACAACTGAAATTTGTTTTTAATTTTATCTGTTTGTCAGATTTTCTTTTCGTTTCGTACTTACAGAAAGCCGTCTGCAATCCACGGGGGAATGTTTATGTTCACCTCACGGGTCTCGTCTGTGCGCTTCTTGAGAATTCCGGTATTATTTGCACTTTTTTTCATTTTTTTATTATTTCGAACCATTATGTATTCGAAATAGGTGTGACTTCTTCACCGGTCTGTGAACTACTGAGAAAAGTCCTTCTAATCATCTAATCCACCAGTAGCGGACACGCAGGTCCTGTTTAACAACAAGTTATCAATTCAATGTAACCACATCTTATCTATCAGATACAAATATTCGAATAATAAATTGGTATAATTTTCTCAACATTATAACTTGGAATGCAAGATTATTCTTTAATTATACTATTGATTTTGATACTCCGTTGCTTACGGAAACTCACTTAATTGAAAAAAATTCTCTTAGATGTTTTCCTAAATGCTACAAAAAAATAAACATCTTGATGTACGTAACTATTAATAAAAAAAATTAAATGAAATTCACATCCACAGGGATTCTTCCGTCAAGATTGGCTTCACCTTCTGATTATGCATCGGTTGTCTCGTTTTCAGAGGTTGCTTTGGGGTCCACATTGTTCCAGCAGCAGGTGAACATCAGCGCTTTACCAATCCTGTCTCCTGAGTCTGCGACATCTCTGTTGCCTCTGATTTATTCTTCAAATCGTCCATTCCACCACATATGGCTTTTTCAGCCCTTCCGAGAATGTATGTGCTTTCTGAAGCATTAGCTCCCTTAGCACTTATTTTCCACCGACCTTATTTTTTGCCCGTTTGCAGTTTTTGATCTTACTGCGTATGAATTGAATGAGCTTGTAATGAAGGAGGTGTCATCATCATAAATGACCAGGTTTGCGAGGTTAATTTTTACTGATTCGTTACCAGCTTTATTTATATATATTTATTATATTTTCCTCCTCCGTGAAGGGAGGTTCTACGTTTGTGCAGTCGGTTTTATGAAGACTACTGATGTCCAAAACGTTTGCATTAGTTCTCTATTCCAAGTGTGGAATAAGGGTTGGTCGCATTGTAATCAATATAATACAACCACTCCTTATTCCCATTCAAACGGGTTCACCGTTTGATGAAGAACTATCGCAATACCATTCATTCCAAGGCAGGGTAGTTCACACCTGGAAAGTTACATCCTGTTCAAGGTGCTCCCCCTTCTACCAAATATAGGGAATTTGGAGGGGAACAACTGGATAAAACCCGTTCTAGATGTGAACTGCAGTGCCTCGTATAGCGACTAGAGTCCTCGCTGATTCTACGCAAATCTGACCCCTCAAATGTGTACGACTTAACTTTACGAGCAAAAATCACAACACAATAAAGCTATGTTTCCGTATAAAATGATGTATGTTTATTCCAGGCGACAGTTCGATAACGTAAAAAGGATTTTTAAGGCCGTAGAAGAATTACCTGGCAATTTGACAAACAACATAAAACAACACTTTATGCTATCTGATGAACTGGCGAAGTAAGTTGAAGAAATAATTCGCATGTGTTATATTATTATGTTCCGTACTATTAGTTCAATTAGTGTTATTTTGTACTCGTTTACCCGCTAACTTTAAAAAGACGCACTGAAAAATGAATTGTCGGCTTTGTGAAAAAGAATGTAGTAGCACATATATTTCTAGTTAGTTCTTATTGTTTTCAACGTTTGGACTTAGGGGCGATAGTATTTCCCGCTGGCTTAAGATATACGCTATATTGCTGGAATTGTCATATACATTTTTAATTTAGCTAGTAAACGCGCAAAAGAAACTCCGCTACTATTTACATATGGAAGAATATTACTTAGTTAGTTATTACTTAGTAAGGTTGGAAATGTATGATCGGGGTGAAAATGGACGAAATAGCTGATGGGATCCTGAAAAGGCAAACACTTTCTTGTGAATTTCTCCACAATTGGATCAATATGCTAATTTATTTTATAAATAATGTTTTGTCTGCTACATCTAATCCAATCTATCGCCTTGAGACGCTAGAGATCCTTTCAGCACGCGCCCTGTATTCAGTAACATGATGCCGGCATCCGCGAAACTAACATCGGCAACAGGTCAAATGTTTGCATCGACCCTTGAAGTGGGGAACATCAATGCAAAGCATATTGCACCGATTCCAAACTATATATATAAGAAAGTTGACATATTAAGTAATACGGATTCAATAACTCATGAGATTAAAAGAAAACGAGATTAACAGATAAGTTCTGTCTATTGCTTTGACAAAAAAAAAAAAATGCACATATAAAAGGAAGGTGACATATTAACTAAAGAAGAAGGAAAAAGTTGGGAGACGGAAGAACTATACTATAAATACACTGAATAAGAAAATCAAACAGCAAATTCATCTTCAATAGTCATAGTTGCAAAAACGACAGAATCCGGTAGTCGGAAATTTAAAATTCGCGTTGATTATATATAGATATAGGGTTCTTCCCTTCCTGACTCTTTCCTTTGGCAAACTGTCCATTATTCGCGTTGGTTCATTCGGAACCATATTTATCACACAGTTGGCAATTATTTGTCTCGCCATTCTCGATTAGAATGGCGCTGTGTGCATATGTTTCCGAGTTATCTTATTGTTTTTTGGGAGCAATATTTGATTCTTATAATCCATAATTGATGTTTCCTACCAATTCTAATTAACTTAATCTTCTTATCAAAGAATGGCAAGAGCGATGCTATGCTGGAATGTTTGAGTAGATTATAGAATTTTCTGTAGAACGCAGAATGAATTCCTGTGATTAACTCTATCAATCAAGCTCTCATCATTGATTCATAAAGACGTTAACACCGATTTTTTCTTGCGCCTTTCTGGAATTTCTTGCGGAAAACTGTATTGCGTCGATTCCCTTCAGGACCAATAAACCAAAGAGTTTTGGACCTCTTGATATCATATTAGCCGGATTGTTGCTTCCTTTTATGTAATTCCATTGTTGCATGTCTGTTTTTTCTTGAATTTTTGCTACTTTATTTGCAACATACGTTTCCCATGTATAAGACGATGCTATCCACGCCAGTAATGTGGTGGAGTCAGTGTACTACATACTTTTCTTCATTTTATTACGTAGTAGCTGTGATATTATTTCCATTAACTCAATCATGAGCACAGCACCTTGCAGTTCCAACCTGGCGATGGATATTGTCTTTAGCGGCCCGAATCTTGACTTTGAGCACAACAGTTGTGAATGCACTTTTCCGTGGTTGTCAATGGATTTGAGATAGACATATGAACCAAAGGCACTAAAACTGCTCTCCGAAAAGGCGTGCAGTTCAACATAGCTGTAAGGTAGCGAAACATATTTCTTTTTTATTTATTAATACCTGAATATCTCTGTACATTAAGAATGTAATATTCTTTTATAGTACAGGCCTTAAAAAATAACTTTGTTTGAATTCATAACTTGATTGTGACATTTTCAAATTTCACGAATAAATTTAAGAGCCTTCCAAGTTATTTTTAAAACTTAGTATAATAGAATTTAATGTCACCAAATTAAGATTTAAATTATGGGTATTATTTCAATGCGTATGGGAGAGGTGTAAAAAACACAATATTGTCTGTACTCGGTCTTTGGCCCTACCTGTGGAGGTAAATGATTTCACAGGTGAATAAAAAAATACATGCGCGATGTTAATCATGTATGAATTGAAGGTTTCAACATTATATTACGATGTTTGTAATGAATGATTTAAAAAATTGGTATTGTCATCGAGACGACGTGTCATCATACCCTTAATTTATACCATATTTGAAGGATAAATGCATCTCTTTTTGATGAAAGAGACAGCCATTTTACGAATGTAAAAAAAAGGTCTGGCGCATGCTCTAATCGTGTTCTAGCAGATATTCGTTGGCGGCAGCATCTGCAGTTGATGATGTTGAAGATAACATTGACTTAGTTATTGAAGCAGCTGCAGTTGCACAGGCCACTGTAGCCCAGCGTGACAAGGAGCTAATTGATCTGCGAGCGGAGCTTATGGAGACAAAGTTAAAATTGTCTAAGGTTTCTGATGTACATAAGAAACCATCCGCCCCCTACCGGAACAGCGCACCGAGATCAAGTTTAAGCGAGACAAAGCCATCTAAGCTGGAGATAGTCAAACAAATACAAGCGAACCATCAAGCGGTTTTGGGTAATTCACTGAAACAGTACTCCAATCAGTCAAACAAATACAAGCGAACCATCAAGCGCTTTTGGGTAATTCACTGAAGCAGAACTCCAATCAACAGCCACGTCTCCACTCCATTGCAAGAAACTCCTAACCGTAATTCAGAGGAGAATAAAACTTCGTTCCGTCATCAAGACATGGCACCCCTTTTAACGAGTCTTAATCGCAGCAATGTGCAAGAACTGCCGCATTTCTCTGGCGAGAACAAGAGAGAGTGGCCCTATTTTGAAGAGGCCTTTAAATCAACAACGATTGATGGCAGATACAGTTGCAAAGAGAATGTTGCATGTTTGCGTAAAGCATTGAAGGGAGAAGCGTATCATATGGTGAGCGATGGCCTGAAGTACTCATCGGACGCTGACGCTATAATGGACTCTCTTCGATCAATGTATGTACGTGCTGATGTTTTGGTCCACGACTTAACTTCAGAGCTTTTAGATCATCCAAAGCTCTCGTCAAAGTGCGATCCGAAGCTGTGCGTGTGGGCAGTGAAGGGTAATGGTTTCGTTGCTGACCTGAAATCCATGAACATGGAAGAGGACCTGACTAATGTCTATGTTTTAACTAGCCTAGCTTCAAGGTTAGGTGCAGGTCTCTATCAAGACTGGCAGAAAAGGAAATCCTGTCAACTTTCATCACTTTGCTGAGTTTCTTACGGAAAAGGTATTCGATCTACCACCTGATCTGTTGAAGTGTGCCCCTGAACAGAAGAAACCACAAGTACGTAGCAACAAAACATCTCGTGTCCTTCTACATCATTCCGTTAACGTGTCTAGCATCGATATGTGTTGCAAATGTAATAAACGACGACACACAAAAGCTCAATGCGAAGAGTTTTTAGCGTTACCTTCAATGCAACGGCAGACGTTCGCTAAGGACAAGTCGATCTGTTTCACATGCTTGGATCCGTCTCGACACCAGTGGAAAACATGTGCAAAGAAAAGTTCATGTGGCACCGAAGGTTGCAACAGACGTCATCATCCGTTGTTGCATACATCATCAAGTACTCGCAGCCTGGAGTTAAATTCAGCAGCAGTGCCGTTCGTCCCAGAACCACGTATCCACTCTTCTCATGTTGGAGCTGATGTCTCGATTATGTTCAAAATAGTCCCGATCCGGATTTTTGGCAGTGGCGATTTATTTGCGGATACATATGCTTTCTTGGATGACGGCTCATAGTTGTCTATGATTGAAGGGGAATTGTTTCATGAACTTGGTCTGTATGGAGAACCGGAAAAACTCACATTGCAATGGACAAAGGGCGTTTCTCGTGTCGAGGATTGCAAAAGAACTACTGTTTCGGTGTCAAGTGTGAATTATCGTAAGAGGTATGCTTTGCGGAACGTATACACGATTAAAAACTTGGGTCTCGCTAGCCAGTCTATCGATGTAGCGCATTTGAAAAACCTATACCCTCATCTCATAGGTCTCCCACTCGCTGATCTGGTGGACGCTCGACCAAAAATCTTGCTTGGGGTGGATCAAGCCAAATTCCTTTTGGGCCATGGTCAACGGCATGGTAAGGAAGAGGAGCCTTACGCGTTGAAGACTTTATTAGGCTGGATCGTATATGGTAAATCAGCCCCGTCGATGAAAGTATCCTGCTTGGAGTCAGCGTCAAAACCTTCAATGAAGCTGATGTTTCACGAAGCTATTAAGGAGGAAGCAGACCTGCACGAGCTCGTCCGACGTCATTTCACCACGGAAGAATTTGGTGTCATGCCTCCAAAGGGCGAATTGGTTAGCCGATAAGAGAGTCGTTCTCTCGACATTATGGAACGTTCTTTAAAGTTGGAGGGGAGGTAGTATGAAATCGGCCTTCTCTTCAGATGACATCAGACTTCCAGACAGCTATGGTATGGCTTACAAACGCTTGGTCTCTTTGGAGAAATCTTTGAAAAAGAATCCTCAATTGCTGGAGTGGCAAAACAACTACTTTCATGACTTGGTTAATAAAGGGTACGCCAGAATCGCTTCACAAAGGGAGTTGGACCAGGACTGGCCTAGGGTCTGGTACGCACCAACGTTTATCGTTGTTAACTTAAACAAGCTTCCACCGAAACCTAGATGTGTGGCGCATGTGGCAGCTAAAGTGAACGGGGTGTCTTTGAACACTTATTTGCTGAAGGGACCGGACAATCTAGTTCCACTACATGCAGGTATCTTTAAGTTTCGGGAGCGTCAAGTGGCGGTAAATGGTGACGTCAGCGAAATGTTCCATAGGATTCGCATCAAGCCTGAAGACCAGCAATGTCAACGTATTCTCTGGCGAGATGGAGATACAACTAGGCAACCAACAGTTTACATTATGCAAGTCATGATGTTTGGTCCGAGATGTTCTCCAGCCTGTGCACAGTACGTGAAAAATTATCACGCCAACCTTTTTAAAGATGAATGTTCCGAAGCCGTCGATGGGTTAACGAAACGCACCTATGTAGATGACTCTTTCAATAGTCACAACTCAGTCGAAAAAGCAGTTGGTGTCACGAAAGATGCCATTCGCATATGTCACTCGATGAATTTCGATCTCGTCGGAATCCAATCGAATAGCCAGGACCTGTTGCATCAAATACCGGATTCTAATGTGAACTCTAGTCTAGTATGCCTTAATCCTAATGAACACGATGGTTGGGTTTCGAAGATCTTAGGGATGTACTGGCATCCTTCCTCTGATCATTTCTCATACAAGATATCGGACGTTGCAGTTTTAACGGAGATGTTGGCCGAGGATGCAGTCATTACCAAAAGGAACATGTTGAAGACTATCATAAAGATTTTCGATCCGCTAGGACTGGTCTCACTAGTCATAATTCGTGGAAGGATTGTACTGCAAGTGGGAGGGAAGGATTTGATTGGGAGCCGGTCTCATCTCTCTTGCGTAGTTCGTGGCTGGACTTTATCGAATTGCTGAAGCAGATAGCGGATATTAAGATTCCTCGTCGCTATTCACTGCGAAATCCAGATGACTGTAAAGTAAGTTTGATCGTTTTCGTAGACGCTTCTGAGAAGGCTTTTGCTGCAGTAGCCTACTATCGTTTTGCTCACAATGATGAAGTCGAAGTTGCTAAAAAAATCTGATCAAAAAGAGATTCATGTATTCGGATTGTATGTGATTCCTTAATCGTAGCGGCCAGTCGAACGCCCAACACAACAGCTTGCAATTCTAAGCGGGCAATTGATAATTGTTTGACAGGCGCTACTCTCGCTTTCGCCATTACTTGAGCAACTTCGACTTCATCATTGCGAGCAAAACGAAAGTATTTTGTGGCGTTTTATACCCGCTATCTATATCCTTGGATGGGCGGCGCATGGGAACGTCTGATTCAATCCATTAAAAGAAGCACCGAGTTCGTTCTTAAGAGTCTTGTTTTTAGAGAGGTTTTGAGGAATGCTCTTATAGAGGCTCAAGGTCAAATAAATAGAAGACCACTAACTCACATCCCAGTTGACCCTGAAGATCCTAAGCCCTTAACACCAAATTCTCTTCTTTTCGGAGAGGATGATCGAGATGTTACTGCCCCTGGAGTATTTTCCGAAAAGGATATCTGCAGCAAACTCTATAGCCGCCATTGTCAACTTTTGATGGTCGAACTAACAAAAACGGTGGTACAAGGAATACTTGCCTACGCAACGATCAAAGTGGTTCAAGGAAACGAAACCGGTTCAAGTCGACGACATTGCCATTGTTTTCGAACCATCAGCATGGCGCTTGGGTCGTGTTATGAAAGTTTACTCTGGTCCAGACGGAGTTGTTCGAATCTCCGACGTTTAATTATAAAATAGTACTATAAAGACGAAGAGATCGATTGGAAGACTCGCTGTTTTGGATTTGGAGTCTTCGCCTACTTCTCAGACGGGCCCCAAAATGTCATCGAGTTCTTAGCGACGTGTCATCATACCCTTAATTTATACCATATTTTAAGGATAAATGCATCTCTTTCTGATGAAAGAGACAGCCATTTTACGAATGTCAAAAAAAGGTTTGGCGCATGCTCTCATCGTGTTCTAGAAAAAAGAAGGTCATGCAGAGCAGCCGGTTTTTTTGAATTTAAATATTTAATCTTGTTTTCTCGATAATTATAACTTGTATATTACATTGAAGTAAAATTTGCTCAACCCAGTTTTTCAAGAAGAATACCAATTGTAAAAATTGATTGCTGTATACATAACTGTTGTTAACTATTCCATATTACAGGAAATAAAATTAAGTCTTCATACTCTGGAGAATTGTTCATCATTACGTTTTTCTTACTCCATGGAAATTTCAAGAGTTCCAGTTACTTATTTTTTATAAGTTGGACAATTTCTCGTTTTTGGGGTTTGCAGCAAGAGGTATACATGATCTGTATTTCAAAAATGCTTATAGTTAACATCCAAGCAGAAACCGACGTTGTTCCGAGACGTGATCAAATCTTCGAAGGTTAAAAACGTACCGTGCAGTCGCATTGATTTCCTTCTTCTCCTTCGAAAACAGGACCAAAGATTGAACGTAGAACTTTTCTCTCGAAGAGACCAAGTGCGCCTTCATCATCTTGTTCGTACTATTAACTTTGGAGCCAATGTGAGTGAAGTCCTTTACTACCTCGAAGTTGTAGCTGCTTATGGTGATGTTCCGACCGAGTCGTCGAAGTTGTGTGTCCTTTCTTGATGACAGCCTGCGTTCCAATACCAGCAAACGTTTCATTGACGACTCTCTGATTTCGACCAATCACGTCAATGTCGTCCGCGTATGCTAGCAATTGAACGGATTTTTGGAAAATCGTGCCTCTAGTGTTGGTGTGTGAATTGTGCACGATCTTCCCAAGTACAATGTTGAAGACGTCGCTTTTTCTAAAACCTTTTCTAACATTGAGGGTCTCGGTGAGTTCGTTACCGACCTTGATGGAGCAGCGAGAGTTCTCCATCGTTATTCTGCACAACCTGACGATGTAGCTCGTTTCTATATGCGGCTTTGAAATCGACAAATTGGTGGTGGGTGTCGATCTGCATCTTTTTCAGCATCTGCCGAAGTGTGAATAGGTCTATGGTGGACTTCGCAGGACTGTAACCGCACTGATAAGGACCTATGAGGTTATTGACGAATGGTTTCAGGCGCTCACACAAAACCGCAGAGATGTTGTAGGCGATGTTAAGGAGACTTATCCCCCGATAGTTGAAGCAGTCAAGGGAGTCTCCTTTCTTGTAGATCGTGCAAACGATAGTAAGATGCCGCTCGTCGGGCTTGCTTTCCTCCGACCATATCCTATAGATGACCTGTTGCGTGCGCCCAACCAGATCAGCTGCTTTAAACAGTTCCGCCAAACAAGCGCTGTTGAGTGCAACCAACAAATTTACCCTGGATTCACTGGTCCATGCCCAGTGGCGTTGATTGCTTTTACCAATTTTTGCATTGAGACATTATCACAGTCAGCGAAGAACTCGCACCCTTATGTTAACAAGGGCACTATGAGTGCTTTCGCAAGTTTTAGTTTTAGACTGATAGGAAGTATAAGTTTGCAAATTGATAAACATCTAAGGGACGCATACACCTTCGACACTATACACTGTTACTCATTATACCAAGATTTTTAACACAGGTGACATATTGGACGACAACAGAGTTCAATTCCAGGGGAGGCAAGTTTGAAGGGAGGATGGTGTTTTGAGAATGGAATGAATTTTGCTTTGTCAGGATTGAGCATGAGAGCATTTTATTCAGCCCAGTTCGTAATCGAACACATGTCCTCGTTTAATTTAGTAACTTAAGTAGATTTGAAAATCGTCTGTTTATATATGGAAATTGCAATAACACAAAACTCAAAGAAGATCATAAATGAACATTGAAAAAAAATGTCTTAGAACACGAATGTCCAATGTGGAAAATGCAAGATGATGGCACAGAAAAACAGGCACCGAAAGCTGACAATACGATTTTACTAACTAAAAAAAGAGAGTTTTGTGTCATATTAACTAAGTTTGAATTAAAATCTCCACAAATAATTATATATGGTGTTTGCGAAGACATGTCTTCAATAATATTACAGATTTTATTAGGGAACGCTATGTCCGGAGGCATAGGATTTATAAAAGTAAAATTGAGTACAATATGTTTCGTTGGAGCAAAGGACAGGTTTCGTTTGGATGCTGTTCCGAATGTACAATGCAACGCCTCCACCAATCCTAATGTAGCGATCTGCATGATAGAGTTTGGATCTCTTCAGAGAGAAAACGAAGTCGCTCACTTCAGGGTCAAACCATGTCTCGGAAACACATATTATGTCAATTAAGCTGTTCTCAAATATTATTTTAAATTCGTTCAGTTTGTTAACCAGCCCTTTTGGTTTTATATGACAAATGTTAAGACCATCGTGGCTTTTACATAAACTTTTAATAATAATTCGGTTTTTTTTTTCATTCATGCTGCTGTTATTCTAGTCATATATGTTGTTCATAGTGATAGTTGTAAGGAGACCGAGAGACCGAGTACAGACTGTTGTTCTTTATATTGGGATAAGGGAGAGGGGGATAAATTAGAAAAGGAACTGAAGTAATGATTTTACAATTCTACAATATAGAACAATGCTTGGTGCAAATGAAAACGAAAGAGCAAATGGGCCAGAAATAAGAATAAACAATGTGTAAGCTTAAATTTAGCAATAAAAATAAAAAATTCTATAAAAAACAACAAAACTGAAATAAGTGTTGTACCTTTTTGTTCCATCTTGTTCAGTACTCCTTGGGCCTTGTTTGTGAAGACGGCTGTTAAGAAGCGATTACGTTTAAGCTTCAGTGCTTCTCATTGCAACTGGTAATTATGTTTTTTTCGATGAGTTAAATCCTATTTCGGATGGATTCAGCGGGATCTTTTTGTTTTTACGGTACAGGACTGTCGCTCTCATCAGATGTTGCCTTTCTCGCACATCCGATAGCTTCACAATTATACTTGCATCGTCCGGCTGATTGGTGTTGGAGAGGCGGGGCTTCGCTCTGAAAATCTTATTCAGCGTAGGAGGCGGGATATTAATTATGGACAAATAGTGCGGACGGGAGTCTACAGGCTCTCGTTGGTAGTTTCGAGTACTCCGGCAATAACAGCATCGGAGCATATTTGCTCTCTCTCCGCTCAGCTCATTTCTCGATTATACGAACCCAGAGTTTGTCGGCAATGTTTTTTCCCACTCAGGTCGATGAGAGGGGAGTCGTTTCCCTTGGGTGACAATTGCTTTCATTGTTGTTGTTGTTGTGAGCGGACACATCTTGTTTCGAGAGTCATTGTTCGAGTATGGTGTGAGTTTATTTTAAAGGCGACACAAAGGCAAAACAAAAATGCAAAATTGTGAATTAAATCTACCGACGAGACCCACTTAATGAGATAATAAAGATTTAGTTTCTTCTATTCCGAAATTTTTGAGCGTTTGCAAAAACGCAACGTCTACAACTTATACATGTCAGCCTCCCTCATGTTTAAGCTCATGTATAAGAGCCAGCAAGACAGTCGTCGACATTCATTTTGAACGGCATGTGAAGCTATATGGCATCCATCACAATTGTCATCTGCAAGCCTTGTCAAACATTTTGTAGCTAAATATGACGTACTAAAAACCGGTTTTCTACGTTTCAAAAACGTAGAACACAGTTTATCTAGCGATGTGAGTGAGGGCCTTGTAGCTATGGGCCAGTGATTTGTTGTTGCGTTCACTGTTGTACTTCCGGCTGCAATCTACCCAATTTTGGTATTACGCAACATTGGAAGGTCATTTGCTATTTTTACTTCTCCTGGGAGGAGTAAATGAAAAAATAATGCTGCTCCCAACAGCATCTCGATGCTTTGCGACTTTGAATACATGAAATTAGCAAGCTGCACATTCGGTGGTAAATTCTATGATGATGCGTGGACTTCGTGAAAAGGCTTGTATTCGCTAATATCATCATCCTCAATTGTAGCTTTGTAAGCTGAAATTCTTGATTCAAGTTTTATGTGTATTGCAAATTCTTATTCATTGTCTCCTATTCCGCTGTATGGCACTTCCAGCTTGTGCTTCTTGAGTCCTAACTCATATGCAATATTCGCCGTGATGAAGCTGATTTGCGAACCGGAGTTCTAGAGCACATATAATGCGGGTTCCGCAAGGAAAAATTACGTTAACAATTGTGGAAGCGATATAGACTTGGCGTTTGCTTGACGTTATATCTATGGCTTCATTATCGGACAGGGTAGGTACTTCACACTTCTTCTCTTCATTTTGTAAAAGTGTATTGTGCTTGCCATCGCACTTCTGGCAACATCTGTATTGTCATGGAGAATAATAGCCGAACTTGAGACAATTTCGACAAAGTTGCAGTCTGCGAACAGCTTTCTCTCGTTCATCCTGTGAAAGAGATACAAACTGTGAGCAATTGCATATTTTATGCCTACTCGAGTAACACATAGTGCAATTGACAACAACAATTGACACTATTTTTTGCAGTTAACGCGGCTGATTTTTTTAGGTCGTTCTTGGCACCCATCGACTCCAATGTTTAGAATCCTAATTTCACCCAACTCCTCCAACTCGAGCTCGTTCTGGAATCCTGCAAGGACTGCTCGAACAAGCCTCTGCTTTTCTTATCCAGTTTTGGCGTATGTTTAAATAGTTGCCGTATTTTTGGTAACTTCTTTGTTGTATTGATTGGCATGGATTTCTTTTTCCACTTCCATTTTGTCGCACAACTCCATTAGTGTGGTCTCTATTTCATCTATCATATGGAAGTGATCACGCATTTCTTGAATTTATACATCCCCCATTCTTGAGTGCATTTCATGTATTTCATTCCAAGTTTCCTCAATGGATTGTAAACCGATGTAGATTTTCCTTGGATAAGCTCTATTCATTGAGTGCTGCAATATGGACATAAGCAAATTCAGCATCTTCTGAAGACTTGCACTTTCGTTTTTACGGTGTCCCACAGTCGGTGATTACTCGTGCTGCTGAAGTATACATCTGCTGGTGCTGTGGCTGATGGTACTACGTGGGACTACGCATGCTGCTAGTGGCTCCTTTCGTTCCGTCTGCGGTTGCTTATGATTTATCTCACTACCGAAATTATCACGAAATTCATTGTCACGAATGTCGAATTCCTCCCATAAGGTATTCAGAAACTGCCATTGTTCTTTCTGCTGGGCCAATACTTTCCAAATTTTCTGGCGAGAAGACAAATTTCTTCAAGTGACTAATTATACATTAAATTATTGAGTATGGGAATACAAACTGTAGCGTGAATTGTCTGGAATTTTTGGACTCCTAATTTGACCTGCGTGAACTCGCAAGAAAATTTGGGTTCCAACACTCTACGCAGTTCGCGTGTGTAACAGATCGTAACTCGGCTGCAAGCAGCTCTGCCCTCAATTCATCATGCTCACTCGACCGGTTGTTTAAAGCATTCAACCGGTTGCAATTACTATTGCAACCCCCCGAGAGCGACATGCGTGCGATGCACGTCTCAAGCAATTCAAATCTACGTGCTTCGTTGTTTAGCCAAATAGCTTCGCTTAGCTTGTACAATTGTATCTGGGGCATCTATGTTTGTGGCCAGCAATATGGAGCTCATATCAGTGTTGGCCTCAGGCTGCCTGGCAACTAGGACCGGGGCCGCCGATGACCTTGCCTGTTGTGCCCCTTGTCTCCATCATCATAGGAGCCTCGCGACCTAACATCGGTAGCTGCAGCGCTAGGTTCATGTCCTGTTCCTACCGTTTTTATGTTCCTTTATTCTTTTAAAAGATTGACGTTTGGACAGCCCTTAATATTGTAAGAGTGCGCTTTGGCCCGCAAATAACGCTTTTGAGGATGCTCCCCTTTATTGTGGGTTACGCGCATTTCACGCAGTGCGACGCCATTTCGCAACAGCACGTCCAAACCTCTGGCATCGAGCTCACTCCATCGTATGCTTCGACTTTCTCCCATTGAATAGCAATCGTCCCCAAGTGATTGATTTTGCCGTACTGCTTTGTGAAGTCGTCTGAACCAACAGACTGGGACAGAGGGGAGTTTTAAGTTTTTTTTTCCTCTTGGTGTATAGGAGTGGAACTCCGCCAGCCCCTGCCTAAGTGCTTGTATTATTCTAGTTTTTTGAGGTTTTGTCTCGGCTCCGAAAACGTTGATTGTGGGGCATTTCTCCCTCTCCCCGTTGCTTTACGATTTACCTCGAGCGTAAATATTGTGTATCAGAAGAAGAATTGGTTCTTAGAAATCAATAAGAAGATATTAAAGGCTGGATCAAATGAAAAGAAACCGCTTTCTCTAAATCTTACAAATATTTTCCACTATCAGTTCTCGTTGCGCATTCATAATCATCAAATCAAGAGCAAGACGAATTTTTCCTTCTCTTACGAATCGAAACGGTCTGAAATCCTGAAGCGGAATGGAAGATGAAAATGAAACCGGTGACATCAGTGACAACATGTCGCCGAAAGAAAGTGTTACTAAAGCCATCGCGCCACCTATTAAATTACTCCAAAAATCTGGAGAATTTGTGCACAATATGATGAAAGAACTTAAGGTAGACAACTACACAATAAAAAAAAAATCTATTGGTGTTAAAATTTTCTGTGTGCGCGGCATTAAAAGTTAAGAAATGTCAATATTTCACTCATGACCTCAAAAGTGAAAGAGCATTCAAGATAGTTCTCTTCGGGTTGGAAGAGATGAACATTGATTTACTCAAAGCCGAACTATGTAAACTTGGCTTGAATTGTAAGCACATTAAAATGATCAAAAAGAACTATGATCAATATAGTGAAGTGATTTATATCGTCTATCTTGAGAAACAGTGTGTGTGAAAATCGCGGAATTGAGAAAGAACATACGCCGTATTTTCCATACTCAAGTTCGTTGGGAGTTTCAGCGAAAACTAAAAAAACAAAATAACTCAATGCCATAATTGTCAAATGTATGGCCACGGAGAAAGAAACTGTAGTGTTAAGACATATTGTGCGAATTGCTTACAAAGTTAAGTGTATGCAAAACCAGATTTTAACAATTTAATGTTATAACGCAGCTTGCGACTAAATATTTATATAATCATGTTAAGTAAATCAAAATCTCTTAATGTTGTATGTTGTATGTTGGAATGCTAGGAGTATTCGAAACAAATGTACTGAGTTTTTCAATTTTCTCTGTAATACTGATGTGGATGTATGTCTTGTGAGTGAAACGTGGCTTGCACAATGCCTTCCACTGCCATAGATTAGATAGAAATGACAATGAAACAGGAGGTGGAGTTGCCATTGTAGTGAGGACAAATTTGGCATATAATTTAATACCAAATGTAAATACTAAAGTACTTGAAGTAATTGGTATTGAAATTGTATTAAATGACAATTCCATGGTTAAAATCTTGTCAGTTTACTTTCCCGGTGGAGTCTCTAATGCACAAAAGATTGACTTCTTTAAGAGAGATTTAAGAAAGCTTATCACTAGTAAATGGGGGCGATTTCAACTGCAGGCATCGTAATTGGGGTTGTACAAGAGCCAATAAATGATGAAATTTGCTACTTGATATCGTAATGAGGTATCCTGTAAGTTTGATCTGTCGAAACGGCCCAACATATTTTCCGGCCAGCAAAAAAGCTTTGCCATCAACATTGGGTTTGACCATAACGAACTCGCCAGAAATCGTTACGCACCCTGTTGCAAATAAAGCATTGAGTTCAGATCACATTCCAATTCACTGTGATATTCTTCTAAATTCTACTGCAGTAAAATAAAGACTGAAAAACATACCCTGTGATATAGATAATATAAGTGGCCCCAAAAAAATTGATGAACAGATCGAACTGTTTACTAATTGTTTGCATGAAAGTGTTAGTGTGTCAGTTCCCAAAAAGTCAAAGGCGACAAGAACAGCCGTTCTTCCAAAATAAATTGTGACTTTAATAAAACTAAGAAACAAATTCAGAAGTCAATGGAAGAGGTATAGACAGCCTTCTGATTTTGATGAAATGCAAGCATTTACAAGCAACTAGCTTTTGAAATATCAAAATTGAGAAACAATTCACGGAACAACAGGCTTTATTCTCTTGACCCAAAGTCCAAGCATTTCTAGAAAATAACCAAGTTATTAAAAAACAACAACAAATTCATTCCTCACTTGAAACACAATGATTCAACGTTGATAACTAATGGAGAAAAAGCAACTGTTCTTGCAAACTCATTTGAACATAATTTTAATAATCCGCTGATTAACGAAAGCAGCCCAGTTGGTAGTCTAGTAGATGAATCCATCAAAAGTATCAACAATTTTAATGAGCCTCTACCAACACATATATTCGTTACAAATGAGGATATACAGGGCATCATCCAAACTTTGCGTAACAATAAATCGCCGGGTAAAGATGCTCTTAAAAACATTTACATAAAAGAGCTCCCAGTAATTGGGGTAATTTTTGTACGCAATGTTATAAATTGCTTGCTTGAAGTTTCAATACTTTCCTAGAGTATGGAAAACCGCAAAAGTTATACCGATCCTGAAACCAGGAAAACCGCCCGAAAATCCTAACAGTTATATGCCAATTAGCATTCTAAGTAATTTCAGCAAAATATTGTATTCAAAATTAAATTCGTGTATTTCCTTGAGTCTGAAAATGTCATGCCAAATTATCAATTTGGATTCAAAGAATGAAATTAAAGCAATCAACGGGTCTTGTCCTCTTGGATATTGAAAAAGTTTTTGACAGCATCTGGCACGATGGCTTCTTGATAAGCTTAAGTTACTTGGTTTTCCTTTATATCTTTTAAATATAATTCAAAGTTTTCTTGTAAACAGAATGTTTCAGGTAAATATTAATAACATGAATTTGGACTTGAAAAACATAACTTCGGGTGTACCTCAAGGATCAGTATTGGGTCCATTGTTATATATTTCATATGTCGCTGATTTTCCAGAAATATGGAACTGTGAAATAGCAATGTTTGCCGATGACACAGCTATTTACACCTCAAGTGAATCTGGTCATGAAATCGAGAAAGACTTGCGTGGGGGACTTGTGCAAAATCACACATCAACACACACTTGTAGTTTACAAGTTTCGCAAAACAAAACTTTAAAAATGATGACGAATTTGCCTTGGCTATTTGACTTTTACATGAGCAAACTGGAGTACTTCAAGTTGCAAGGAAAATTGAAATTCTCAACGAAAGATTTATTTCAAAATGTTATAATTCCAAAAACATATAAATAAAAGATCTAACTAGTATATAAAAATCTTAATTGTACACGACTATATATTATTTATTTATTTGTTTCATTATTTATTTATTATATTCCTCATTTTTTATATTATTTATTTATTTAATTATTAATTTATTTACATATTATATTATTTATTTCTTATTTACTTTATTGTTTATTTATATTGTACATTTATTTATTTATTTCAATATTTATTTATTTTATTCCATATTTATTTATATACTTATTTATTATATTATTTATTTATTTTATGTTTACTGTCCTATTAATCAAATGATTTTCTCAATATTTTATACACAATTTTAATCTTTTTTTTTTTTTAATTCATAAAGAGCTTACATACTAGACAAAAATGCTTAAAACTAGTTGGACGTACAATTCTATTTCTAACTTACTGGCCCTCGGCGGGCACTCTAAGCTAAACTTAATGTCTTTCGACTTAAACTAAATATATTTTAAACTATGCATTTATCGTAAAAATCAATATCAAGAACATTTTTTTAGCAAAAAACTTAAAAACAGAGACACAGAGAACATATTAAATGAAGGTTTTTGATCATAGTTTTTCCTTCAAGTAAGTCAAACATTTTCTTGTAAAATGTTGTTTCCAATTCATAAAATATAATGTCTCACTTGTAAGATATAAATAATACGTCAAATTTCTGTGCAAGCTGTATACTTTCCGAAATATTTTGTAAAAATGTGTATCTATGAATTTCAATAAAGTATCTTTATATCTCTATCTCAACTCATAGATTGTGCTGCATGGTTTCAGTCAAGTCTTGTTTGTTGTTGATTTGTTAATACTAATATTTTGTGATACTAGCTGATGCGAATATACTTATTCGTTTTCGAATAGTTTAATAACTTGAGGGATACAAAAAGATCAATATCACTCAACATCCTCATACCTGAACAGCATAATGCACATGAAAGAAAAAGCGTTTGTGATTCAAGGAATTGGTATTGAAGTCTTATCAAATCTTCAATAGCTGCGAAATACATAGAAATATTAGTCATATTAGGAATATTAAAATATTCGCCTCATACCTATGCATTTCCTGGCGATTTCTTCAAACAAGTGTGAGTAAATATGAGACAATGTGCAATGACTTGTAAATAACAATGACAGTGCATTCATGAATAACCATCAAAAAGTAGGTGGAATTCCGCCAAATTTGTCGTTGGCTAGAGGGCAATCAGCAATAAAGTAGAATATCTGTGTAGTAATTTATGTTTGTTTTCGACGATAGCTATTTCAGTATCGTTTTCATAATAAATGAGAATAATTATGTATATATACCTTATTCTATACTTTTGTGATGATTTCAGTGGTGGGGCGCATACAGTCGCAAACTAAACTAAAGAAATGGGAGCACAGATGTCATTTTTATGTGAGAGATATAGTTCTCAAAGTTCCCAAACTTTGTACAAAATAAACGTAGACGAGACTATAGTGATGATCTTACATGAAGCAAACCATCGACGAAAAGAATCGAGTAGATGGAAGTCATGCGACAGCTATGCGATTAGGACACATTAGGACACTTTGTACTTACTTACTTACTTAAGGTGGCGCTACAGTCCGGGGTGGACCTGGGCCTCAACCAACAAGCGTCTCCAGCCAGCTCGATCTTTAGCTAGCTGTCTCCAGTTTCGCACGCATAGTTGGTTGAGGTCCCTTTCCACTTGCGTGCGCCACCTGAGTCGCGGTCTTCCTCTACTGCGCCGTCCCTCGGGGGTGGATTCGAAGACTTTTCGGGCCGGAGCATTGGTTTCCATCCGCTCTACATGACCTAGCCATCTCAATCGTTGGATCTTCACTCTTCTGGCTAAGTCGATGTCGCTGAACAGCCCGTATAGCTCGTCGTTGTATCTCCTCCTCCACTCACCATCTATGCAGACGGGACCGAAAATCACCCGAAGAATTTTCCTCTCGAAGCAACCAAGAGCTGCTTCATCCGCTTTTGACAGAGTCCATGCTTCCGCGCCATATAGCAGGACTGGGACGATTAAGGTCTTGTAGAGCGTTACCTTGGTTGTTCGAGAGAGGGCTTTGTTCACCAATTGCTTTCTTAGCCCAAAGAAGCACCGATTGGCAAGAGTTATTCTTCGTTTGATTTCAGCGCTGGTGTCGTTGTCTGAGTTGATAGCGGTTCCTAGGTAGACAAAGTTTTTAACTACCTCAAAGTTATATCTGTCTGCCGTGACGTTCTGACCGAGACGTCGGTGTTGGGTGTCCTTTCTTGTTGACAGCATATATTTGGTCTTACCCTCGTTTACCGCTAAACCCATCTTCGCGGCCTCCGTTGCTATACTCACAAAAGCGCCTTTGACATCACGCTGCGTTCTTCCGATAATGTCAATATCGTCGGCATATGCGAGTAGTTGGACGGACTTCTGAAAGATTGTTCCTCTGGTGTTGGCGTTTGAGTCTTGAACAATTCTCTCAAGAACGATGTTGAAGAAGTCGCATGACAGCGCGTCGCCTTGTCTGAATCCTTTTTTGACATCAAAGGTCTCGGTTAGGTCTTTCCCGACCTTGATGGAGCAGCGTGCATTCTCCATCGTCATCCTACACAAACGGACGAGTTTGGTAGGGATGCCAAAACTAGACATTGCTCTGTATAGCTCGTCTCTATAAATGCTGTCATACGCGGCCTTAAAATCGATGAACAGGTGGTGGGTATCGATTTGTTGCTCCTGGGTTTTCTCCAAAATCTGCCGGAGTGTGAATATTTGGTCGATGGTGGATTTTCCTGGCCTAAAGCCACACTGGTATGGACTGACCAAATTGTTGACGAATGGCTTTAGGCGTTCACACAGCACGGCAGATAAGATCTTATGGGCGATGTTAAGGAGACTTATCCCCCGATAGTTGGCGCAGTCCAAGGGGTCTCCTTTCTTGTGGATCGGGCAAACAATGCTGAGGTTCCATTCATCGGGCATGTTTTCCTCCGACCATATTTTACAGATGAGTTGGTGCATGCTCCTTACCAAATCATCGCCTGCGGCTTTAAAAAGCTCGGCGGGTAGGCCGTCAGCTCCAGCAGCCTTGTTGGATTTCGGTTTAGATATAGCAATCCTCACTTCATCCGGGTCGGGTGGACGGAATTGTTGATCTTCATCGTCCCTTTCATTGGGGTTGAATGGTTCGTTCTGCCTGACAGCGGAATTTGGTTCTTCGTCGCCGTTATACAGTCTGCAGAAATGGTTTCTCCATATCCTCAGCATCGACTGTGACTACTACGATGTTCCCTTGATCATCCTTACAGGCTTCGGTTCGGAGTTTATGACCTTGACTGGTTGACTTTACCCTTTGGTAAAACTTCCTTACCTCATTCCAGCAGTAGTATCCCTCTATTCTGCCGATCGCGCGCTTCTCATGCTCCTTCTTTTTTCTCCTGAGAAGCCGGTGTTCGTCTCTCCTCTTCTGCTCGTAGAGCTCCCGAGCAGCTCTTGTCCTTCTTTGCAGTGCCGCTTTGTATGCTTCTTGCTTGGCTGCATTCGTCTGCCGACACTCATTGTCAAACCAGGGGTTTCGTTGTGGTGGCGGATTGAAACCCAGCACATCAGAGGCGGCATCTCTGATGGCTTTTTGGCAATGCTGCCACTGGTCTTTAATACTTGATGTTGGCGGCGTTGGATTTCTTAAGAGGTTGAGGGAGACACGATCGGAAAAGGATTTGGCAATCTCTTGCGATTGTAGCCGGCCGACGTTGAACTTCCTCACAGTATTTCTTTGTCTTGGCGGTGTTCGGGATATCCGCAACCTTACCTTGGCTACTACAAGGTGGTGGTCCGAGTCAATGTTGGTACCTCGGAACGTTCGGACATCTATAATACTGGAAGGAGTGCCTTGCGTCGATCGCAATGTGATCAATCTGATTGATGGTTGATTGATCAGGAGATCGCCATGTCCCTTTGTGAATGTCGAGATGTGGGAATTTTGTACTGGCTACTACAACATTTCGCTCCGCAGCAAAGTCGATCAGCCTAAATCCGTTATCGGATGTGGTGTCGTGTAGGCTGTGCTTCCCGACCGTACTACCAAAGATGTTCTCTCTTCCTAGCTTTGCGTTAAAATCGCCAAGAACAATTTTAATGTCGTAGCTAGGGCATTGCTCATACGTTTTGTCCAGGAGCTCATAGAACCTGTCTTTGGTGTCGTCATCTTTCTCCTCTGTGGGGGCATGTGCGCATATAAGGCTTATGTTGGCAAATTTAGCCTGGATGCGAATTGTCGTGAGGCGCTCGTTCACTGACCTGAACGATAAGACTTCTTGCCTAAGTTTGCCTCTAACGACAAATCCACATCCAAATAGGCGCTGTTTTTGTTGCTTGTAGCAATCACCGTAATATATATCACAGTTTTTCATCCTTCTTTTGCCCGGCCCATCCCATCGCACTTCTTGGATGGCGGTTATGTCTGCTTTGCAGCAGTCTAGGGCTTCCGCTAATTGTTCGGCTGCACGTGGTCTATAAAGGGACCTTAAATTTCACGTACAGATCCGAAGGTCGTTGTCCGTATATCGTTTGCAGGGTTCGTCATCAGTAAAGTCATCCGTTTCCGAGGCTTGTTGTTGCTTCGTAACTGTTGTTTTTTGTGTGGCCGGGCAGTTACCCCGACGGCACAACCCCCAACCTGGAGGGCCAGTTCCTTTTTTGTAACCCCTAGGACAAGAGGTCGCACTTATAAGTTTGGCAGGTTGAGCTCGGGTGAACTACAACCAGTACCCGATGGCTACCACTTGGAGGTAAAATAAGCACAATTGGTGTGTAGGAAAAGTTGCAACACTAGGCATCGCCAAGTTGACGCCATTCAGTGCCTACCCGATTCCCACAGCACCCAGCCATCACTAAAAATCGAAAAAAAAAATGAGTCGACATTACGTCCAGTGCAGTGGTTTGCCTTGATTGTGTCGTGTAGGTGAGGATGTGGTATCACGAAAACACCTGCTCCTTGCCCAATTCGCATTTCTACGGTCAATGGTTATACCATTTTCAGTGCAACAGTTTGAAGAGTCCTAGTTAATTCATATCATGAGAAGAGAGCTGAAATTGCTGTCATCGGAATGTCCTCTTATACTATAGGGAGGAAGATACGCACAAATGCGTATTGATCTGATAAAACCAATTAATACTAATGATTTCTACCTAATTGGAGAGGACGTTTACAGCAGGCATAGGCATTGGGATTGTCTGAAAGGTAACATACTTGCATTAGATATATTTCTAACGAACATTCCTGACATTTTCAGTTCTCCTCTAACTCTCAACGAACTAAGTTCTGATCATCTGCCTGATAAATGTACACTTCTATTTTCTCCTGTGAATGATCTTAGACTTAAAAAAGCAAACTGGAGCATATTTAAGAGACATGTAGAAACAAAATGGGCAAGTGGTCTACTTCAAGCTACAAACATATTGCATATTGACCAAAATGTTAATATATTTACGAAGAGTTCAGTGACAAAAAAACGTACCCCAACATTCACAAAACGTTCTTCCACATTACGTTCGGCAGATGCTAACCCTAAGGAATACGTTCAGTTCCAGATGGAGTCGTACAAGAAAATGAACGCCCTTGTTTAATTTGTAATTGCAAACCTCACAAACCAGTCATGGAATGAAAAGCTTCAAGATTTGGAGAAGGCTAGCAAACCGTTCTGGAATATAACTAAACTCATTAAGAAAAAGCTGAATTATATTCTTCCACATGCGGTTGTGAATGCAATTAAGCTTCGATGCAGTTGTTTAGCTTTGCATTATCACCACTTTAGCACTGGTGGGGGATTTCAATAGCACACAGTAAACAGAAATAAAACAATGTGATATGCTTGAGAGCTCGTAATTCGCACTCCTCATATTATTTATTGTCTCCCTCTTTCATACAAATTATTCCGCAACTAATTGCTGACACAGCGCCTGATGGTTATTGACTGGCCAGAAATCAAATTGCAACTAAACAAAAAACAATTGACAGGTGTTGACAGCAAGTAGGTAAAATCGGAAACATGTAAAATTCGTACATTCTGCCAAGCCAGGACGGTTCACATCTTAAAGTCCGACACGGCGAACTGCTTGTTCGTCAACGGTGGTTCCTCTAACGTCTGCAGCTGGTTACTGTGGGTTTAGTCTTCCTCATGCGGTGCCGTAATGTGAAACATGCCGCAATGATGCAAATGAAAAGACATCTGAACAAACTATAGTTTATTGTATGATGTAAATGATGGGAGGTGGATAGCGCGAGTAGTTGCTCCTGGTTCTTAAGAACAGTTATCCATTTCTGAAGTGTTTCCATGTCCTCGTTTCATTTTCAGAAATTCTGGTGGCATTTCCATCGGTATTGAGATGATCTGTGGCCTTTCCTGCATTAAGTTGCTGATGTTCATTCTACTTGAGACTGAGTTCTGCTTCAGCATTTACACTCCATCGTCTCGGAGCACTATATCGAAAACCTTGTTGTCACATATTAGATTCAATGTGTAAGTTTTGTCTAATACGCATATCCAAGGGTTTTTACTGCCAAGTTGAATCCATAAAGGTGAAGGCCTAATGGTTCTTTTTTTGTGGGCAAGTAGAGAGTTCTGAACTTGTTGGCCAGGGTGGCGTATGTTGAAAGCGTGAGAAAGCCTTGTGTAGCAGCATTCTCTTCATTTTGAGAGTGAAAGAAGTAAAAAACCTTCGCGAGCGCGCTGATAAACGGACAATCGAGAGAAACGCAACAAGCAAGATATATAAAAAAAACTTTGTTTATTTCCTTGGTCTATTGCTAGTCCAGTTGCATAGATTTTGCACAATTCACCACCCTGCACCTCCCGGTTCCCTAGAAGTAGCCAGACCATCACTGCATACGGGCACATCAAAATTCCATGCATGTGAGACAAAAAAACGTCGCATCGTGGGAGTAGCCAAAATATGGTCGTTGACCCCTTGTCGCTCACGATGTAGATCATTTTCTTTCTCCGTTTTCTGATCTCCCAAATTTGATGAAATGCCGTCGGTCGTCAGTTGACTGGGGTCTGCTGATTTTCCGTCGGCGTTTTTGTGTTGCATTTCGTGATGTCCAATTTCCTTAGATGAATGCATGTTGCGTGCAACATCCTGCCGGGCCACCGGGAAAGAACTAGGACATCAGATTAATTGTCTCGCTATAGGTGGTAGATCCTGGACATATGACATATGAAAAAAAAGTGTAGGTATGGTAAAAGCTGTGTGGCAATGATGAGTTGGACTATGTATGTTATTTTGTAAGACTAAGAAAAATTAATGATTATATTTATGTGTGTGTGTATGTGTTGGTGGGAACTCGGATAATTCACCATAGGCAGAAGGCTTAGTTTGGCTATTGGTCTTTGAAACGAAGACGTTACAGTTCTAACCGTTACGACTTGAATCTTGCCGTCTGCTCCTGGGTGTGTTTGCGTGATTTTGCCCAGACGCCAGAGAGTGGCGGGCGTTTGTTCATCAGGCAGGAGCACTAGCTGTCCTACCTTGAGGTCGTTGTTTGGCGTTAACCATTTTGGACGACGTTGTAATCGGACCAAGTATTCAGACCACTTTTTCCAAATATCTTGGTGGATTTTCGGCAGCAGCTGCCATCTTTTCAAATGAGACTCCTTCATTTCAGTTAAGTTCCTTTCCGGTGCGGTGTTGAGTGCTGCTCCAATTAGAAAACTTTTGAAATTTTGATCGACAGATCATCAGGATCGTCCGTTAAAGGACAAAGTGGACGAGAATTCACTTGTGCCAGTACGGTTGCATATTCTTCGAACGTAAGACAGTAGTGTCCGATTACTCTCTTCAGGTGGTGCTTCATGGACTTCACACCCGCCTCCCTGAGCCCACCGAAATGCGGAGCGGCAGGAGGGTTGAAATGCCATTGTCCGACCATTGCTTTGGCATGAACGACCTTTCTGCTTCCATAAGATTGGCGGCTCCCTTGAAGTTCGTTCCGCAGTCGCTGTAAAGATTTGTACAAGTACCACGGCGAGCGGTGAAACGCTTAAACGCTGTGAGGAATGCTGATGCGGTGTAGTCGCTGACTAACTCCAGGTGAACTGCCTTTTGTGTGTCTTCTTGCACCGACCTTTCCACGCCTTTAGTTGCACAGGACCAGCATAGTCAACTCCTGACGTTTGAAACGGGGGGGCTTGGTTCACTAGTAAAGCTGGCAGATTTCCCATCTGTTGCTGCATCTGTCTGTTGCACTGAACCTGTAGCATTTTAAACATTTGTGGATGCACTGTTTTACAGCAGATTTCAAGTGCAAAATCCAGTACTCCGACCGAAGTGTAGCCATCATGAGTTGTTGACCGCCATGAAGAGTTCTTAAATGCGCATCGTGGACAATGAGCGTCGTTAGAATGTTGGTTGAAGGATGCTTCTGGGAATAGGGTAATTCAGAATTTTCCAATCGACCTCCAACTCGTAAAACACCATTTTCATCCATAATTGGTGAAAGTCTTGAAATTTTGCTTCTTCGAGGTATACCTTCCTTGTTGCTTATCTTTTCTACTTCTTCAGAAAAATACTCCTGTTGAACAAGGGCAATCAGACGCCATTGAGCTGATGCTATCTCATCGACTGAAAGTGGTCCAACCAGCGGATTTTGCAACTTCTTTGTTTTTATTATAATTTAAATATTTTTAAATTAGTGACGAATCGACGCCAATATGCCACAGATCGATACAATCGGTTAAGAGACGAAAAGCGGTTGAATAGACGTCATTCAAGTTAAATGTAAGTTAAAGTCAACGCAGAGCTGAAAAAGATTTATAATGGGGTACTCAGATGCGATCAATTTACTTTTTTGTTTTGAACTCTCCGACCTTTTAGTTTCAAGATCCTTAGCCGTGATGTCAACGGACACATTTTGGGTTGCGTTAAATGATTTCAAGAACGCGGGTCCATACCACCATTGACTATTCTGCACCAGATCACTCACGCTATCACCTCTGAATGCAAGGTAGCGGGGTTTTCCTTGGATGGCACGTAATTCCACCTTTGTCTACTGAGAGTAGAACTTGAACTTCTCTCTCCTCCCTTCCAACATGCTTATGAGCTGTTCTTGCATCGTTAATGCTTCCGTTAGTGAATTTGCACCGTACATAACGTCATCGACATAGAAATTTCGCATGGCTTTGGTTGATGCTAGAGGGAAGTCATCTCGCTCATCACCCGCAAGTTGTTAAAGCGTGCGAATCGCTAAGTATGGTGCGGCGGCATTACCGAATTTCTCCGTATTAAGCCGATATGTTTTGATTTCCTCGCCCTCTTTATCTCGCCATACTACCAGTTGATATAAAGTATCGAGAGGAGCAACCCAAATTGACGGTACATTTTGGTTGTCTGCTGTGAATGCAACTTTAAATTTCCTGAACCTTGCGATGTGATCAAAAATGTCGTCTTGCAATCGAGGTCCAACAAGTAGATGATCGTTGAGTGACGTTTTGAAAGACAATTCGCAGCTTTGTTGTTGAGCTGGACTCCTTTAATACTGCATGGTGAGGCACGAAATAATGAGATTTTAATTCAGTTGGTTGGATTTCCGTCATGTGTCCGAGTTCCTTGTACTCATGGACCACCCTTTTATAGTCTTCATGAAACGACGGATTTGCTTGGAATTTTCTTTCCAACTGAAGAAACCTACTGATTGCTGACCTTTGAGACAGACCTAGGGATGGATACGACCCGCCCTTGAATGGAAGTTGGACAACATATCTTCCATCTAATTGCCGTTGGTGTCTTATGCAGAAATAGGTCTCACATTCTTCTTCTTCTGGCGACATCATCTTGCGACTTTGAACTTCCTTCAATTCGCAGAACCTACTGAGCAAATGGTCTAAGGTCTGAGTCTCTGTTTTGATATAATAAGAGGATACTTGTGATTGGCTACTAATCGAGATGGGCCCCGATAGCACCCAGCTCAGTTCAGTTCCTTGTGCCAACGGGGTGCACGGTTCACCTTACATCGCTTCCCAATAGCACATCAATTCGTTTAGGTTTGTTGAACCTTGGATCAGCAAGCTCTAAGTTGCGGAGATGATTCCAATCAGACCGAAGTACCTTGGTTGTGGGAAGGACGGCTGTAAGTTTGTTGAGCACTAAAGCGGTTATTTGAAGACTGAAGTCCTTGTTTAAAGTGGATAAGATTGTGAAAATTACTTTCCATCCTGAACTATTGGCGTTAGTTTCTCCAACGCCAATTATGTTCACGCGGTTTCTTTCCTTTTTCATCCATTTAAAAGTTGAACAACAGCCTCTGTGATAAAGGAAGCCTGTGACCCAGGATTGATCAACTCTCGCAGTAGTAATGGTAGGCCAGCAGGTGTAATAACTTTGATGATGGCAGTAGCCGGAAGAACAGGGGGTTGACTGTTTTCGGCAACTAACGCATTATATGCTGAAGCAATTCTGGTTGAGGGGTCAGAGCTGTCTGAAGACATCACCTTTGATGTATCTGCAAAAACGGAAACTGAGTTGATTGGTTGTCAAAGTGGTACCTGGTCGGTGCGACGCAAGACATTCGATACTTCATTTATGGGCAGTAGCGAGTGATGTTTTTGGAGCACGTAGAACGGGAATGTGTTTTTGTGCAAGTTTGAATAAAATGTGCACTTGAAAGAAAGTTGCAGCATAGTTTGTGCTTCTTGACAAATTCCTGTCTTTTTGTGACGTTGAGAGCTTTGAATTTAAAGCAATTTCGGATCGAGTGTAAGCCGTGACATAGCGCACACTTACCTGCAACTGTAGAGTTATGCACCCGAACCGAATTTGGAGATTTTTTATTGTTTATGGTGATTGATACCACATGAGGACTGTTCAATGACGTCCAAGGTTCTAGACCTCATTAAAATGAAGTCTTCGAGAACGCTGTACTTAGGATAGTCTACATGTGCTTCCCAATGTATGCGCGTAGTAAGCGGAAGTTTCTGCATTGTATGAAAAATGAGCACATCCTCCCATGACTCTACAGCTACACCAAGATTCTTTAGGGACTGCCTTGCTTCGTTTGTCGTGTCAACTAACAGTTTAAGATCTTCAGACGATTCTGCAACAAGCTGAGGTTGATCGAAGAGGAGCTTAAACTGATTATCCTTCAGCAGACGAATATTTTGATATCTCTTCACGAAATTTGAATCGGTGTTTCTCAGAAGTCGAGCTGCTTCACCCGTAAGATTGCCTTTTAAATATTGCAACTTATGAGCATCAGATACTGACACTTTCTTGTTGACCATCGCTTCAAACAAATTCTTAAACTCTGGCCACATGTTTAAAGAACCGTCAAACGTGGGGATTTTAATTGCAGGGAGCTTATGTTCTACCGATGGCGTGTTTAAAGCGCATAGTGATCTGTTAAGGGCAATTTGACTTTCGGTTGGTGCCAACTGTTCCTTTAATTCACAGGAATAATCAAAAAATAAATCCTCCAGTTTGTGAAAAGTGCGAGAATCCATATAATTCACCTTAATTTCTTCCGTAGGAGCCTGAAGAAAAATCTTGGCCTCCTTGGGATTTATTCTTTCATATCTTTACTCAACCTAGTTAAGAAATAAGTATATGTATTATTTATTTGTGTGTCAGTTGTTAAATTTTTGAAATCAAGTTGTAAAGACTCCTCTCTCTCTTCCCTCTAACGACTCTGTGGTCCTAACTAAAGGTTTTTAGTCGCTTTTCCTTCAAATTACATACGTGATATGTTTTCTAAAATTTTTTATAAATATTTTAGTAGTAAGGTAATAATACCGGGTGTATGTAAACAACTGTTACGATTAGAAAAAGATTTAATTATATTTATTTTTAATTATATTATAATGGATTATTCAATTCATTAAAATGGGTAAAATATTTTATAAATGAGAGACACGTCCAACCTACTTGCCAAAGAACGAAGGAAAGGGCAGAAGATATGGTGGTATAACTTATGCGAATTCAAAAAATGACATCAAATAATTTATGCTTGTAAGTAAAACTTTTAAGATGTGATCACAAGCTTTAAGGATACAATTACATCATTTATCACATCACTCCCTCCGACCGGATTTATTCCACGTCCGTTAAAAAACCTCACGTTGTTGGTGACGCTTAGAAGTTTGCACGAGGCAATTATTGCGTCCGATCACCTTGGTGAGTAGTCCAGCGATCCAACGACTTCCTCTTGAATAAGACCTTGCGAAGACTTTTTGGCCGATTGAAAATTTGGTAGAGTACTGCTGAACTCGATGTACGTCGGGCAACATCGCTGATATATATGGTGCGGGGTTGACGTCCGTGCAACAATTCCGATGGTGACTTAATTGACGAAGGGTTTGGCGTTGCTCGAAATGTTATCTAGAACTTATACAAGGCTAACCCGTTCGATGCTGCATAGAAAGGCGCTGTTCTTACATGGGCAATGGTATTCAGTTCGCAGAAAGTTTTAAATTCGACTGATGAAAATTGTGGCCCGTTGTCACTGACGATTGTCTTTGGCAGTAACTCCATTGCAAAAATATTTTGCATTGCGTAAATAGTTGAAGTCGCTGTTGTCGATGATTATTTAAAAAACACACAAAGGGAAAGTTGGAGAATTAATCTACCACTATCAGCCACATGCGAGAGAAAAAAGGGCCTGCAAAGTCGATGTGAATCCTTTCCCATGGTTCAGTTGCTTCGGGCCAGGATGAATACTGCTGCTTTGGCTGGCTGGCATTTACACTACAGGTTGAACACACCTTTGATGTATTCATGCTCGCTTGGTCGATGCCGGGGAGCCAAACATATCTGCGCGCGAGCTGCTTCATACGCGCTTGTTCCCAATGACCCTCATGAAGCATTTGTAGAACCTTGTCATCGAGCGATTTGGGTATAACAATGCGCGTGTGATTTGTTTGCAGAAACAGGACTCCTCTCTGGAGCGAAAAGCACACTTGCGATTAAAGTAAGGGATCAAATTTACCTGGTTTGGAGACCATTGAGAAATAAGACTCAGAGTTTTTTCTTTCTTGGTATATGAGCTGATTACATCAGAACTGATAGGGAACTCCGTGATAACCGACTCATAGATTTGTTCAACCGCCAGCATACCTCTTTCTTTGTTGTCAAATTCGATATCATCTCCCATCGGTAGGCGAGATAAGGCGTAGGCATTAGCATGATGTTTCGTATTACGGTAGTGGATGGAGTATGTGTAGGCCTGGAGAATGATCGCCCAACGCTGCAGCCGATGAAGTGTCATAATGGGTAACTTTTTTGATGGATGAAAGAGAGTAATGAACTTCGTATTTTATTAATGAAATGAATTAAGTACAAATGATGTTTCTATGTATGCATTAAATAAAATAAGAATGGTATTTGATTTTGTAGTTCGTTGTGAGAAGCAAAGGGAACTCACATGAAAAAAGCACCCTTAGGGTAAGAGACGGGGAAGACGGTTTTGTTTTTGTTTTTGTGATAATTATATATATCGAGGATTAGGCCTCCTAAGGAAACCTTATAAAAAAAGCACTGAAATCGCTGATGAGCGATATTGCATCCAGGGCACGATTTATTACTCTCTCTAGCAGCACTCTTGCCAACGAAACTATTGAAGCTCACCCGCTTAGCTCTCGGCAGTTGATTTGTTGTCTGTTGGACTGCATTCACCTCCCCTTGACTCTTGTCCTCTCCCCTAAGCTCGCTGCATGCTTTTGTTGTTTCCTCGAAGAGTTATGCAATTTGAAGGACTTCATCCAGAGTTGGGTTTTCTTTTTGTAGAGCAGTTTATCACACTTTATCATGTGGAGTATACAGAATGATAAAATCTTTAATTTTCGAGTTCACGTATGACTCTTTACAACCACTGTTTGCGCAAACGAACATGCATTCTTTACCTTCGCGCAGTTCCGCTACCCACTCAGAATATGTTTGGTTGGGTTGCATAAATGTTCTGTAAAACTTGAACCTGGATACGAGCAAATGGGGTTTTTTCAAAATGATTTGTGAGACTTTCAATTATTTTATGGAATGATATTTGAGCAACATTTTCTCCATTTCACTTTTGGAGCAATTTCAATGATTCACCGCCAATATAACTAAGCAAACATGCACGTTTAGTGTCATCTTCAAGCACATTGTTTGCGATGAAATGTTGTAGAATATATGTGGGCCACGTTTCCCTGTCGAAACTTTTGAAAGGTGATACAATAGTTTGTTTGGCAGGTTTTTGTTCCAGCACTGATTTCTGGTTGAACTCATGCAGTTTTTGAAGAATATCGGCGTCCATGCTCGCGCAGCTCCTTTCTATTTCTCGTCGCCAGTTGTTACGATTAGAAAAAGATTTAATTATATTTATTTTTAATTATATTATAATGGTTTATTCAATTCACTTAAATGGGTAAAATATTTTATAAATGAGAGACACGTCCAACCTACTTGCCAAAGAACGAAGGAAGGGGCAGAAGATATGGATGGTATAATTTATGCGAAATATGGTATAATACAAAAATGACATCCCATAATTTATGGTTGTTAGTAAAACTTTTAAGATGTGATCACAAGGATACAATTACATCATTTACCACATCAACAACCATTGTAAAATTGCTGCCACAATAAATAAACAATAAAATATTATCTTTCCAACACATGTTCTGCAAATGTCCAGCCCTAGCATAGAGCAAAATCACTGCCTAAGGGTGAAAGCACGATATCAGTGAAGGAGTTCCGCGCTTATATCTCGTGACTTCGATGGAGTTATTAACGGCACCACTGTTGATTAAAAACGTATGACCTGTAACCTATTTGTTTATAAAGATATCAGTAACTGCTGACGCCCCTTCGCTAGCACTGCAAGAACTTGCATTCCTGGGAACCATAGCGAGGATGTAGAAGGTTTTCATTGTTTTCCGTTCGCTGATAAAGGTGCCTCTTGATGGGCGTTTATATGGGTTTGAACGTGTGTGTCCTTTTATATGGGTCAGCAAAAATACATCGGTTGTATTTTTGACTATTTGCTCAATCGTGCTGCATCATTCAAATCAATGCCGTAGACCAAACGCTGAAGTCGAAGTTCTTTTCCCTCTTCGTACGCTTGTACCACGGCTGCAAATTTGTCCATAGCTTGTGGGGATAGGAGAATCTAAGAGACTTGCAGACGGCGCTGCAATCAACCGTCAACCAGATTGATCACGTTACGATAAACGTCGGACTCTCCTCCAGTATTCTTGATGTCCGAACGTTCTGACGAACCAGTGTTGTCACGGACCATTTCCTTATTGTAGACAAGGTAAGAATGAGGATATCGACAGAAATACGGAGTCGAGAAATAACAGCATGGTTTGATGTCACAATGATATAATCGCTACGAACTGCTAGGATCGTTGCCGACCGAGTCTCTCAGAAACTATCAGTTAGTTCGAGGCCGTCTATCCAAACCATCGAAGAAGAATGGGGTCGCTGTCAAGAAGCCGTCAAAGAAGCTGCAACTGATGTGATGGGTTTTACGACACCACCCAGAAGGAACCCATGGTTTGGCGACGAGTGCAGGCAGGCACATGAGTGACGTCACGATACATGTCAGATTACAAGTGACGTTACTACAAATGTATATACATATACATTGTGTGTATACATGTATACAAACTTTTGTAAGACAGAGAACATGAGTTTATAATATTAGCGTGGATCAAACGGTACATTTTATATACATATGTATACAACACATACATATGTATATAAAATTATAATTGAACTTGGATTCAAATAAGTGATATTAATAAAAAAAAACGTGGTAGTGAATAGTAAACACATAAACCAGTGAATAATCTAAGGTGCTATTAACACAACACTCAATATGAATTTTGAAATAACTGATCTTATAAAGGAGGCCAGAAGCCTGCCCCAATTTCGAGGCGATGATGCTTATGCACTTTCATCGTTTATAGATGAAGGAGATTTTATGCTATTACTGGTCACAGACGATGGAGCTAAGCAGTATTTACAGAGAATACTCATATCAAAAATTCAGGGAGATGCACTCAACGCAGTCAGAAGAGTGCCAACAAACAGTACCTGGGAAGACATAAAACTTCACCTAAAAAGAACTTTTGGGGTCCCGGAAGAGTATGCAGCACTGAAAAATCAAGCGGATAGTATTAAATACCTTAACGTAAGCCAATATTATAATGACCTTAAAATTATATTAGATAAGCTAAATCTTAAGTACCGTTTGGACCCGAATCCACCATTAGACTATAAGCCAGAATACAATGAACAAAGTATTCTTGATAAGTTTCTTTTTAAAATTCATCGTGAAGAAGAAATGTATATTAGTATTAAGAATATTAACAATTTAGAAGAAGCATAATTCGCATTAAAAGCTACGAACATGGAAGAAAAGTGCACAGTTAGATTAGAAAGAAACACAAATATACAACAAAATAGAAACAATTTGAGAGCGGAACAAATCCAAAATAACAACTACAACCATAACCACGCTAATGTTAGACAGTATACTAACGGAGATAATTTTGCATATGCTAACCACCAAAACCACTCAACAAGACAATTTTCAAATCCAAATTCACAATACAGACATAATGACATTAGAGATAACAATCCAAATTTTTGTAGAACTAGACAACAACAAAGAGCACACAGCTTTAAACATAATAACAGAAACACCTACGAGGGCACACAGCAACACAATTCCGGACAATTTTCAACCAATTATTCACGACAAAACAGAAATGAAAGACCAATAGAACCAATGGACATTAGTAATATTAATAGAAATTCTACACCAGATTTAGGAAATTTTCCTGTCAATGCCTCGGACAATACTCACTTCCAATAATAAAAATTACTATTGAAGGGCAAACAATTGATTGTTTGATAGACACGGGATCATCCATTTCAGTCTTTTACCAATCTATGTTTCCGCAACTGGTAAAAAGGAAGATTCCATCTATGTCAATAAGTACGGTTACTGAAAAGACATTCATTAATTTTGAAAAAATTTCCAAATTACCGGATGAATTTAAGCTAAATGCCACCATGTCTTGGAAATTATTAGATCTCAAACACAAAAAGTATGATGCTATATTAGGAATAAATATTCTAACACCATTGAGGGCAAAAATAAATTTTGTGAATAATATGATCGAAATAAATGGGCAAAGAATTTTGTTTAAAGGTGTATGTCCCTTTACTTATGAAAGTATAAGTACATTAGAACCAATATCATTTCAGGGTAATATAATTAATAGGCTAGACATATCAAAATTAAATAGTGAAGAACTAGAAATCTTTAAAATTGTATTAAAAAAGAATAGTGATAATGATTTTTTGTAGAAGGTCAACAATTGACAAGTGTCAACAAAATAAAACATCAAATAATTACTACCTCTGATGAACCCATTTATTCTCGAGCATACAGATTCCCCCCCGTACACGAAAAAAAAGTAGAAAGGCAGGTTAAAGAAATGCTTGATCAGGGTATTGTCAAAGAAGGTAGTTCGCCCTATAACAGTCCGATATGGATAATTCTTAAAAAAATCAACAACTCTGGTCAACAGAAATGGAGCGACAATTTCCCAATTCCGAATATAGATGATATATTCGACAAATTGGGAAGAGCGAACTATTTTACTACCCTCGATCTGGCAAAGGGGTTTCATCAAATTTTGGTCGATGAAAAAGATCAATTGAAAACTGCATTTTCTTCGCCACAGGGGCATTATGAATATATTGGAATGCCCTTTGGCCTTAAAAATGCCCCTGCCTCATTTAAGAGGATGATGAATCAAGTCCTAAGAGGACTTATCAATAAAATATGCGTCGTGTATCTCGACGATATGCTTATGTTCAGCACAAGTCTAGAAGAACACAAGCAAAGTTTATATTGTATATTCAAAAGGCTCAAAGAAAACAATCTAAAAATACAGGTGGATAAATGCAATTTTTTTGCCAAAGAAACAGAATATCTAGGCCATATCCTCACGAACGCAGGTATAAAACCTAATCCAAGAAAAATTGAGGCTTTAAAAAACATTTGAAATTACCTACCACTGTAAAGCAGATTAAAAGCTTCCTTGGGATAACCGGATATTATCGGAAATTTATTCGGGATTATGCGAAAGTTACCCAACCTATGATTAAATATTTAAAGAAAAGATACAAAAATTATCTTTACGGGGTGGAATTTGATGTATATACTGACCTAAACCTTTAAAATGGTTGCAAACAAAAAAAGAATGTAGGGACATAAGTCCGCGATTGCAAAGATGGATCTTAAGATTGGGAGAGTACACATTTATAACAGAATACATAAAAGGTAAGGACAACAACGTGGCGGACTTTCTTAGTAGGATCGACGTTGACAATAATAAAATTCTAACGACTAATTTAATAAGATTAACATCTAAAAATGAAATAAATACTGAAGAGGTAAATGAAACAGAAAGTTTGGAAATGGAGACCATTCATAGTCAAGAAGAAAGTCGGAATGATCATTTTCCAAATGTAGAAACTATTGTAAATAAATTTTAAACACAAATTGTTTTAATTGAACATAAAACTAAAGACACTGAAATTATTAACAGAAACAGGAAAATATACGTATCTAGAGATGACATAGAGAGAGATAACTTAAATGACATTTTTAGGAGAAATAAAATAAAGGGATCAATAGGTATTTATAGCGAATTGGATGACCGATTGTATTATCAAGTGCAACTCAAGCTAATAGAAATGTTTCCAAACGACAAAAATGTAAAATTTAGGAAAGGCACATATTTAGCAGAAGAACTTAGGGACGAAAATGAAACTATAAGATACATAAAAAATGTTCACGAAAAAGAATCGAACCACCGTGGAATTAACGAAAATTTTGAGCTGCTAAACAATTAAATATACTACCCAAAATTAAAGAAGCTAATACACAGATATATCAACAATTGCGATACCTGCCAAATTGCTAAATATGACAGAAACCCCATGACAATATGAACTGACACAGACTCCCTCTGACCAAAATGAAATTGTAAATATTGATACCTGGACTATGAAAGGGGAACGCTTTTTGACTAGTATTGACCGATTTTAAAAACATGCTATGATTTTTGATTTGAATGACCGAAATTTGATAACGATAAGAGAAGCTTTCGGAAAACGACATTCTGTCTTGGAAAAACCAAAAATGTACACAGCTGATAACAAATTTGATGGACTATCTTAAAAGAATTTTTGAATCAGGAAAATATATATATATAAAAACATAAAATATAAATGTTTTAGAGCGGTAGAGTTCTACAATAATTCCATTTACTCTACTACGAAAGAGAAGCCATTTAGTTTTTTATTAGGACAACTGAATTAAGACAAAATTTAAATAAAAGAAAATATAGAAAAAGAGAAATTAAGAAGAGTAAATAAACTTAATACTTTAAGACAAACTGAGCCAAAAAGGTGTGAAGAAAATGTGTTAATTAAAAATGATAAGGCCCTTAGGCATAAATACGAACCTAAGTATAAATATCACGATAATAGTAATCTACACCCTTCAAATATTAAAAGAAAATTTCTACAAGTAACAGTCTAAACTTAACTAAAAGCGAATATTGGCATATACATAAATTATATAAACAACAATACGATTTTCATTAGATCATAATGAATTGTAACAGAAAGTTGTAAATATGTCTTAGATTAAGTAAGCAGTAATCACAAGAAAATGTTAGGATATTACTTTTTTGAATAACTATCTCTTTGAATCATATTATATTATAAATGTTGTTGCTTTTCGTATATTATTATTGTATTAAATAACCTTTTGATTTATTAATTTATTTGTATTATATTATTCTAACTTCATCTATTTTCCAATCGATAATTTGTAATATTCACGTAGAGAAGAAAAATCACATGATTATCTATTGTTAATATTTATGTATATTATTTTATTTGTCAATTATTATATAAAAAACAAGATGAATTATTTCTAATTAACGTATGCATTAACTTAACTTGTACTATAGAACTTTACTAACTATGTAGTACCATAAACACCGTACTTAAGGAGGGAGAAGTGACGTCACGATACATGTCAGATGTGACGTTACTACAAATGTATATATACATTGTGTGTATACATGTATACAAACTTTTGTAAGACAGAGAACATGAGTTTATAATATTAGCTTGGATCAAACGGTACATTTAAGTAGTAAAAACTAAGAATGGAACATCATCCGATTTATTAATAAAAGTACAGTCAAGCTTTAGTTTGGATCCTGGCTCTTACGTTATAAGACGTGTGTTATTTCTTCGCTCCCAAACATCATATTGCTCATGCAGCCAAGCAGGAGTCCTACAAGGCAACGCTGTATCGAACAACGAGGGCTGTTCGTGAGCTCTATGGACGGAGGAGAAGGGAAGAGAACCGGCTTCTCAGAAGAAAAAAGAAAGAGCATAAGAAGCGCGCGGTCGAGGAGATGGAGAGGTGTTCTGGCAGGAATGACGTCCAAAAGTTTTATCAAAGGGTAAAACAATTAACCAATGGATATACAAATCGGACAGAAGCCAGTCCCGATTAATGGACAACTGGTAGTAGAGTCGCAGTCGAAACTAAAAACCTGGAAAGATCATTTCTGTAGACTGTTAAACGGCGATTAGAACCAAAATACCGCTTTCAGGCAGAATGTTCCACTCAGTCTGAAAGATCCTTCTTTGTGTGGCGCTACAGTCCGGGGTGGAACTGGGCCTCAACCAATATGCCTCTCCAACTAGCGCGATCTGTGGCCAGTCGATCTGTCTCCAGTTTCGCACACCAAGTCGGTTGAGGTCCTTCTCCATGTGGATGCGCCACCTTAAACACGGGCGTCCTCTGTTGCGTTGCCCGACAGGTTCGGTTTCGAAGATTCTTTGAGCCGGAGCTGTGGTGTCCATACGCTCTACGAAGAACTTTTCTCTCAAAGAGACCAAGGACTTCTTCATCCGCTTTCGAGATTGTCCATGCCTCAGCGCCGTATAGCAGGACTGGGATGATCAGTGTCTTATATAGAGTCAGCTTGGTTCTTCGAGGGAGGGCTATATTACTCAATTACCTCTTGAGCCCGAAGAAACAGTGGTTGGCAAGAGTTATCCTACGCTTGATCTCGGTACTGATGTTATTTGTACAGTTTACACCGGAACCGAGGTAAGTGAAGTCCTTGACTACCTCGAAGTTATAGCTGCCCATTGTGACGCTCTGTCCAAGACGTCGATGTTGTATGTCCTTTTTTGAGGACAGCATGAACTTCGTTTTGCCCTCATTAACCCCCAGACCCATTTTAGCCGCTTCCATCTCAATGTTAGCAAAAGCATTAATGACGGCTCGCTGAGTTCTACCAACCACGTCAATGTCATCGGCGTATGCTAACAATTGCACGAACTTCTGGAAGATCGTGCCTCTAGTGTTGGCGTGTGAGTTTCGCACGATTTTCTCCAGGACGATGTTGAAGAAATCACATGACAGCGCGTCGCCTTGTCTAAAACCTTTTCTGACATTGAAGGTCTCGGTGAGTTCGTTACCGACCTTAATGGAGCAGCGGGAGTTCTGCATCGTCATCCTGCAGAGCTTGACGAGTTTGGCAGGAATGTCAAAACTAGCCATGTCTATATGCACGCTGTCATATGCGGCCTTAAAGTCGACAAATAGGTGGTGGGTGTCAATTTGCATATCTTGGGTCCTTTCAAGGATCTGCCGTAGTGTAAAGATTTGGTCTGTTGTGGACTTTCCTGGCCTGAAGCCACACTGATATGGACCTATCAGATAATTAATGAACGGCTTCAGGCGGGTACACAAAACTGCAGAGAATATCTTATACGCGATGTTAAGAAAACTTATCGCTCGATAGTGGGCGCAGTAAAAGGGGTCTCCTTTCTTGTGGACCGGACAAACGACGCTGAGATTCCGCTCATCGGGCATGCTTTCCGCCGATCATATCTTACAGATGAGCTAGTGCATGCGCTCAACCAGGTCATCTCCAGCTGCCTTAAAGAGTTCCGCGGATAATGCGTCCGTCCCAGCAGCTTTGTTCGACTTCAGTCTAGATATCGCTATTTTGACCTCGTCTAAGTCTGGGGGACGGAATTCGCGTCTGTCATCGTCCAGGTTGAGTGGAACATTCTGCCTGACAGCGGTATTTTGGTCCTAATCGCCGTTTAACAGTCTACAGAAATGATCTTTCCAGATTTTCAGTTTCGACTGCGACTCTACTACCAGTTGTCCATTTAAATCCCGACTGGCTTCTGTCCGAGTTTTATATCCATTGGATAATTGTTTTACCCTTTGATAAAACTTTCGGACGTCATTCCTGCCAGAACACCTCTCCATCTCCACGACCGCGCGCTTCTCATGCTCTTTCTTATTTCTTCTGAGAAGCCGGTTCTCTTCCCTTCTTTTCCGTTCATAGAGCTCACGAACAGCACTCGTTGTTCGATGCAGCGTTGCCTTGTAGGACTCCTGCTTGGCTGCATGTGCCTGCCTGCACTCGAACCTTGGGTTCCTTCTGTGTGGTGTCGTAAAACCCAGCACATCAGTGGCAGCTTCTATTGACTGTGCAGGCGGCGTCGAACTTACAGAGTTTCAGGGAGACTCGGTCGGCTAAGATCCTAGCAGTTCGCTGCGATTGTAGCTTTGCGATGTCAAACCGTAGTGTTCTTTCTCGACTCCGTTGTTCTCTTGATATCCTGATTCTTATGTTGGCTACAACAAGGAAATGGTCCGAGTCAACATTGGCTCCTCGGAACGTTCGGACATCGAGAATACTGGAGGAGTGTCTGCCGTCGATCGCAACGTGATCAATCTGGTTGACGGTTGATTGATCTGGAGACCGCCATGTCTCTTTATGGATGTTGAGGTGTGGGAACCGCGTGTTAGCAACAGAGGGGTTACGTCCCATGACAAAGTCCACCAGTCTTAGTCCGTTACTGGACGTGGTGTCGTGTAGGCTGTGTTTTCCGATGACTTTAGCAAAGATTTCTTCTTTACCCAGCTTAGCCTTGAAATCTCCTAGAACGATCTTGGTGTCAAAGCTCGGGCATTGATCATATGTTCTTTCTAGGAGATCATAGAAGTCGTCTTTGCTACATCATTTTTGTCCTCTGTCGAGGAGTGGGCGCAAATCAGGCTGATGTTGCCGAATGTAGTCTTGATGCGGATTGTTATGAGGGGTTCGCTTTTACAGACAAAGATTAAGAATTTTTGGCCTAAATCTGCCTCGAACAACAAATCCACATCCAAATAAGCGCCTCTCTCTGCTGCAATAACCGTAGCAGATGTCGCAGTTTTTCATCTTCTTCTTGCCCGGCCCATTACACGCACTTCTTGTATGGCGGTGATATATGCTTTATAGCAGTCAAGGGCCTCCGCGAGTTCTTCGACTGCACGTGGCCTGTTAAGAGACCTTACATTCCACGTGCAGAACCGAAAAGCATGGTCATTTGTTCGTTTGCTGGGGTCGTCAACAGTAGATCGGTCAGTATCCGAGGCAAGTAGTCGTCTCTGAACAAATTTTTTTTACGTGGTGAGGGCGTTAACCCCACGCACAACCCCCAGCTGGGAGGCTAGGCCCATTTATTTTACCCTTGGGCGAAGGGTCCGGATGACTCCGGTATAGGTAACCTCGCTGAGGTTGACCCTATATGATAGGGTTCCTCCGCCGCCAACTCTACTCCAAAATCCCGATATGACCTTGAAGTCAACCTTTTAGATCTGAGCTCCGAATATGTCAGAGTAGCTCTAAAAGGGGGTGTACCAGGTAGCTCTGGATGTCGCCGTTGGCAAATCTGATGATAAGCTCCTCCGCCGCCATCCGTAAAGAAGATTAGCCCTGATATGAGGCATTTTCATTGAGACGGAAGCTACTAAAATGGGTCTGGTGGTGAATGAAAGCAAAACGAAGTATATGCTGTCCTCAATAAAGGACATACAACGTCTTGTTTACTTAGACGTCAAGGACTTCATGTACAGAAGGTAGAGCGGGGTCAAGGACCTCGCATCTACAAGGTAAAGCTGTGCCCTTAAATGTTTGAGATTTCCTAAATCCAATGGATATGCTCAGTGCTCCAGAAATAATACGTCCCAAAACAAACAAAATTTACTTATAAACAAATTTCTCTCATTTCAGTCAGCTGGTGGCATATGCCGAGCAGTTAGATATAAAGAATGGGTAGCTAATATGGAGATGAAATATGTTTATTAAAACAAAAATTATCAAATGGATATGTTCATTATGCGTGTGTAGAAAAGTCAAACAAACATTGATTTTTATTTAAAGAGATTTAATAAAAATAAAAAATAAAAATCTTTACATCATTCACCAAATTATGGTGAATGAAAACTAATTTTTAGGTTTTGTATACGATACCTACTTCAGAAAAGAATAGCTTACACGCTTCATGGGAATGGAAGATAGTATTTGGTAAATTTGAACACCATTGGTACTGTCTTCCATTTAATTACCACCACTATTCCGTTCAAGCCCAGCAACAAAAACAAGACATGTTGCTGAATATTAATATTAGTCTCATTCCTTCACACGCGATTAAGGTCAGCCACAGATTTAAGATTAAGGTTATATTAAGATATAGATTAAGGAAATAGTAACATTTATTATATGTTAAATTGAGTTATGTTGTTGGCATTGTGAGTATGTACGACGACCTCAACTTCGAAGTAGTAGTTCTCAAACTTTGCCGTTCGGATTCGTCATAAAACTGTAGGTCCTTTCTACTCGGGACAGAACAATAGTATGCACGAGTGGTTGCTGAGAAGCTAGGCCCTGTATAGCTGTAGTGTCATATTACATTATATTATTATTATATGTTAAAACTTAACTTATTAGATATTTAATAAGTGTGTCTTTTAAAATATCATTTAGCTGTAATTTGTATATTCCAGAAAATATGCGTCTATAGTGTTCCTGGCATGTTTACGATTTGAAACATCGAAGAAGAAATTGAATTACTTAAGCTTCTCTGACTTGTTTTACTGTTCTCAGTCAATAATGGAATATTGGACATATACCTATCAGCACTCAGGCCCTGAGTATTATGACACCGAAATGGATAAAGAATTTCTTTTAGATTTACGAGAAATTCGTTGCTTATTGGAGAAAGAAAAGGAGATAAAACAGTAAGTACTTAAAAATCAGCCACAATTGTTTAAGACTGTAAAGTAGAATTGTTGTGTAAATTTAATTGATATGTACAGAGAAATCTGCGAAAGTTGGACAAAATTAATACGAACTTGTTAAATATGTTCATAAATATCTATGTGTTGAATGAAACAAAATGTTCTTAAACATATTTATTCCAGTTGTCGAAATTGTATATTATTCCTCTTGTGAAAACTTTCCAACTACCCATTGCTAGCATTAAAATCTTTAATTTGCAGTTCATCTGCCAACAGCTTTGGATCACTGGGATGTTTTTAGATCTACATTTCTAGAAAAATAAGAGAACACCAAGGTTTACGTCTTCAAAATTTGTTTTTCCCCATCTTCATCGTTATTCTCTATTTCCAACAGTAGACTTCAAGATTCCTAATTTTATTGCCGAAGTACCGCAGGTTGATACCAACTTAGATCATATAACCTGTAAATGCGATATGGACTATATTGTTACTAACTTCACAAAGCTAATTGCAGGCTCAGCAAATGAACCTATGTCAAAAATATCTATAAATATTGTTAAGTTGTACACTAAAACTGTGTAGGTATTATGTATTCGCAATTAATTCGTCCACTAAGGTTCGATCATTGGATTTTGACAAAATGAAACTCAATATTTCACTATTTCTATTCACTGAATTATTTACTTATACTGCACAGTTACTACTTTAACTTTACTACGCTTTAATCATTTGGATCGTTTGTACACAAATCCTCAAACTAAACTGTCTGCTCGTTTCGATATCTATATCAGCCAGCATTCTTTCTGGCTGGAACACTGTCGCCATCTGTTTGTGGAATTTTCCTATGGCAACTCAAGCACGTGATTGGAAACGCTCAATTGACGCGTTATAACGAATTTTCCAAATGCATATGTTGGCCTGAGAGACATAGTGGATAAATTTGCAGACCAATTCTCAGTCGTGCACAGACCTCTGAACAGTGCGGTAATAGTTCTAGAGAGTGGCGATTTTAAATTAATAAAGGCGTTAGAAGTATCAGAAGGTAGTGAAGTACAATGTTTGCAAGCCTGTCCCATAACAAGTACTCGGCTGAGTAGATAGAGTCAGTGCTTCTGGCACCAAAGGTGCTAGGTTCGAACCCTGCCTGGGAAAACCAACAAATTTTTTTTCTGCATACCAGAACTTAACTTTCGCCAACAAGTGAGCGTAGGAAAATGGAAATGAACGAGCGGTCCGCGCTCTTAAAAGCGGACATTGACCTGCACCAACAACCGGTGGCAGAGTCAAGTCACGAGACGGCAGTGCCAACAGACGGCACAACCAAGAGGAGGAGAAATAACACAACTCCCAAAAGCGGAAAACGCCGCAATTTAAATGCTTCCCCGGATGGGCCGCAGGGGGGAGAGCAGAGTGTAGCGGCATCAAATTGTTCATCAGCAGCCGAGTCAGAGGAAGAGGAGGCTGTTCAATATGTGTCTGACGGAGGGGAAGGCCGATTTGCGGTTAGTAGCAACAGCTACGATTCGCTCGAAAGCGACACTGAAGACGAGGTGGAGCGTGTACTTCGTCTTAAAGAAAATATGCTCGATGACATGCAGCAGAGAGTACAAAGACTCGTGCATGAAATAAGAGAACTTAAAGCGAGAACTGTTGAGAGGAGAGTTCTTGAACAGCAGCAACAAAAAACAAATAAAAACAAACCTGCAAAGGAAAATAAGCAAAAAAAGCTTCAAGAATCGCAACAACAGCGAAAAGCTATGCAACAACAACAGCGGACAGAGACCGAAGTACTGACGGCAACACAACAACAAAAGCTGCCAACATCTCAGCAACATCAGCGATCAGCAACAAAACAGCGACAGCAGCCAGCAACACAACAGAGACAACAACAAGCAACACAACAGCAGCAGAAAACAGAAAAAGTGCCGCCTATTAATATCTACAAGGCGGATATCCAACAGACTGCCAAGATGTGCAAGGAGGCCATAGGTGCAGGTAATTTTTTCATAAGTAGAAGCAAAGGTGCTGACAAGCACGCAATCCACTGCAAGACAGTGGACGCTTATAACGTTATTAAAAGATTGCTAAAGAGATCGACACTTGAGTTCTTCTCTTTTACACCAAAAGGCGAAAAATGCCAGTCCCGGCTTTTAAAGATCACGTGTCCGCTTGACGCGGAGCAGGTCCTCCAAATGCTCCGTGAGCAAGTGTGTGTAGGAATTGAGTTCGTCGGAGTCAAGCCTTTCTCCACCGTTAAGGCAAAGAGAGAGGGGCGGAAATTACCCTTCTACACTGTACAGGTCACACGCACAAGCAAAGTGGACAATCTGAAGAAAATCAAGTTCTTGGATTACCACAGATGCGAGTGGGAAAGTATAAGAAGGCGCGACGGCATTATCCAATGCTTTCGTTGCCAAAGGTTTGGGCACGCCGCGTCGAACTGCCAAATGCAGATTCGATGCGTAAAGTGCAGCGAAAACCACATTTCAGAGAATTGTCCTCTGGGGCAAGAGGGAGCAGCTGACAGAAGTCAGCTCAAATGCGTACTCTGCGGGAACGCGGGGCACACCGCCAACTATCGGGGTTGCCCTAAGTTTCAGGAGCGCAAAGCAAAAACGGTTCTGCAGAAGCAGCCCCCAGTGAAATATCCACTCGGGGCAGCCATACCCGTCACTCCTGAAGTGACTTTCGCCCAAATGGCGTCCGCCATGGGGAGGACGGAAAAGCAGCAAGTACCTAAGGTACCGCAACCCTCAGTGCCAAAAGCACACGAGCCAACGCCCGACTGGAAATCTTCCATCGAAAGGCGTATGGATCGGTTAGAGGAGCAGGTTGCCAAAATTCTGGCGCTCCTGCAGAACCCAGCACGTCACCAGTCCTAATGGCTGCGCAGATGGAGAGTTCTTTCAACATCCTTGCATTGAATGCGAATTCATTGATAGGGGTCCCACGGAAAAACGAGCTCTATAGACTGTTGGATGACCAAAGCCCAGAGCTATGTCTGATTAGCGAAACCAAGCTAACCCAGAGAGGCATATTGGAGCACAGTAATTATAATGTTATCAGAAGAGACCGGCCCAACTCCAATGGTGGAGGCGGTGTTGCGATCTTCATAAAAAATAACATTAAACACAAAGTAGTGTATAGTGGTGAAGTTCGACGGTTTCAGGCGTTGGAGGCCTGCATCGTGTGCATTTCTCTCCGCAGTGGAAAGAAGCTGTATGCGGTGTCGGCGTACTCCCCCGGCTCCATAAGTTCTAATACAACTATATCAGAGCTCGATTCACTCTTTCGATGTCTAAGTCTGGACTCGGAGGAGCATTATTTCATTTTGGCCGGGGACTTCAATGCCCGCCACGGTTATTGGGGGAATATGGTTTCCAATAACAGAGGGGACCAGCTCTATAGCTGGTTCTGCTTGCACAGTGTCGAGTATAGACTCGATTTAAAAGCTACCGAGATCGCATCCTTTCCCAGGAGCGGATCGTTCTTGGATCTCCTGCTGTTTGACGCAAGACTGCAGCCGACCGACATAAACGCACAAACGGTAAACTGTTTGAACACTTTCGTGTATCTCAGTGACCATTGCGGACTTAGTGCCGAATTCAAGATCCCCAACGACATTGCGGAATTAGGAGAGTTTGTGCAAACGCATACCTACAATTACAATAGGGCGCGTTGGCCACGCTTCTCCCGACAAATGACTCGAGCACTCTCTTCGAATGCGCTCCACATTCCGTCCAATAGAAACCTGTCAAACGAAGAGATTGACATGTATCTAATTCAATTGGACGAGACAATAAAACGAACTATGGACAGTACGATACCACGGTATACACGAACCAACAACGAAAACTTGTACCGCAATGCGACAATTGACGCACTACATCAACAAAAAAGTAGACTCCTGTCAAGATTAAAAACCTTGTACAGGCGGTTTACTGACAGACGCAGCGAGGAAGTTAGGACACTGAAATCGCTCATTAAGAATGTACAGACGTTGATTGTGCAAAATTACAGAGTGTCTGTAAATACGTATTGGAACACTAAGATTCGGGCTGTTAGATCTAACAATCCGAGTATGTTCCCACAAATAAATAAATTCTTCCGAAAGAAAAATAGCGATCTTCCGTGTCTTAAGCTTCCCAGGACGACGGACAATGAACAGATACTGACTACAGCGGGTATTGATCCCAATAACGCCGTACTCGACGATGACTTCTTTGTGGTCGAAGATCCGCAAGAAAAAGTTGAAGTTCTAGGCGCAGTTTTCCAAGAAGTGTACAAGGTGAACGATCTGCAGCAATGGCGATCTGAGAACAACGGATTTGTCCAGTTCAGTGACGAAAACATGGCAGACAATGTCATCGCCGACGAAGGGGTTTATCCCCCGTTCATCTCGAAGGCAGAACTTCAAGCGGTCTTCGAATCATTAAAGAAGAAAAAGTCAGTTGGAATCGACGGGATCTCCAACATTGTGTTAAGACATCTTCCTCTCGAAGTGGTCACTATGTACACAATCCTTTTTAACATGCGCTGAATAATGCACATTATCCTGAGCATTGGAAAACTGCGATTGTACAACCCATATCCAAGCGAGGAAAAGATTCTTCGAATCCGTGCAACCTCCGGTCAATTAGTCTCCTTCCGAACATAAGCAAGGTATTCGGGAAGGTGATAAATAGAGCTCTGATCAACTGGACAGAGGACAGACACATGATTCCGGATAACCAATTCGGTTTCAGAGCGGGGCATGACACTATTCATGCCGCGTCGAAACTGGTGTCGGATATCCAATGGAACAAGAGGAAGAAACAATGCACGGGCGCCTGCTTGATTGACCTGGAGAAGGCCTTCGACACCGTTTGGTTAGAAGGACTTTACTATAAGCTCAATCGGCTAGGCATTAGTAAACCACTGCTGTACCTACTGTATAACATGCTTACCGGTAGGCGGTTCGTAGCCAAGAATGGCAACGTGACCTCTATAGGTACTTTTGAAATTAAAAATGGTCTCCAACAGGGTGCCGTTAATTCGCCGATCCTGTTCAACATTTTCTTTAGCGATCTGATAAGTTCTCTTCCGCACGCAATTGCGTATGCCGACGACTTGATAGTGTACAGATCAGGCAAAAAGATCGAGGACATCACTACGCTCACGCAGGGTGACTTCGACTCATTCATGAGAGATTGCGATGACTGGAAGTTGAATATCAACTTTCAGAAGTCGGAAACCATACTGTTTAGAACGCCGTTGTATAAAGCTTCCGCGGATACGAAAAAGAATTGGCGAAAGTTCTCTATTGTAGGACGGCACGGGCAACCACTGACGCAAAGGATTTTAGTCAGATACCTGGGGATCTGGCTAGATCAGTACCTATATTTTAACAAGCATGTAGATGCTGCTCTAGCCAGGGCTCGAGGCACTTTCGCCCTCACAAAGAGACTGTTTTACAACAGCCAACTCGATGCAAGGGTAAAAGTAATCTGCTACATGGCCCTCATACGGCCAATGCTCACATATGGTTGTCCCGTGTGGTTCAACGTGAGTGCAAGCTTGATGGAAAAGATTCGGGTGTTTGAGAGGGCTTGTCTTAGGGCTTGCCTTCGCCTTTACAGAACACCAGAGTCCCAGTACAGAAAATTCTACTACAAAGAGGTTTTATACAACAGGGCGAACCTGATACGAGTGGACAATTTCCTGGTGAAGTTGATTCGAGGTCACACTGTGAGAGCGATGAACTCAGTCAATAACTTGATCTCTGGGGCTTACTACCCCAACCCACAGTACCACGAAAGGGTACGTCACAGTGGCTTCGTCCCTCCGGAAGCATTTCTCTATTTTGACAAGCACGGCCTGATACAAGATAAGAATGCGGTACCGCTCCTGTTTCACATAGCCAGGTCAACTGTGGATGGGCGACTCAACCACGACCGTTCCGTTGCACAACGAGCTGAGGAGGGCCTCCTCCGGTTCAGTACAGCGGTCTCGAGTCGGGATGTGCGAGATGTTGCATTGCAACGTAAGTTCTGGTGGCTGGGGAGCGAAGGAACTTCAGCGTCGAACCCTTTAGACCCGGGGTAGAACGGGTAGTGCGTTCCCCCTTATGGGGCGCAGTCGGTTACTGTCTTGCAGCGGATTGGATCTAATTCCATCAGCCGCAATCTATGGCCGACTTATACATCTTAGTGTAGTTATAGGTTAGTTTTAAGCTGTAGATATGTAGATATAAAAACAAAAAAAAAAAAAACAGACCAAAGTATACACAGGAGTACACCTGAGTGTACTTTAGTGTATACGCTGTACATAGGGTAAGTACATATATATATACATGTGCGTATGTTATTATACATGCATGTATATATGTATGTATATTTCATTAAGGTAGTTTTAAGTTATTTTAAGTTAGTATGTAAGTTAGAATATAAGTTTTACGGAAAACTGTTCTGTTTTTAAGTTTTTTGCTAAATTTTCTTAATATTGATTTGTACGATAAATGCATAGTTTAAAATATACTTAGTTTAAGTCGAAAGACATAGTTTAAGATTAAGTTTAGCTTAGAGTGCCCGCCGAGGGCCAGTAAGTTAGAAATAGAATTGTACGTCCAACTAGTTTTAAGCATTTTTGTCTAGTATGTAAGCTCTTTATGAATTAAAAAAAAAATAAAAATGAATTAAAATGAATTAAATGCAGATCAATTCTCCAACCAAGCTGCACACATCGTCCATACCTGCAAAACAATGACGTCAAACCACGTGAGCAGTCAATTTCAGCAATCAAGCAACAGAGCAGCATACTAAGCCGACTGAATTGTACAAAATTCCCTGAAGCAGATAACAACCAATTGATCTCAAACTGAATGTCATGTGTCTCATCCCAGTCGGAAGGCAGATGAAAAGGTCGACAATTCGCCCAATTTACAAGGAAGGGGTAAAAAGCGAAACAGGAAACTACAGGCCGATTGTTATCCTACCCGCTGTCGAAAAATGTCCGGAAGGAGGACTTGCTAATCGTATTAATTGTTTTCTATTGAAACATAAAGCACTATATCGAATCAGTACGACTTCCAAAAAGCCAAAAGCACGCAATCACTGCTGGAGTAGTTTACAAATGTCGTCAATACAGGCCTTAACAAGAATCATCACGTAATTGTGCTTTCTATACTTTGACTCATGAAAAGCTCGTAGAAAGTGTCGGCAGAATGGGTTTGAAAGGAGTCATGGCAAACGTGCTCAAATGTTATCTGATGGTGATGACTGAAAGAACTATCCAAGTCAAGGCACCACCAATACATCGAGTACTGAGAAGGAAGTCCAATACATTGTGCCACAAGGCTTAAAATTGAGCCCATTTTGTTCATCGGTTTTACGAACGAGCTACTGAACTTATAAAAAAAATCGACTGCTTATGCCTATGCCGACGACATAGCAATCGTGGTGAAACACCGAAACATGTATTCAGTTGTGCAGCAACGAAATCGAAGTTGTCACAAGTATCAAATACTTAGGGATTACCATCGACGATAACTCTGTTTGGCGTCCTGCGCCCGCAACTTGAAAACACCATCTTCGCAATGACGTATCTTAAGCGTTACGCGAACATACAAGTGCTTAAAAAGGTTTATTACTCGTAAGCAGAATCGCGCAAAAAGACGTGCTCAAGGGATACTGGATGTTCCGAGAGCATACAACTTATATGGAGGCCGAGAACTACGTTGCACTGTCCCCAAATTTGCGAATGCGCTGCTCAAAAGATCATAAATATTTATTACTTATACATATTAATCCTAATGCAATAATCCTCCCATTTAAAAAAACAACTGGAGTAATTTTAACTTAAAAACAAAAGAAATGTACATCAAAACCACTACAAAATTAGAAACAATCAATTTACAACCACCTGCAGATAAGCATTTAGCTTTGCAGGTTAAAAAAAAAAAAAAATTGTAAACTACTATAGTATCCGCAAAAAGCCTTTAAATGAAAAAAAACTTTTCTTAGATACTTTTCAAGTGTCAGGTTGAACCTATCCAGCATACCGTCCGACTGTGGATGCAACGGTGTTGTCCTTGTCTTATGTATGCCGAAGGTCTAACACACTTTCTTGAAGACCGCGGACTCAATCAGTCGTTCATAGAACTCTATTGGGTACAGACGTGTTTTGGCTTCTCTTACAATTGCGATAAATCTGATAATTTTACGAAGTGCCAATAACAATTATGACAACCAGATCCCAGCGAGAGTAATCGACCGTGGAATCGAGGTGCAGGGTTCGATTTCCGAAAAATGCTTTAAAACTTGTTTTCTTCACATGATAAAAACAGATTAGCCACTAAGAGTGAATAAGTGAAGTGGTTCAAAACATCAGGCCGCCAGCCTGAAACCCGACAGAAGAAAAGAAGAAGGCTACAACAACAGCCAACTGTAGTAAAGAGCCGTTCCACTACACAGGCAATAACAGCAGCAGAACTTGCAACAATAACAAAAGAAGCATTAGCAGATGCAAGTCCGAATGGACAACAAAAACAACAGGCTGTGAAAAAATGCAAAGTCCTCGACGACATTCTGCATGAGTCGGCAGAAGGCGAAGAAGAAAGAACAGATTCGTCACCAGCCATAGGAACAACCAACCGCAGCTGCAGCAGAAACAGAAGCGGCCACCACAGGAGAAACAACAACATCAAACAACTTCTCAGATCGCTGATAGCCATGTTTGAGTGATTGCGGATGTCGTGTAGTTACTCTGGAACAGTGTCACTTGTATGGGGACGATGCTGGCTACTCCTGTTTCTGGGGTACTTCTGCCGGTCCCTGTCTTAGGTGACACCGGTGCATATTCTGAGTATCTTCCTCCTAAATATCGAATGCTTTTCCATGCTGGTTTTCGAATTTATGAATGAAAGTGACTTCATTTCTCAGGTATGACATAGAAATAGGCTATATATTACATTAGTAATTAGTAAAAAAATGTATGCCAAATATTCCTACAAATAATACGTGGCATTACATTTTTATTCACCTAATCCTACAATTAAAGTTATGAACCAACTGAACACTCTTCGAACAATAGTACATAGTTGTGGCCAACTTCACACGACTTTCCCACATAATCCATGAATCTCTCGTTCTTATTCCATAAAATCCACGAATCGGCCACCATGTTGTGGTGGATCCAAGGTTTTTGTGAAAGTATTTGTGATAGTATAAGATTTTATTTAGATTTCCACTACTCTCACGTTCCTCTCTTTTGTGGACTGACCGAAGATGGATATCTCCTTACTTATAGCGTAGCAACTCGGTATTCTGCCTTAGTCCATTTTGTTTCCGCATGAGCGATGAAATCTAAAACTGGCTTTTTTGAGAGTCAGCTTAGTATGGTGGTTAAATTTTAGTTTTTCGGTAAAGTTAATACCGAGATACTTCACCTTACCAGTTGGTGTTACTGTCGCGTCATTGGGAAGCACAATCCTGTGCTCCGGCATTCTGTTAAAGATCTGCATCTACCTCCGGATGGTCTTCTTAGGCACATGAGTACCGATTTCTCCACATTTATTCGGTTACTCAATTTATTGTAGTAGTTGTACTTCTTCATGTTTTCGTTTTTGACTCTCCGTGCTGCGATTCGTGGTGACATTGATGTAGCATATGTTAGTAAGTGGTCTGCAAACCGGCAAAATATTACTGTATCGGCTAGATCTGGTGGGTCTGCCGTGAAGATGTTATATAGGCATGGTGTCGATAATCGAGACGTGTAAACATTGTGATATTGGTGGCTCTTGGGAGGCGAAAGCGAACAGAACGGATTTCATTGACATTTAAGACGATCTGTCAAACAGACAGCGCGCGCTTTCTGAATTTGCTTTGAGTTAATTCTCCTTTTGTTCTTTGTCATCGCCAGCCGCTGCCGCCTGCCAAGAGTCACCAATAAGTAAGTACGTGTATATTATAAATATATAGTTTCTTTAATAAGTTCTTTTAAGAAAATAAACGACCCTCATTGAAACCCTGAACTAAACGGATGAAAGGGCGTTTTATTTTGAACGGTGAAGAGGGGAGCGACGACAAGTTTTATTTTTTACTGGGCAAGAATCCCCGCAGCCAGCGGACGAACACTTCGCCAGAATTCCCGCGGAATTTGCCGTAATTTATCTGTGCCCGCTATCATCAGAACAAACAACCGTTAGAGCCCGTAACAAGCGGAACAAGTTACCGCTGCCTCAAATAATTCAACCGATATAAGCCAATGCCAAGGGAAAGGAGAATCACGAGACAAACATCAAAGAAGAGCCAAGAGTCTGACGATCAAACGGACTCTTTCGAGGAGAGCACTTCCCAAGACGAAGGAAACACGACATTACGGGGACGTGAAGCCCGAAATTCCACAATGGAGGAAGAATTGTTGCAGCTCCGAAAAGAGCTAGAAGCAGCGAAAGCAGCCGCAAGCAAGGAAAAACAGGATCGCCTGCGGTATGAACAGCTGCTACAAGAGCAACAGGTAATATCCAGTGTTTCTATTCCCAATAGTGCGGTTATGTCTGGTGTTCCCGAAATCACTGCAGTTACGTCAGCTGTTTTTACGCCTGTGTTCGCTATTTCGACTGCCACAACCGTGCCATATGCCGTTGGTCAAGACAAATTTATTCATCAACAGATCGCCACGACGGGGCACATGCCATGTTCTTCTCACGCCTCGTATTCTTGGCCACCAGTGTCTTCGTCGCCGCCTCCTCAGATCACATCGGCAAATTCAGTCCACCGTCAACAGAGCAGTACGCCGACTTTCTTGCCACCTCAGTATGGTCTCCAGACAATACAACGCCAACACCAAATCGCCACGTCAGCCGCCGAGCAGCCACATCACCCCCAAGGACCATCTTTGTCACCAGCCGCTTATGGATCACAGCGAAAACTTCATGATTTGCCGGAGTTTCGCGGGAGGCCAGAAGAGTGGCCTATGTTCTGTACAGCATTCGAAGAGTCCACAAACATGTTTGGCTATAGCAAAGTGGAGAACATGTTCCGCTTACACAAAAGCTTAAGAAGGGAGGCCAGAGACGTAGTCGAGTTTCTACTTATCCACCCAAATAACGTAGATGAAGTGATGGCCAGCCTGGAGTTTCGTTTTGGACGTCCAGAGTGCCTTGTTCAGAGCCAGCTCAAGAAGGTCAGGAGTTTCACCCGACCTTATTGGATGAACTGGTCGGAAAGCTACCAATGAACAAAAGGTTAGAGTGGGCATGCTGAGTTTGCATACGACCATATCCCACAGTCAAGCACTTCAGCGAGTGGATTAACCGGGTAGCTAGACTGGTTTGTATTGTAACCTCGAGTCAGCCGCCGTCATCATCTCAGAGCGATTCGTCAAGGAGGACGATGAAAAGCAACGTTCTTCACGCCGTCGAAGTAAAGGAGAAGGTTGGAAACAGCAAGTGCCGCAGAGTGTAGTACCTTCACCAAACTACATACGCCAGCTAAATGGGATTTCGTGAAACGACACAACCTATGCTTCGGATGCCTGAAGTTTGGGCACAACGTAAGGACCTGTCGCACAAAACGATCGTGTACCATTGGCGATTGCCGAAGAATGCACCACCAGTCTCTTCACGAAAGCGAATCACCAACGAAGTCATCTGCTGGAGAGAGCGTTGGTTTGGAATCTCGAAGGCCCTTGTTAAGCTGCGATGACACCAGAAGCGCACGGATTCTCTTCAAAGTCTTGCCCATCAGGATATACAATAAAGAAGCGATGGTACGAACCTTTGCTTTACTCGATGAGGGTTCATCTGTTACAATTATGAGCTCGGAACTAGCCAAACGTCTCCACCTTAGCGGAAAGTCCAACAATCTGCATCTTCGATGGATTGGAAACAAGCCAGAAACCAAAAGATCCTTCGCTGTTGATGTGGAGGTAAGTGCCGACGAGGAAGATGCTAAAAGGTTCAAACTGAGCGAAGTTCAAACCGTTGAAGAACTTTGCTTGCCCACTCAAACGTTTGCCACCTCGGACCTGTTCCTGCATAGCCGTCCCGATATCTCTCTGCCCAACTACAAGGACGTCCGACCAGGGATTTTAATAGGACTGGACAACAGCCACCTCGGAGCTAATAGAAATAGTCTACTCCGAGAAAAAGGGACTGATAACTGTGCGAACGCAATTAGGGTGGGTCGCATACGGTGCTCTGTCTTCGGGACATACAGATGAACCGAGAGGAAACGACGTACTTTGCAGTAGCCATGAGCGTGAACGGGATGTACGACTGGATAAGCTTGTGGAAGAATATTTCTGCATCGAAAGCTTTGGCGTTAGAAAACCAACGGAGAAACCAGTATCCCAGAGTGACAAAAGAGCTTCGCACTTGTTAAGCAGCACCACGAAAAGGTTGGATAAGCGGTACCAGACTGGCCTACTGTGGAAAGAAGATGGGGTTCAATTACCAAACAGTTATGGACTAGCCAAGAAAACAATTTTCAATCTAGAAGCAAGAATGAGAAGGGATCCCGATTTTGGTGCCACATATAAAGAAAATATCGCAAGTTATGTAAAGAAGGGGTATGCAGTGAAGTTGACGCCGTCCGAAGCAGGTACATTAACTCCCAGAACTTGGTATCTCCCATATTTCTGCGTAAAAAACCCCAACAACCCGGGGAAGGTTCGGCTGGTTTTCGACGCTGCTGCTGAGGTTGAAGGCGTATCTCTAAACTCTGCCTTGCTGAAGGGACCGGACAACATGCCGTTAGTAAAGGTGTTATTCAACTTTCGGATCCGACCCTTCGCAGTCACAGGAGATATTAGAGAAATGTTTCATCAAGTGTTGATACGCCCAGAAGACGAACACTCGCAGCGTTTCCTCTGGCGAGAGGAAGCACGGATACCGATAGACACCTACGTCATGAAGGTAATGACTTTCGGAGCCGCCTGCTCCCCTTGCTCCGCGAACTATATAAAGAACCTTAACGCCGAAAGGTTCCGAAATGAGCATCCGAGAGCCACCGAAGCCATCGTGAAGCATCACTATGTGGACGACTACGTTGACAGCTTTGAAAGCGTGTCAGAGGCCATCACTGTCGCCATGGCAGTCATCGCTATTCACCGTGATGCAGGATTTGAATTGCGTAACTTCACATCCAATTCCAAAGAGGTTCTGCATAGCTTGTCGCACGCCACCGAGACATGCAGTTCCATTAAGACGATCAGCTTGGACATGGAAGCCGCCATAGACTTGGGTCTATGTTGGAACAGTGAGGAGGACGTGTTCATGTTTCGTATGAACTTCGCCCGAGTTAGCCAAGACGTCATCACAGGAAATAGATGCCCAACTAAGAGGGAATTCCTTAGCCTCACCATGTCCGTTTTCGACCCCCTTGGAATGATAGCCAACTACACGCTACCATTAAAGCTCATACTGAAGTCATTCTTGCGCTTGGGATTGGATGGGATGAGCCTATACCCGCTCGCACGTTGGAAGGAATGGAAGTCACAGATAGCAACATTAACTGCACTAAAGATCCCAAGATGTCACAGTCGATTTACGACCAGAGCCGACCGGGTGGATCTTCACACGTTTGTGGATGCCAGTGAAGAAGCCTTCAGTGCAGCCACATACCTTCGCATCGAGCATCATGGGGACGTCCATGTATCATTTGTTTGTGGTAAGTCCTAACAAACTCCTAACCATACCTCGCTTAGAATTGTCCGCAGCGATCCTTGGGATGAGACTTTGTAACTCCGTTGAAGTCTTGTATACTGCCCTGATGGAAGCCGAAAACATCATCAATAGTCGGCCGCTGACTCACTTGCCGATCACGACCGAGGATGAGAAGCCCCTTACGCCCAAACCACTTCCTTTTAGGGGTGCCGAATTCAACACAAACACCAGGGCCCATGGACGAACGAGCGTTATGTCTTCGAAAACGGTGGAAGGTCAGCCAGCAGTTGAAGAACCGTTTTTGGAATCGATGGGTCGACGATGATCGACGCTACAAATGGTTCCAAAGGACGCCGCCGCTAAAAGTTGGGGACCTGGTATTGGATTGCGACGTCACCAAAGCGAGGAGTGGATGGACGCGAGGGATCATCGAAGTTTTCCCCGGACCAGACGGACAGGTCCGTTCGGCCGACGTGAGGACTGCTTTGTGAGTGCTGCGGAGACCAGCGGTAAGGCTCGCAATATTAGAAGTGAGTGAGGCTGGAGTCTCGACTCGTGCTCCTCACGGGGGGTGGGATGTCGATAATCGAGACGTGTAAACATTGTGATATTGGTAGCTCTTGGGAGGCGAAAGCGAACAGAACGAATTTCATTGACATTTAAGACGATCTGTCAAACAGACAGCGCGCGCTTTCTGAATTTAATATATAATAATATAATATGGGTGGCGCCAGGGCCTAGCTTCTCAGCAACCACTCGTGCTGTGCGTGCTATTCTTCTCTCACGAGTGGAAGGGACCTACAGTTTTACGCCGAATCCAAACGGCCAAGTTTGAGAAGCATTTTCTAGACAGAAAATACTCTTTGAGCATTGTCAGTGACTCGAAAGAGGTGGGGCCGTGAAAATTATTTCTGTCACTCAGAGCTGGAATCGAACCTACGACGTCGAGGTTGGGGTCGACGCACGTACCCACAACGCCACGGCCCACCACGCTTTCTGAATTTGCTTCGAGTTAATTCTCCTTTTGTTCTTTGTCATCGCCAGCCGCTGCCGCCTGCCAAGAGTCACCAATAAGTAAGTACGTGTATATTATAAATATATAGTTTCTTTAATAAGTTCTTTTAAGAAAATAAACGACCCTCATTGAAACCCTGAACTAAACGGATGAAAGGGCGTTTTATTTTGAACGATGAAGAACGGAGCGACGACACATGGTACCTGCTTTGATGCTTGAGCGACCCCTGCTATGATTTTCCGATCCGTTCACTGACTCCCTTCTACCTGGACGTAAAACCTTCTTGAATGAAGAAAGTTGTTGATTATAGTGATTAGATTGGAGGGGGTCCCATCAGATTAATTTTGTAGATGAGCCCATCTATCCAAACAGTGTCGAATACTTTTGCCACGTTCAAAAAGCAGGCTACCGTGACATATTGGTTGTTCAGGCCAGCTACGACGTCAAGATGGAACTTCATTGAGCTCAACTCATTGAGCGGTGAATGTCTTGCCCGATATCCATTTTGCATATCCGGGACGATGTTTATATCGGTCGACCATCGCTTTAGTTTTATCGCTATCAGGTGCTCCTGAATCTTGCTTATATTATTCAAGAGCGAAAAGTATCCCAAAACACTAGAAGTGTTTTATTATAAACAATTTTATGGTAAGCTCTTCCTCTTACCGATGATCTAGTGTATCTGTCGGAACGTATCAGGTTTTGGCCTTTTTTGCCGACGCATATTTTCCAGCTGGTTGTTCTTGTGGTGGTATATTTCATTCTGGAACAATATTTTTGTGCAGGTTAGTTCGAATATCACTGCTTTGAGTGTTCTAGTCCCAGTGGTATATTCGCCGTAGTCTCCTTTTTAACCTTTGTCTTTGGAGATAGAGGTTTTGAATATGGGGTGGTAAGTAACTATACCCGTCTTTGCTCGTTCTTGACCCTTGCTGTTGCTCCAAAACACCGTTGATTGTCTACTCCACTCCGTCAATAGCATCGTTAATTTCTGTGTTGCTAAGATTCCTTGTCGATGACGGTATTTGTATATTTCCCAGTACATCTTCGTGTAGCTTTTCTATGTTCTCTTCCTCTTACCGATGATCTAGTGTATCTGTCGGAACGTATCAGGTTTTGGCCTTTTTTGCCGACGCATATTTTCCAGCTGGTTGTTCTTGTGGTGGTATATTTCATTCTGGAACAATATTTTTGTGCAGGTTAGTTCGAATATCACCGCTTTGAGTGTTCTAGTCCCAGTGGTATATTCGCCGTAGTCTCCTTTTTAACCTTTGTCTTTGGAGGTAGAGGTTTTGAATATGGGGTGGTAAGTAACTATACCCGTCTTTGCTCGTTCTTGACCCTTGCTGTTGCTCCAAAACACCGTTGATTGTCTACTCCACTCCGTCAATAGCATCGTTAATTTCTGTGTTGCTAAGATTCCTTGTCGGTGACGGTATTTGTATATTTCCCAGTACATCTTCGTGTAGCTTTTCTATGTCCAACTTATGAAGATTTATATACTCCCCTTCTGTCCTGTGTTTGTAAAAATTATTAACTATTATTTGGACCGTCTCATGGCCGGAATCGTTGTCTACAGTTCTGCAGGAGTAGTTTCTTATTTCGACCGTCATTATCATCGAGCCATTTGGCGTGTCAACCCATTTGGTGCTACCCTGCGAGTCAACCTCCGTGTCCTCCATATTGGATGTGTGCATTGAAGTTTCCACCTATTACTTTAAATGTATGCTTTGCAATAAGTGCATTTAGTGCGTAATTATCAGCGGTTGATTACAATGCCGTTTAAGAAAAGCTAGCGTCGGCGGAGGACGAGTTTTTCTAAAAAGGGCTGAGCTGCGCCAGACGCAGAGCGACGATGTCACGTTGTGTCAAACCCTTCAACACTGCGGTAACGAGAAGGGAGAACAGGAAACTTCCGTTCTTCCCTGTCCAGGTCACCCCAGACAGCAAAAAGACAGCCTAAAGAGTGTTAATTGTATGGGTTCAATTTCTGTCAAATGGGAAACAGTAATACAACTTCAACATACAGTCTCGCTGCTGAAAAAACCCACATGCAAGGGAAATGTTCCTTAGGCACAGAAAAGGGCGAAAATAGGAGCCAGCTAATGTGCGTATTCTGCAAGACCTATGTGTCCATAGCCCTGCAAATTAACGTTGATGTCCAAAAGTTCAAGAAATCAGGAAGATCATACAGACCAAAAAGAACACAGAAAAGGTAGAAACGCCTCGGGCCAGCTACTGCTGTTATACCGGAAGTCTCCTTCGCACAAATGGCATCTGGAAGGCAGCCGGTACAGCAGACAGTGCCGAACGTAAGCCAAGTGGCCAGGCAACCTGAACCTGAATTCGATTTGAAGACGGTCTTGCTCTCTATCTAGAGGCAGATCGTTCAACTCCAAAAGCAGTTCCAGGGGCAAGCATCGCGGGTAGACCTCATCTAGTTGACGTTGTTTGTCGCCACAACATCCTAATGGGTACGCGCACAGCCAGTACCCTTAAGATTCTAGCAGTGTATGTCAAACGGAAACTAACGCTCAGTAACCTTCTGTAAACCTATAATCAAGACGTGCTGATGGCCAGCAAAACTAAACTGAAACAGACGCACAAGTTCTGGTACAAGAATTACCAGGTAATTCGAAGAGACCGACCCCAATTCTTGCAAGGGGATGGGCAACCCCTCCCCCGCAACGCTTTTAATAAAAAAGGCATATATCATAAGATCGTGTATGGCAGTTAAGTGCTTAGATTTCAAGTGATAGAAACGTGTATTGCACGCATTTAATCCAGGGTGGAAGACATATGGTCGTGATCTATGCATTTGATAATCCGGACCTCAATCGCAACTTCATTTCAGAGCTCCATACTCATTTCACTAGCTTTCGACTGAGCTCAGAGGATAACTGTTGTTATCCAATAAAAGAACCCTTTAGATAACTGGATTGTGACAAAAAGGAAACTCACAAGTTCAAATATTCTACTCACTTATCTGTTTACTTATACTGCACAATTACTACTTTAACTTTACTAAACTTAAACACCACAATTAGTTCATTACACTTTTCTTTGCTGCCTTTCAGGCTCACACTCTTAACACTTTGATCACTTTTATGCAAATTCTCAAACTAAACTATCTGCTTCGGCCGTCGTTCCGATTTATGGTATATATCAGCTAGCATTCTCTCTGAGTGGAAGACTGCCTTGGCGGGCACTCTAAGCTAAACTTAATCTTATCGTATGTCTTTCGACGCAAATTGACTATACATATGCTTGAATAAATGAAATTAACTTTAAAATTTGAGATTAAGAAACATTTATAAAAACTTAATTACGGATCTGTCTTATATCATCAACTTCAAAACGAAGACAAAACAAAGGTCTAATGGGTTCGACGGTGGTTTCTTCGCTCCCCAGACAACAGAACTTAGGATGTTGCAATGTAACATCTCGCACTTCCCGACTCGAGATTGTACTGGTGCACTGAACCGGAAGAGGCCCTCCTTAGCTCGATGCGCAACGGAACGGTCGGGGTTGTGTCGCGCATCCACAGTTGGCCTGCCTATGTGAAAGAGGAGCGGTATCGCATTATTGTCTTGTATCAGACCTTGCTTGTTAAAACGAAGCAATGCTTCTGAAAGGACGAAGCCACTGCGACGTACCCTTTCGTGGTACTGTGGGTCGGGCAGTAAGCCCAGGAGATCAAGTTATTAACTGAGTTCTTCGCTCTCACAGTATGGGCTCGAATCAACTTAACCAGGAAATTGTCCACTCGTATGAGGTTTGCCCTGTTGTATAAAACCTTATTGGAGTATAATTTTATGTTCTGGGACTCTGGTGTACAGTAGAGGCGAAGGCCCTATGACAAGCCCTCTCAAACACCGGAATATTTTCATCAAGCTTGCACTCACGTTGAACCACACGGGACAGCCGAATGAGGGCCATGTAGCAGATAACCTTAACCCTAGCATCGATATGGCTATTGTAAAACAGTCTCCTTGCAAGAGCGAAAGCGCCTCCGGCCCTGGCCAGAGCAGCATCTATATCTTCTTCTTTGATTGGCGCTACAGTCCGGGGTGGACCTGGGCCTCAACCAACATGCCTCTCCAGCCAGCACGATCTTTCGCCAGCTGCCTCCAGTTGCGCACACCAAGTTGGTTGAGGTCCTTTTCTACATGTGTGCGCCATCTAGTGCGAGTACGTCCTCTGTTGCGCTGTCCCAATAGCTTGGTGTGAAAAACTCTTCGGGCTGGAGCTGTGGTGTCCATCCGCTCTACGTGACCTAGCCATCTTAAGCGTTGGATCCGAAGACGCTTAACTAGGTGCATGCCGCTGTACAGCCCGTATAGTTCGTGGTTGAACCTTCTCCTCCAAACGCCATCAACGCAAAAAGGACCAAAGATCGTACGCAGAACTTTTCTCTCAAAACAACCAAGACCTTCTTCATGATCAAGGTTTTATACGAGGTCAATTTGGTGTTTCGAGAGATGGCTCTGTTACTCAATTGCCTCTTGAGCCCAAAGAAACAGCGATTGGCAAGAGTAATTCTGCGCTTGATCTCGGTACTGGTGTTGTCCCTATATACTCCAGAGCCTAGGTAGACGAAGTCCTTGACTACCTCAAAGTTTCTGCTGCCCAATATGACGGTCTGTCCGAGACGTCGATGTTGTGCGTCCTTCCGTGATGACAGCATGTACTTTGTTTTGTCCTGGTTTATCGCTAGACCCATTTTAGCCGCTTCCGCTTCGATGGCAGCAAACGCCTCATTGACGGCTCGCTGTGTTCGTCCAATCACGTCAATGTCGTGCGCGTAAGCAAGCAGTTAAACGGACTTTTGGAAGATCGTGCCTCGGGTGTTTACGTTTGAGTTTCGCACGATCTTCGCAATTATGATGGTAAAGAAGTCACATGACAGCGTGTCGCCTTGACTAAAACCTTTTTTGACATTGAATGTCTCGGTGAGTTCGTTACCGACCTTGATGGAGCAGCGAGATTTCTCCATCGTCATCCTGCACAACCTGACGAGTTTGGCAGGAATGTCGAAACTAGACATGGCGCTGTATAGTTCGTCTCTATGCACGCTGTCATACGCGGCCTTGAAATCGACAGATAGGTGGTGGGTGTCGATCTGCATCTCTTGAGTTTTTTCTAGGATATGCCGAAGTCTAAATATTTGGTCTATTTCCTGACCTGAAACCGCACTGATATGGACCTATCAGGCTGTTGACAAAGGGTTTCAGGCGTTCACACAAAACGGCAGAGAGTATCCTGTACGCGATGTTAAGGAGGCTGATCCCTCGATAGTTGGCGCAGTCAAAGGGGTCTCCTTTCTTGTGGACCGGACAAACGATGCTGAGATTCCGCTCATCGGGCATGCTTTCCGCCGATCATATCTTACGTGCATGCGCCCAACCAGGTCATCTCCAGCTGCCTAAAACAGTTCCGCGGACAATCCGTTTGCTCCAGCAGCTTTGTTCGACTTCAGTCTAGATATCGCTGTCTTGACCTCGTCTAAGTCGGGGGGGACTGAATTCGTGTTCATCATCGTCTAAGTTGTGTGAAAAATTCTGCTTGACAGAGGAATTTGTGTCGTTATCGCCGTTTAACAGTCTACAGAAGTGATTTTTCCAAATTCTCAGCATCGACTGCGATTATACTACTAGTTGTCCATTTTCGTCCCTGCAAGCTTCGGTCCGAGGTCTGTATCTTCCTGATACTTGTTTTACCTGCTGGTAAAACTTTCGGACCTCCTTCCTGTCGTAACATATCTCCATCTCCACGTCCGCGCGCTTCTCATGCTCTTTTTTTCCTTCTGAAAAGCCGGTGCTCTTCCCTTCTCTTCTGTTCGTAGAGCTCACGAACAGCTCTCGTTGTTCGATGCAGCGTTGCCTTGTAGGCCTTCTGCTTGGCTGCATGTAACTGTCTGCACTCGTCGTCAAACCATGAGTTCCTTCTGTGTGGTGTCGTGAAACCCAGCACATCAGTGGCAGCTTCTTTGATGGCTTTTTGACAACGTTTCCATTCTTCTTCTATTGAATGTGCAGGCAGCATCGAACTTTCAGAGAGTTTCAGGGAGACTCGGTCGGCAAAGTTGCTGGCGGTCAATTGCGATTGTAGCTTTCCGACGTCAAACCGTAGTGTTCTTTCTCGACTCCGTACTTCTCTCGTAATCCTCATCCTTAGCTTGGCTACAACAAGGAAATGGTCCGAGTCGATGTTGGCTCCTCGGAACGTTCGGTCATCGAGAATATTTTGGAGAGTGTCTGACGTCGATCGCAACGTGATCAATCTGGTTGACGGTGGATTGATCAGGAGACCGCCAGGTCCCTTTGTGAATGTTGAGGTGAGGGAACTGCGTGCTGGCTACAGTGAGGTTTCGCCCCGTCACGAAGTACAACAGTCTGAGTCCATTGTCAGACGTGTTGTCGTGTAGGCTGTGTTCTCCGACGACTCTAGCAAAGATTTCTTCCTTGACCAGCTGTGCGTTGAAATCTCCCAGAACGGTATTGGTGTCATAGCTGGGGCATCGATCCTATGTTCTTTCTAGGAGATCATAGAAGTCATCCTTGCTATCGTCATCCTTCTCCTCCGTGGGGGCGTGTGCGCAAATCAGGCTGATGTTGCCGAATGTTGCCTTGATGCGGATGAGGCGCTCGCTGATATAATCAAAGCCTAAGAGTTTTTGCCTAAGTCTGCCTCGAACAACGAATCCGCATTCAAATAAGCGCTGCCTTCCCTCTTTGTAGCAATCACCGTAGTAGATGTCGCAGTTTCTCATGTTCTTTTTGCCCGGCCCATTCCATCGCATCTCCTGGATGGCGGTGACATCTGCTTTGTAGCAGTCCAGGGCCTCCGCGAGTTCATCGGCTGCACGTGGTCTGTTCAGGCACCTCACATTCCACGTGCAGAACCGAAAATCATTGTCATTTGATCGTTTGCTGGGGTCGTCAACTTTGAATCCGTCCATATCCGAGGCCTGTTATCGGTTCGAAACCGTCGATTTTTTATGTGGTGAGGGAGTTAGCCTCACACACAACCTACAACGGGTAGGACAGGACCATGATTTGACTCTCGGGCTTAGTTCACCACACAACGGTTGTTGTGATGGCTATCCAGGGGCGCCACGAGGAGGCTGTATGTCAACTTGACTTATGGACAAGCAGGGATCGCGCTGGCATCCTACCAGGTCAGGTGCAGTCAGCAACTTTGCCCTGTGAACATAAGCCCATGCCCCCAGCAGCACCTATATGCTTGCTAAAATATAGATACTGATCTAGCCAGATCCCAAGGTATATGACTACAGTTCTATGCGCAAGTGGTTGCCCGTGTCGTCCAACAATAGAGAACTTTTGCCAATTCTTTTTTGTATCCGCCGAAGCCTTATATACAACGGAGTATTGAACAGAATGGTTTCCGACGTCTCAAAGTTGATATTCAACTTCCAGTCATCGCAAACTCTCATGAATGAATCGAAGTTGCCCTGCGCGAGCGTAGAAATGTCCTCGGTATTTTTTTCCTGATAGCGTGAGGAAGAAAACTTATTAGATCGCCCAAGAAAATGTTGAACAGGATCGGCGAATTAACGGTACCCTAATGGAGACCATTTTTTAACTTCAAAAATACCTGGAGAGGTCACATACTTGACAACGAATCGCCGGAAAGCACATTATATAGCAGGTACAGCAGTGCCAATGTCTAGTCGATTGAGTACTCGGTTGAGTGCATTGCAATTTAGAGCCTTGTTCACCAAACTGAGACACCATACAGAAGTGTCGGTCTAACGATGAGGTGTAAATCCAGTGAGCGATGCGTGGTTGTAGACCCCATTTGCATCCAATAGCCTTTGTGCAGCTAAAAAGTGCAGAAGAGGCTTTTTTTTTACCCTTTCCTGGATATTGAACTTCCAATTTAGCTTGCTGTCGAGAGTGAGACCCGGAAATTTCCCACTGGTGGTTAGCTGTAATGTAGTGCCACACAGCAGTGGGGGGTCAAACTGTTGGATTTTGTATCTTCTGGTGAAAAGTACGATATCCGTTTTTGGCGGGTTGACGCCTGCTAGTGTTCATGCTTCTAACTTGTTGAAGGCATTCTGCATTGTGTCTCTTAGAGTAGAGACGAATTTACCGGATGCCGCTATGGCAATATCATCCGCATAGGCAATAACTTTGCACCCTACCTGTTCCAGTATTAATAGCAGCTCATTTACCGCTACGTTCCAAAGAAGGGGTTATAGAACACCTCCTTGTGAGGGCCCCTATTAACTCCTCTACGGATCTTAGCGTCTCCCATCTGAGAGTGTATTCCTCTGCTGGTAAGTAGCTGTTGAATGAAAGTCACTAGGGGCTTTCCGATCCCGAGGTTGCTAAGCGCAAGTGAAATTGCTTCTGGTGTGATATTGCTAAAAGCGCCTTCGATTTCGTGAAATTTGGCAAGTATCTATTCATTGAACCCGAGGGATTTCTCTATGGTGCCTATCAGAGAGTGGAGGGCTGTCTCTACAGACTTGCCCTTGTTGTAGGCATTTTGTGCAAATGAGAGTCTGTATGCTGAAATACCTTGTTTGATTTATTGGTCTATAAGTTTCTTTAGGGTTTTCAAGAGAAATAGGGAGTGGCCGCGATGGTGTGGTGGAGATTAATCTGTGTCACCCGGAGTATAGCTGTCGGGTAACGTGTCCGTCTTAATTCCGGACACAATCTCCACCACTGTCAAATTAGCCTCACCGTCGGTGTCTGACTCCAAAAGAGAGTCTTCTTGACTGTTATGCGGGGTGCCAGTGCCCTCCACCTCCATCAGTACCATATTGGCTACGGGGGTTGCCCTCTCGATAGAGCCTGAAGTAGAGGGTTGAGGCTCGCTTGAAGCAGGACGGTCTTTCTCCTCCTCTGCTACCGCCGTCAGTATACTACCGACAGATAAAGCAGTAGAGGTCGAGAGAGGCTGTTTCGCTTTCGCACTAGTCTCCCCATCCTTTTTGTACACCCTCAGGGTGATCGTCCCAAAGCCGTAGTGGATGACAGCCTCCGACTTGGCAAGTGGGTCCAGTGATTCTTTGTTGATTACAATCAGCAATGCAATCAGTTCATCCAGCTTTACAGCCTTCCAATTGTGGGTAGGAAGGTTTGGGTTGCAAAGTTGGATGAACTCGAGAATTGTTGCAGGATCTGAGGGGCTTCGCGGAATGTAAGTGCGGGTTCTTGGTCTACTGGGGATCTGATCGCTCGTTACAACCTCGAGCCGCGCCCCCTTCCACACCTCTTCCAGCCTGCTAAATTTCATTTAAATCCTTTATCCCTTTATCAATCGTAAATCAAAACTTCCTATTGAGAACAAATTACTAATTTTCAAAACGATTTTTCAACCAGTCTTAACGTACGGTGCACCTGTGTGGCCCGACTGTTCCAAATCTCACACTAAAAAACTACAAATATTTCAAAACAAGGTGCTAAAGTTAGTGTTAAATCTGCCCTGGCATTTCTCTACTATTAGGCTTCATGAAAAAGCAAATGTAAATACCATGTCTTATATCATTGATAAATTACCCAAAAATTTTTAAAGCAAATGCTTTCATTCTGAGAGCGAGCTTATTCGTGACATCTTAATATAAGGAAAACTCAATCATATTTTAAAGCTATAATATTATACAAAGATATATCGTTCTTGCATGTTGCATAGTTGAGCCTAGGTGCAATTTAGCTATAAGAGTCATTAGTTGTAAGAGTCATAATAGGGGTTTTTGATTGTAGTGTTTTTCCCTTAACTTTTCCTATTAATGTATTAAAATTTTCTTTTTATATATACTTTGAACTATCTTAGTTGTAAAGAACTTTTGTTCTGCATCTCTAAAATAATGCATGTTAGATATAATTAAATCTTCCAAAAGTCCGTTCAACTGCTTGCATACGCGGACGACATTGACGTGATTGGACGAACACAGAGAGCCGTCAATGAGGCGTTTGCTGGCATTGAAGTGGAAGCGGCTAAAATGGGTCTAGCGGTAAACCAGGGCAAAACAGAGTACATGCTGTCATCACGAAAGGACGCACAACATCGACGTCTCGGACAGAGCGTCATATTGGGCAGCAGAAACTTTGAGGTAGTCAAGGACTTCGTCTACCTAGGCTCCGGAGTAAATAGGGACAACAACACCAGTACCCAGACCAAGCGCAGAATTACTCTTGCCAATCGCTGTTTCTTTGGGCTCAAGAGGCAATTGAGTAACAGAGCACGACGTCTCGGACAGAGCGTCATATTGGGCAGCAGAAGCTTTGAGGTAGTCAAGGACTTCGTCTACCTAGGCTCCGGAGTAAATAGGGACAACAACACCAGTACCGAGATCAAGCGCAGAATTACTCTTGCCAATCGCTGTTTCTTTGGGCTCAAGAGGCAATTGAGTAACAGAGCCATCTCTCGAAACACCAAATTGACCTTGTATAAAACCCTGATCATCCCAGTCCTGCTCTATGGCGCAGAGACATGGACGCTATTGAAAGCGGATGAAGAAGCTCTTGGTTGTTTTGAGAGAAAAGTTCTGCGTACGATCTTTGGTCCTGTTTGCGTTGATGGCGTTTGGAGGAGAAGGTTCAACCACGAACTATACGGGCTGTACAGCGGCATGCACCTAGTTAAGCGTCTTCGGATCCAACGCTTAAGATGGCTAGGTCATGTAGAGCGGATGGACACCACAGCTCCGGCCCGAAGAGTCTTCGACACCGAGCCATTGGGACAGCGCAACAGAGGACGTCCTCGCACTAGATGGCGCACACAAGTGGAAAAGGACCTCAACCAACTTGGTGTGCGCAACTGGAGGCAGCTGGCGAAAGATCGTGCTGGCTGGAGAGGCATGTTGGTTGAGGCCCAGGTCCACCCCGGACTGTAGCGCCAATCGAAGAAGAAGAAGATATAATTAAAATTGTACAAATAAAACTACAAATAAATTGAGCTTGAACTTGAATTTGTTCATTACTCGTCCCACGAGTAGCGAAGAAAGGAAAGGTTCGGCTGTGCAGAGATCCGTATTGTACAGCTAAGGCAGGATTAATCTGGGAGTGCGTAAGGTCACCCAGATACTCCGTTCGCGACTAAGCTATTTTTTGACGTAGGCCCCCAGCCAGGCTGATTCTCTGCACGGGTCGTATGACACCTTGATCCAGCCCACCGGAGATGGAAGGTAGAGATAGGATGTAGTGGGAGGGAGAAAAGGGATGGTTACTGTGCCTAGTACTTCTACTTATTCTTGCGGCATCGCAATACGCTCTTGAATGACCCTGCGCGAACGTGTCGATGTCCTCGATCTTTTTACCTGATCTGTACACGATAAAGTCGTCGGTAGGCAGGTACAGAGGTGGTTTACTAATACCTAGCCGATTAAGCTTATAGTAAAGTCCTTCTAACCATACGGTGTTGAAGCCCTTCTCCGAGTTAATCAAACAGGCGCCCAAGGCGTACATTGTTTCTTGATCTTATTCCATTGCATATCCGACACCAGTTTCGACGCGGTATGAATGGTGTCATGCCCCACTCCGAAACCAAATTCGTTATTCGGCATTATATGTTTGTTCTCAGTCCAGTTGATCAGAGTTCTATTTATCACCTTCTCGAATACCCAGCTGATGTTCGGAAGGATATTAATTGACCGGAGATTGCACGGATTCGAAGAATCTTTCTCGCTTGGATATGGGTTGTACAATCGCAGTTTTCCAATGCTCCGGATAATGTGCATTATTCAGAACATTGGAGCTTGCACGATATTATTCGGGCGAACACTCGTTCACCTTGTGCATATCCTGGAAAACTGCGCCGAGTACTTCAACTTTTTCTTCCGGATCTTAGACCACAAAAAAGTTATCGTCGAATACGGTGTTGTTTGGATCATTACTCGCTGTAGTCAGTGTCTGCTCATTGTCTGTCGTCCTGGGGAGCTTAACGCACGAAAGATCGCTATATTTCCTTCGAAAGAATTCATTAATTTGTGGAAACATGCTTGGGTTGTTAGCTCTAATAGCCCAAATCTAAATGTTCCAGTACGTGTTCACAGAGACTGTGTAATTCTGCACTATTAAAGTTTGTACGTTCTTAATGCGATTTCAGTGTCCTAACATCCGCGCTACGTCTGTCAGGAAGCAGCCTCTACAAGGTTTTTAGTCTTGACAGGAGTCTACTCTTCTGTTGGTGTAGTGCGTCAATTGTCGCATTGCGGTACAAGTTTTCGTTGATAGTTCGTGTATACCGTGGTATCGTACTGTCCATAGTTCGTTTTAATGTCTCGTCCAAATTAATTAGATACATGTCAATCTCTTCGTTTGACAAGTCGACGAAGAGAGTGCTCGTGTCATTTGTATGGAGAAGGGTGGCCAACGCGCCTTACTGTGATTCTAGGTATGCGTGTCGACAAACTCTCCTAATTCCGAAATGTCGCTAGCGATCCCTAATGGTCACTGAGATACACGAAAGTGTTCAAACAGTTTACCATTTGTGCGTTTGTGTCAGTCAGCTGCAGTCTTGCGTCAAACAGCAGGAGATCCAAGAACGACCCGGTTCTGGGTAAGGACGCGATCTCGTTTGCATTTAAATCGAGTCTATACTCCACACTGTGCAAGTAGAACTAGCTGCGGAGCTGTTCACCTCCGTTATTGGAACCATGTTTCCCCAATAACCATAATGGGCTTTTAAGTCCCCAGCTAAAATGAAATAGTTCTCCTCCGAGTCCTGCCTTAGACATCAAAAGAGAGAATCGAGCTCTGAAATAGTTGTACTGGAACTGAGAGAGTCGAAAGAGTATGCCGACACCGCATACAGCTTCTTTCCACTGCGGAGAGAAATGCTGATCCCTATCAATGAATTTGCATTCACCGCAAGGATCTTGAAAGTACTCTCCGTCTGCCCAGTCATTAGGACTGGTGACGTGCTGGGCTCTGCACCGTGTGCTCTTGGCACTGAGGATTGCTGCACTACCCCTAGGTATTTGCTTCTTTTCCGTGCTTTCCCTGGCAGACGCCATTTGGGTGCAAGTCACTTGGGGTGTGGCGAGTATGCTTACCCCGAGCGGATTTTTCACTATGGGCTGCTTCTGCAGAACCGCTTTTGGTTTCCGCACCTGGAACTTAGGGCAACCAGGATAGTTGGCAGTGTGCCCCGCGTTCCCGCAGAGTGCGCACTTGAGCTGACTTCTATCAGTGGCTCCCTCTTTTCCTACTTTAATTTTTCAGCCTTGTGGCTTTTACTGCACTTCACGCATCGAGAGTGCATTCGGCATTCCGACGCGGCGTGTCCAATCCTTTAGCAACGAGCACATTGTATAATGCCGTCGCGCCTTCTTATGCTTTCCCAGAAGCAATCGTATATTAGCTGACTATGTATCAGTATCATTCAGCCGATTTTGTTTGCTCTTCGGAGACAGCTGTATAATGAAGAACGGTAGTTCTGTCCCTCTCTTCTTGCTTTTTTCATACTTAGCGCTTGCTCAAGAGTATAGAGGGAGAGCGAGAGAGATGCCTGTGCACATTGGTCTTAAATATCTGCGGATTGTAGTCTACGGGAAATATTGAGCAGGGAAGAGCATTCCATATTCGTGTGTCTCAACAAGTATATAAATTTCACTGTGCGTCCGAAAGTAAGGGTAAACGGATGTGCATTCCTAGCGAGACGTGTATTGCGGGTGAATTCAAGGAAAGGAGGAATGCAGTTGACTGGCTGCCTTCGCTTGTTAAAATAACAATAAAACACGGACAACGAAGTCACGGTACGGCGATGTTCAAGCGAGTCTAGTAAACGCGCGGTATAGTTGTCTCCTGTAAGTTTTATCGCTCGCTTTTGGATTCTATCTAGTAGGTGCAGGATGGTCTTGGGGGTTTCAGACCAGACATGAGCTTTGTACTCAAGTTTAGGCCGAAATATGGGGTGAAATATTTCTTCCATCGATTAAGGAAACCTAAACATTTCGCAGCATTTTTGGCGACGTCGAAAATGTGATCGTTCCAAGTGTTCTAAGTGTTGTGTTGATGTACATGCTGAGGAATCCGGTTTCGTCGATACGAGTGCCATTCATGGATAATGGCTGATTATCAGGGGCTTGCTTTAGAGACAGCATTGAGTTTTGGAATCATTGAATTCCACTCTGTTGTTCTTAGCCCAGTTAATTATGCTGTCAACATCGGAATTCAAACATACGCTGCCCTTCCAATACTGCGTCCGAAGGGCAGGGTCGTGCATTTTGGAGCGAATATGAAAAGCTGAGGGTGCTGTCATCAGCGATGGAGTGGATTAGAATAGAAGTGGCGGACAGAAGGTCATTTATAAAAAAAGATATATAAAGAGCGTCGGAAACAGAATAGAGCCTTGGAGGATAACAGCATTTATTTTGTGGATATCAGACCTATACAAAATAACTTGGCTTGAACGGTTCGAAAGGTAGTTTCTAATCCTTAGAGCAGAGATTCATCAACACAATAAGCACGCATTTTCGACAAAAGATTTAGCAGCGTTTCCATGACCTTAGAACGAAGGGACGTAAGTGCTATGGGTCGGTATGAAGTGGGTGACGAAAATTCGCCCGTCGGAAGGGGCCTGGGAGTAGGATAGATGAAAAACCTTACGCACTAATTTTGCCAGCGAACAATAACACCTCTTCAGAAGTATCGGGGGAATACCATCCGGGCCAGCGGATTTGTGCACGTTAAGTACTCTTACAAGTGTAGGAGTACGGAAGTGAATTTGTCCCATGGTAAAACCAACGCTCTCGAGTACAGGTGGGAACAAATTTCAATCTGGCAGTGTTGAGCTCGCTTCAAAATGCTCCGGAGGCAGATTGGCTTTGTCTAAAGAGCTGGAATGTCATTGTAAATGAGCGTGGGAATTGAGGAGGAGGCGGAATTCATTATGATTTTTGACAAATTGGGAAATTGTAGTACTTTTTGCGTCAATTTTTGTTCATGGGAGAATTTCACAAGTCGGATTATTGCATTGCAATCATATCATCAGCGGTGGCCAGTGGCGTTGTGGGTATGTGCGTCGACCCCAACCTCGACGTCGAATGTTCGATTCGCCCTCAATGGCAATTTCAGAGCGAGGATATGGGAAACAATTCTTGAGATAGAATCGGATAGCGCATCAGATTGGTGAAAAGTTGAAATGCTAATGCTTACGGAATTTTAACCACAGAAAATTAAATTCCGAATTGGAACAGAGGCCGTATTGTGGTTGAAGTTGGTAAGCTGGTGTATAAAGAAAAGCGGAACTAAGCTATATCCAGGCTAAGCTATATCCAGGTTAAGCTATATCCGATATTTCGGTATTTTCTCCTACCTGTGTTTCAGTTAGCACCAAGACGGCTGGTTTATAATGGGATAATTGGGCATACACAGCAAAGAGATTCGTTCTGAGACCGCGAAAATTACTCACATCAACTCTAAAACTTGCCATATATTATAGCGGAGATAACAAAAACCAAACTCCGACTGTGTTAGGCAAAGCTAAGATCAGGAGTGTAAATTTTAAAATTAGCTTCCCAACAACAACCAATGTATGTAGATGTTAAGTCCATACATCGATTAGAGTTCGTTCACCAACAAATTCACCCTTCTACGTCATATGCTAGGCACTCTCAGTCGCCTCAACCCGTGGCGAGAGGGAGCGGACCGGACGCACTCGACACCGAGACACTTCACTGCACTTCACTTGCTTTTGGTTTTTGTTATTGTGAGGGTAGAACGAACTGCGACAGTTTGTTTTTTTGCACGCCCATGCGTATTGCCCCGGGAAGGCAAGTGCACGGAGGTTGGCACAGAACTCTGATGCTCGCGGTAAATGTGAATTCACTTATTTAAACCAAACGTAAATTAACACTCGAAAACTTGTTGCGAACGGATAAGCCTAATGGGCTTATGGCTAGCGAAATTAAGCTAAACCAAACACACAAACTAAAGTACAAGAATTACAACGTAATTCGTAGAGACCGCCCCGATCCCTCCGATGTGGTAGGGTCGCTCTCTTAATTAAAAGAGACCTTTGTCATAAGATCATGTATAGCAGTGAAGTGCGAAGATTTCAAATGCTAGAAATTCATATTGCACGCATCCCTCTATAAAGTGGAACGCGTTTGTATGGTATGTGATCGCCATCATTGCAGAGCTCGACACTCTTTTTGCTAGCCTTCGACTGAGCTCGGAGGAAAACTATTATATCATTGCCGGGGATTTGAACTCCGTTTATACATAATTTATTTATTTTGTTTTTGTTTTTCTATTTATTTATGTATATATCTATACATATCTATTCACTTATTATTTATAATTTATATATTTATTATTTATTAATATTGTTATTTATATATTATGTTTATATATTTATGTTTATATTTATTTGGTTATCAACGTAGTTACTTATTTATTTATTTATATACACACATTAATTTATTTAATTTTATATACTTGTTAATACTTTGTAAGTGTTCAAAAGACACATTTTATTGTTTTCTTTTTCTTTCTCTTTTATTACGAGGTTTTTGTTTGCACTTTTCCTCGATTTTTGAACTTGCCTTTCATAAACCTGTTTTTGTAAATTCTAAGAGTGTTTGTAAGTAGCAAGATACTCGCGTGCCAAATCTCTATATGTAAAATGTGCAATATTAATACTGTAACAACCAATTTTATGTACGAAATAAAGATGTACAAATGGGAGTTGCGACCGAGAATGCGCTGCGGTGACTTTTGATGGAAAGGGGCGAGAGGGAGCGGAACGGACGCACTCGACACCGAGGCACTTCACTGCACTGCATTTCACTTGTTTAGTTTTGTTATTATTATTTTTTTATTGTTTCGGAGCACTCGCGATGTATTTGTGGGTGGATCGGACCGCGGCAGTTTGTTTTTTTTTTGCACGCACACGCGTAATGCACTAGGAAAGCAAGTACACCGGTCGGAGGTTGGCACAGAACTTTGCTGCCTTAGCTGTGGTGAAGGACTTGACCCCGACGAACTCGAGACTATCGCACACTTGCTCCTTGAGCAGATGATTTTCAACAACATTGACTGGGTTTTTTGTTTTTGTTTTTATTTAAGTAGCATGACAAAAAGTGTTTTATAATTAGAGGTATAGGACAACTGTCCTTTACAACTATGATTTCAATAATGACAAAGGTTAGCGAGATACAACAAACATATTTAGATATTAATTCAAGGGAAAGCTACAAGAAAAAACCCTTATTTAACTCTTAAAATCTAACATTGCAATGTCTTCTAGCCAAATAAGTTTATTTAACTTATTTGGCATATTAATCGCCATATTTATATATTGTTAAGCGTTTAATTTGACAATGATATGCATTTGATAAGTTCATTATTTGAAATATGACAATTATTATAGAATCTTTGTGTTAAATTTTCTATAAGGGAGTGTAAAAAGTCAATATTGCTTTGGTTGTGAAGTCTGCGGGTTGAATAACAACGTGGTGAATTCAGCATCATTTATGTGACTTTATTTTGGTATATTTGAAGTTTGTGAGTTTTAGCACAGTCATACCAAACAGGAGCCCCGTACAGTATAATAGATTGAAGACAGACTTATATAAAATAAACTTATTGTCGGTGCTAAGTTTCGATTTTCTATTTACAATAGTGTAAAGAATGTTAATGTACTTGTTTATTTTATCTACAGTGACAGAAATGTGTTTCTGAAAAGTTAGTTTCTTATCAATCCGAGATATCTGCATTGCTCAGACCAGACAATATCGATAGAACCCATTTGAAGTTTTACGTTGTTTGGAATAAAACATTCCTTCCGTCTATGGTACGTGTAAACCAAACCGCTTTCGTTTTCGAAGCGTTTACTTTAATTTTCCATTTGTAAAGGAATTTTTCTAATTTGGCAAGTGCCGCTTGGAGCACATTATAGACATCTGTATAATATGTTCCAGATGCAAATATTGCTGTATCATCAGCAAACATATCATTATTCACATCATTGCCAAGATCGGAAGTGTCAGAGACAAATATATTAAAAAGTGTTGGGGCAAGTACAGTACCTTACACAGGTAATCCATATGTAACATTTTTTTTACTGCGGACTTAACATTTTGTACTTCAACAGTACATTTTCTTTTACTTGAAAAACTTTGGGTGATTCTAACAGTTTCCATAGGAAAGCTTAATTTAATAAGTTTGTATATTAAAGCATCATGCCAAACCGTATCAAAGACTTTTTCAATATCTAATAATACTAATCCAGTGGACTCTTTGGATTGAAATTCATGTTTGTTTTTTTGTTCCTTGTTCCTTAGTCCTTATGATTTGATGGTATGTATTGTGAAAACGCCGAAACCCAAATTGATAGTCAGGGAGTATATTATTTACAGTTAAGTAATTGTCAATCTTTTCTTTAATTATCTTTTCGAATAGCTTACTTAAACTACTTAGAAGCTTAATGGCCTATAACTGTTCACGTGGTCTTTTGGTTTACCAGGCTTGCTAATCGGAATCACCAAAGCTGTTTTCTAATAATCATTGAAGTAGTGTAAGCCATGCATTGAGAATGGCGGTAAGCCTGTGAGTGGAAGGGCCCTAAAAGCTTATTAATACCATCCAAGCCAGGACTTTTGTTAGCTTTAAGGTTTTTGATCAATGATCTTACTTTATTAGTACTCACTATACTTAAATCCGATAATTCAACATTTGTTTGTAAGAACCTGTCAATTGTGTGAGATACTTTAGTCGAAGTGGCAGGATCACTAAAATGGGCAGTAATCAGGTGATTTTTTTTAAAAAATCTCTGCAAGTAGATTGGCTTTATCGCTTGGAGAAATATAATGTTGGCTTTCAACTTTTGGAGGTGGAATACTCAAACCTCTTTTTTAATAATTTTTGCAACTTTCCAGAATGGTTTACTATACTTATCAAAGCTATAAAGTAATTTATTCCAAAGCTTTTTATTAAAATTGTTAATTGCTTTTGTAATGGCTTTGTTTAACATTTCCGTGCTATAAAGAAAGCAGTCATAGTGATAACGTGAATTGCACTGCTATCTTTTTTAGGGTACTTAGGTATTGCGAAATCGGCAGCACAGGTTAATAACGAAGTAAAATACATACACATTGAATCAATTTGGGTAGTCGTAGTTATAGGCGAAGAAATAACATTATTCAGATTGCAGTTGGTATTGATAAATCATGCAAAATGGTTCCAATTGGCTGCGGAATATTTATAATGCAACGTAGGTCGATTGACTTCAAAAACGAGATTTAAATTGATACTGACAAGGAGATGATCCGACCCCAAATTGTCGTAGGTAAACGGCGTAGAGCAGTACGTTGAAATATTTGTCACAAAAATGTCTAGAGTAGAAGGCCTTTTTGATTTAGATGTTGGGACGTAAGTAAATTCAGGAGGGTATAGTAAAGAAAAGTTTGGGTGCATTTCGTTAATATTATACCCCTATTCGTTACCCCAGCAATTCCCGAAGACAATTCCACAATTGATAGCGACATTTTAGATCTCCGCCAAGGATAACTTTACCTCGATATCTAAATATTTTTTGCAAGTCGTTCTTAAAGTGAGCCATCTTATCAATTTTTCTATTTCCACCCGGGAAATAAACAGAAAAGATACTCACTTTAGAGTTGCAGCTTATTATTTCTACGCCGATTGATTCAATACAACGCAGTTGTAAGCCTGGGTGTACCGAAAGTACAATATTTTTCCGTATGACGACAGCAACGCCACCTCCTGTTGTGTTACTCCTGTCGAGACGATAATAATTGAAGGTTGGGTGAGAAAAGCGTTTGTTTTCATTTAAGTGAGTTTCCTTAACCAAAGCAATATCAATTTTTTTATCAATAATATAATTAAAGAATTCTAATTTTTTGTTTGATATGCTTCTTGCATTCCAAGTAATAATGTTCAGGGAATTATATACCATAATTATTTGAATAAATATATTTGATAGCAAGAGATGTGATTACATTGAATTGATCACTTTTTGTTATACAGGTATGAAGCTTAGCTAATACTTCATTTAGAAGGGAAATTATTTCTCATGAGAGGTTTATCCGCCATGGACTTGCGTGACAGTTAATGGTGGAGAACGATCGTAAAGTGGTCGGACGTTTTGGGAGTGGAGGAAAATGTGAAAGGCAGAGCGAATCAAAATGTTATTGTGGGAGAAATATAGGTGGTGTGTGTTTGCTGTTGTCGCACGTTAATGACAGGAGAGTTTTTGCCGAATCTCCATATATTGTTTACGGCTAATGCAATTTGGATCGGATGATCTGTGTGGTTCACTGCAGTAGGTGCAGCGGATCGTGTCCGGTTCCTTGCATTCAATTGTCTTGTGGCTGTCGGAGCAGTTAGCACATGAACTTTTCGACTTCATGACATTGTGTAATTTTGCTTCCTTTTGTCTCTTAAAGTCCCAACGGACTGTGGTTTTGAACAAACTAGAATGAATTTTCTTCAGTTCGTATAGTTTTATTGTTCTGCGTTGAATATACACAATGTAAATATAACTTTTATAGTGGATGTTTGATTTGAAATAATGTTATTTGTGTTGATTTTGACGTCGATGCACTTTATTCCGGATGAAATAAGTTCTTCCTTTACAAGTTTTTCGCTTGTAAGATCAAGTCCCGATAAAATAACTTTTAAAGGTCGCGTTTCCTTTTGAGAAAATGTGAAGAATTCAATATGTAGTCTGTTAAGTTTCGATTTTATTTCTCTGAGCTTCCAAAGGTGGAGAAATAATTTTTTGGCCCAGGGATATGTTTTTGATAAGATAATTATCGATTTTTAAATCGCTCAATACGCGACGAACACGTTCACCTGTTGATTTTATCACAACTACGAGATGGACACTATCTTTTATGACGTTTAAACGTTAACTGTTAATACTATCCGCATTTTTACCGGAGTCGTACAGCAAATCGTAATAATGTGTATTATTCACCATTGCAGAATCGTATATATATAATAAAAAAAAAATAATATAATATGGGTGGCGCTACAGCCCGTAGGGGGCCAGGGCCTAGCTTCTCAGCAACCACTCGTGTTGTGCGTGCTATTGTTTTCTCACGAGTGGAAGGGACCTACAGTTTTATGCCGACTCCGAACGGCCAAGTTTGAGAAGCTTTTTCTAGACTGGAAATACTCTTTGAGCATTGTCAGTGACTTGAAAATGGTGGGGCCGTGAACATTATTTTCGTCGCTCAGTGCTTTAATCGAACCTACGACGTCAAGGTTGGAGTCGACGCACATACAATTGAATTTAAATAAGAATGCTTGCTGGGAGGGCGATTATCGCCTTCACCAAAGTCGCTACGAATTCGCTTGTTGGAAATTGTACTGTTTTTAAGAAACACGATTTGAATAAACACTTGCACTCACTTTAAATGCTAACACAAGAATGGGGTTTTTCTTCTTTTAGTGTAAAGGATTAAAACTCCGTCTTCGAGCGTTTTAGACACGTTTTGAGTGTTTTATGCTGTTCTACAGTCTTGCAGCTGATGGAGTATTTCTCAACAGCTTTATTTTTACTTATTCTAAAATTGCATCCATTTGGTCATCCAACAATCTATAGAGCTCGTTTTTTCGATCCCTATCAATGAATTTACCTTCACTGCAAGGATCTTAAAAGTTCTCTCCATGTGCGCAGCCATCAGGATTGGTGACGTGCTGGCAACCTGCTTCTCTAACCGATCCATACCCATTGATAAAAGATTTCCATTCGGGCATTGGATCGCGTGCTTTTGGCACTGAGGATTGCGGTACCTTTGGTATTTGTTTCTTTGTCGTCCTCGTGACGGGTGTTGCTGCCCCGGGTGGATTTTTCACGGGGGGCTGCTTCTGCAGAACCGCTTTTGTTTTCCCCTCCTGGAGGGGGGGGGGGGTGCTTGCTTGCTTTGTTGATACGCCAAACTTCAGGTCTGCTGAAAGCCTTAAGTGCGATCCGAAAATGACCATTGCCGCTGATGTTGATGTCGTATCTTGAATAGCAGATCAGTTTGGCATAAGAAAGACTGGTATTTGCTCCGAGGGAACATCGAAACGACATATCCAAACTGCATCCGCATCTAAAGACTTGTTCTTTGCTTCGTGACTCGGTATGGCATTTATACGTCCGGTCATTTGGTGGTCATTTACCACCAGGTCGTACTTATTACCATGTTCGCTGATCGGAAAGAACCCTGCTACATCTATGAACAGCCTTTCGAATGGTATTCCAATGTTGTACGGGTGCATCTTCCCACGACGTGTTTCGTGTTGTTTGGCCAGCTACCCTTTCCCAAACGCAATACAAGCAACCATTCTGCAGTTGTAGACTTCGCCACTGAGTCTAATATGCCTTGGCGACAGGACCCTCTTGCCATTTCCTTCCATGATGGTCTAGTACCACGTTCTACGACTTCAATAATTTTTGACAAATACGGATCACTCACTTGCTCCTAGTGGATCTGTTCCAGCGACCCACAACGTGTTGCTCCCACAATCACCATCCATCTTTTCCCAAACTTCCCAAGCTCTGAGTTCGCCGAAATCTCTAGGGGTCGCCATATAGATACGTAACTTCTTCTCCCTTATTCTTAAGATTCTCCTGAATCTTTGGAGTAACTTCAGGAATCTTTATGATTTGTGGTTTCGTATATGATTTGATTCTTTTGGATACATATATAAATGTAAATGATATCCTAATTACTACAATTACCATTTGAGTTATGTTGGTACTGTACTTTTTGATATTGAAGTTCTTTAATTTTCTCTAAGTTTCTTAAATTTTCCATAACAATTTGATCAAAATTAATAGGTTTTGTAAACAGTTTTGTAATGGGTAATAGTCTAGTCTAGTCTAACATAGTAACGTTTTCATTAAAGAATTTATTGCTTTTTATTTGTAGGGTACAAATATTGAATAAAAAGTTTCCTAAATATAAAAAATATAAATAAATTGTTTCCTGTTACTTCCATTTTTCTTTTATCATAATCTTGTAATATAGTTTCATTGATCATACTTGTTAACAAAATAGTTTCATCATCAAATACTTCATTTTTAGTTACATTGTTATGTATTAGTGAACAAGCTTCTTTTGTGTTCGGCTATGTTTAAGATGTCTTAATAATGCTTTGTCATCATAGTGCTACAGTTCTTTATTAATTTCAACGACTAATTAATCAAACTCATTTGTCTACATACCACTCGAGTTTGGTATTGGTTTTATTATTTCTAAATCAAGAACAATATAGCTAACAGGTATTAAATAGCAAATAGACATTGATTATCAAGTTTCATGACTCCGGATTTTAACAGCTAAATGTATGGAAATCTATGTCATAGCGGTTTAATTCTTCCAAAATGAGCATACTAGTGCGAATTATATTGTGTCTTGTTGTCATTATATTGTCAAGAATTTGGTTTACTTTATTTTCAATATATCTAAGTTTAGTTTCTTCTTCTAAATATATTTTTTCTTAATTAAATTCTTTCACAATATTATTTGTTAAATCATATGCCTATGAAATTTTCTTTCTATAGTTTTTTATAAGTATCTTTAACTATAAATTGTCTATGGCTTTATGATTATTTGTTTCAGTAACCTGCAAATGTTCTAGAATTTCTTGCCGGTCTGAATTGTCCATCGTACCAAATAACCAGTTTTCTGCTCTGCCGATAATATTTCATAATCCTCGCTTTTGCCTATTCGATCTACTTTTTAAAGCATAGAATCTTAGTTTTGATTACTTTTATTTCTGCATTAAGTGCTTGTCTGTCTTCTAGTTGGCTTCAGATATTCACTAGCTCAATTGGATTTGTAATATGCAAGATTGTATGCGTATCATCAGCTATTTCTACTTGTCTTATATATTTTTCTATTGGTCGATATGTCATTTATATTATCCGAGTTAATTTCGTTGTCGCATATTATTTTAGCTGGCTTCCCGAATTTATGTATCTGCTGATCTATACACTCTAACTTACCTGTCCAATGCTTACTATTCAAACTATAACCATACGCTTGTTTGTCAATTTGTCTATGAAAGTCAGGTATATTAATTTTTAAAATTATAGATATCCATATGAAGTATATCATTCATCCTACTCGGAGTTTCTGTAATATAGAATTTCGGTTTAATTGGTTTCCTATCATATTTACCTTCTTGTCAGGTCTCACAGTTTCCTTACTTTCGAAATTACTAATTTACTATTTACTAATTTTTAAAAGTATATATATTCCTTTAGAGTACGGTATGTTTCTACTATCCCTGAGTGATTACTCTCCTTGGTGTGGCAAAGAGATATTAGTCTATGAACATCTTCTTCTTTCTCTAAGTCTCTTGCTCTTCGTGTTAGTTTATAAAATTTAACTTCCTCCGTGTCCATACATTTCTATAATTATCTTCTGCACTTCGTTGTATTTATGATTGTCTACTTCGGAAAAAATACCTTCCAGTAACACTTTTGCTTTCTCATGTCAACATAAATAATTCTCTTATGTTTATTTCGTTCCTGACTGCATTGGTGAGTATCAACTATATCTTACATATATTAATAAACCCATCTTTTATCGGTATGTGGTCCAGCATTTGTTCTTCGGTGAAGTGTGCAGTTTCTAACTCGGATGTTCCATTGACTTCTCTTTTCCTTTTATATATTCAATGTCAAATTCGAATTCTTGTAATATTAGAAGTCCGCTTTGAACTCTTTGGCTATATTCTTTACCATTGTAATTTTTTGTTAAATATTTTATTGGCATGTGGTCAGTTATTAGTTTGAATTTGTGTTCCCAAAGGATATGACCTAAAATACGAAGTGGCCCATACTTCTGCAGGAAATTATTTATAAGTTACTGAGTAGTGCTTCTAGTGGTAATTTAATGTTCTCGAGACACAACATACTGGCTGACCTTCCTGTGTTAGTACTGCTCCTATAGCAAAATTAAATATTTTACCATAAGAAATGCTATCTTAGAATAATCCCTGATCAACTTTTGATAGTATCTATTGCTGCCTGGAAATCATCTTAATTGTTTTACCGTAGAGGGTAATGGCTTGTGTAAGTAGGGGTAAGTGGTGACCCATGGCGTTGTGGGTATTTGCGTCGACCCAACCTCGACGTCGTAGGTTCGATTTTTTCTCTGTGCGACGAAAACAATTTTCATGACCCCACCTCTTAGAGTTAATGACAATACTCAAAGAGTATTTCCTGCCTAGAAAAAGCTTCTTCTCAGCTTTGGTTCCATCCCCTCGGATGTTAGAATATGACCCAAGTATTCAGTGTTCTTTAAAAATTTGCTACGCTGCACCTTAAGGTTATGTTCATCTAGTTTTATCAATCAAGAGATATTATATGCAGTTCAAGTGAGGTGGATAACATAAATATGTCATCAAGATAAACGTGTCTCTCTCTCAATATATAATTCATTAGCCGTTGGAATGTGGCTAAGACATTTGTGAGCCCGAAAGGCATTCTAACATAGTCATACAGACCGTTTGATGCAACAAATGCCGTCTTATGAATATCGTCAGGATGTACCTTTATGACGAACACGTTCACCAGTTGATTTTATCACAACTACGAGATGGACACTATCTTTTATGACGTTTAAACGTTAACTGTTAATACTATCCGCATTTTTACCGGAGTCGTACAGCAAATCGTAATAATGTGTATTATTCACCATTGCAGAATCGTATATATATAATAAAAAAAAAATAATATAATATGGGTGGCGCTACAGCCCGTAGGGGGCCAGGGCCTAGCTTCTCAGCAACCACTCGTGTTGTGCGTGCTATTGTTTTCTCACGAGTGGAAGGGACCTACAGTTTTATGCCGACTCCGAACGGCCAAGTTTGAGAAGCTTTTTCTAGACTGGAAATACTCTTTGAGCATTGTCAGTGACTTGAAAATGGTGGGGCCGTGAACATTATTTTCGTCGCTCAGTGCTTTAATCGAACCTACGACGTCAAGGTTGGAGTCGACGCACATACAATTGAATTTAAATAAGAATGCTTGCTGGGAGGGCGATTATCGCCTTCACCAAAGTCGCTACGAATTCGCTTGTTGGAAATTGTACTGTTTTTAAGAAACACGATTTGAATAAACACTTGCACTCACTTTAAATGCTAACACAAGAATGGGGTTTTTCTTCTTTTAGTGTAAAGGATTAAAACTCCGTCTTCGAGCGTTTTAGACACGTTTTGAGTGTTTTATGCTGTTCTACAGTCTTGCAGCTGATAGAGTATTTCTCAACAGCTTTATTTTTACTTATTCTAAAATTGCATCCATTTGGTCATCCAACAATCTATAGAGCTCGTTTTTTCGATCCCTATCAATGAATTTACCTTCACTGCAAGGATCTTAAAAGTTCTCTCCATGTGCGCAGCCATCAGGATTGGTGACGTGCTGGCAACCTGCTTCTCTAACCGATCCATACCCATTGATAAAAGATTTCCATTCGGGCATTGGATCGCGTGCTTTTGGCACTGAGGATTGCGGTACCTTTGGTATTTGTTTCTTTGTCGTCCTCGTGACGGGTGTTGCTGCCCCGGGTGGATTTTTCACGGGGGGCTGCTTCTGCAGAACCGCTTTTGTTTTCCCCTCCTGGAGGGGGGGGGGGGGTGCTTGCTTGCTTTGTTGATACGCCAAACTTCAGGTCTGCTGAAAGCCTTAAGTGCGATCCGAAAATGACCATTGCCGCTGATGTTGATGTCGTATCTTGAATAGCAGATCAGTTTGGCATAAGAAAGACTGGTATTTGCTCCGAGGGAACATCGAAACGACATATCCAAACTGCATCCGCATCTAAAGACTTGTTCTTTGCTTCGTGACTCGGTATGGCATTTATACGTCCGGTCATTTGGTGGTCATTTACCACCAGGTCGTACTTATTACCATGTTCGCTGATCGGAAAGAACCCTGCTACATCTATGAACAGCCTTTCGAATGGTATTCCAATGTTGTACGGGTGCATCTTCCCACGACGTGTTTCGTGTTGTTTGGCCAGCTACCCTTTCCCAAACGCAATACAAGCAACCATTCTGCAGTTGTAGACTTCGCCACTGAGTCTAATATGCCTTGGCGACAGGACCCTCTTGCCATTTCCTTCCATGATGGTCTAGTACCACGTTCTACGACTTCAATAATTTTTGACAAATACGGATCACTCACTTGCTCCTAGTGGATCTGTTCCAGCGACCCACAACGTGTTGCTCCCACAATCACCATCCATCTTTTCCCAAACTTCCCAAGCTCTGAGTTCGCCGAAATCTCTAGGGGTCGCCATATAGATACGTAACTTCTTCTCCCTTATTCTTAAGATTCTCCTGAATCTTTGGAGTAACTTCAGGAATCTTTATGATTTGTGGTTTCGTATATGATTTGATTCTTTTGGATACATATATAAATGTAAATGATATCCTAATTACTACAATTACCATTTGAGTTATGTTGGTACTGTACTTTTTGATATTGAAGTTCTTTAATTTTCTCTAAGTTTCTTAAATTTTCCATAACAATTTGATCAAAATTAATAGGTTTTGTAAACAGTTTTGTAATGGGTAATAGTCTAGTCTAGTCTAACATAGTAACGTTTTCATTAAAGAATTTATTGCTTTTTATTTGTAGGGTACAAATATTGAATAAAAAGTTTCCTAAATATAAAAAATATAAATAAATTGTTTCCTGTTACTTCCATTTTTCTTTTATCATAATCTTGTAATATAGTTTCATTGATCATACTTGTTAACAAAATAGTTTCATCATCAAATACTTCATTTTTAGTTACATTGTTATGTATTAGTGAACAAGCTTCTTTTGTGTTCGGCTATGTTTAAGATGTCTTAATAATGCTTTGTCATCATAGTGCTACAGTTCTTTATTAATTTCAACGACTAATTAATCAAACTCATTTGTCTACATACCACTCGAGTTTGGTATTGGTTTTATTATTTCTAAATCAAGAACAATATAGCTAACAGGTATTAAATAGCAAATAGACATTGATTATCAAGTTTCATGACTCCGGATTTTAACAGCTAAATGTATGGAAATCTATGTCATAGCGGTTTAATTCTTCCAAAATGAGCATACTAGTGCGAATTATATTGTGTCTTGTTGTCATTATATTGTCAAGAATTTGGTTTACTTTATTTTCAATATATCTAAGTTTAGTTTCTTCTTCTAAATATATTTTTTCTTAATTAAATTCTTTCACAATATTATTTGTTAAATCATATGCCTATGAAATTTTCTTTCTATAGTTTTTTATAAGTATCTTTAACTATAAATTGTCTATGGCTTTATGATTATTTGTTTCAGTAACCTGCAAATGTTCTAGAATTTCTTGCCGGTCTGAATTGTCCATCGTACCAAATAACCAGTTTTCTGCTCTGCCGATAATATTTCATAATCCTCGCTTTTGCCTATTCGATCTACTTTTTAAAGCATAGAATCTTAGTTTTGATTACTTTTATTTCTGCATTAAGTGCTTGTCTGTCTTCTAGTTGGCTTCAGATATTCACTAGCTCAATTGGATTTGTAATATGCAAGATTGTATGCGTATCATCAGCTATTTCTACTTGTCTTATATATTTTTCTATTGGTCGATATGTCATTTATATTATCCGAGTTAATTTCGTTGTCGCATATTATTTTAGCTGGCTTCCCGAATTTATGTATCTGCTGATCTATACACTCTAACTTACCTGTCCAATGCTTACTATTCAAACTATAACCATACGCTTGTTTGTCAATTTGTCTATGAAAGTCAGGTATATTAATTTTTAAAATTATAGATATCCATATGAAGTATATCATTCATCCTACTCGGAGTTTCTGTAATATAGAATTTCGGTTTAATTGGTTTCCTATCATATTTACCTTCTTGTCAGGTCTCACAGTTTCCTTACTTTCGAAATTACTAATTTACTATTTACTAATTTTTAAAAGTATATATATTCCTTTAGAGTACGGTATGTTTCTACTATCCCTGAGTGATTACTCTCCTTGGTGTGGCAAAGAGATATTAGTCTATGAACATCTTCTTCTTTCTCTAAGTCTCTTGCTCTTCGTGTTAGTTTATAAAATTTAACTTCCTCCGTGTCCATACATTTCTATAATTATCTTCTGCACTTCGTTGTATTTATGATTGTCTACTTCGGAAAAAATACCTTCCAGTAACACTTTTGCTTTCTCATGTCAACATAAATAATTCTCTTATGTTTATTTCGTTCCTGACTGCATTGGTGAGTATCAACTATATCTTACATATATTAATAAACCCATCTTTTATCGGTATGTGGTCCAGCATTTGTTCTTCGGTGAAGTGTGCAGTTTCTAACTCGGATGTTCCATTGACTTCTCTTTTCCTTTTATATATTCAATGTCAAATTCGAATTCTTGTAATATTAGAAGTCCGCTTTGAACTCTTTGGCTATATTCTTTACCATTGTAATTTTTTGTTAAATATTTTATTGGCATGTGGTCAGTTATTAGTTTGAATTTGTGTTCCCAAAGGATATGGCCTAAAATACGAAGTGGCCCATACTTCTGCAGGAAATTATTTATAAGTTACTGAGTAGTGCTTCTAGTGGTAATTTAATGTTCTCGAGACACAACATACTGGCTGACCTTCCTGTGTTAGTACTGCTCCTATAGCAAAATTAAATATTTTACCATAAGAAATGCTATCTTAGAATAATCCCTGATCAACTTTTGATAGTATCTATTGCTGCCTGGAAATCATCTTAATTGTTTTACCGTAGAGGGTAATGGCTTGTGTAAGTAGGGGTAAGTGGTGACCCATGGCGTTGTGGGTATTTGCGTCGACCCAACCTCGACGTCGTAGGTTCGATTTTTTCTCTGTGCGACGAAAACAATTTTCATGACCCCACCTCTTAGAGTTAATGACAATACTCAAAGAGTATTTCCTGCCTAGAAAAAGCTTCTTCTCAGCTTTGGTTCCATCCCCTCGGATGTTAGAATATGACCCAAGTATTCAGTGTTCTTTAAAAATTTGCTACGCTGCACCTTAAGGTTATGTTCATCTAGTTTTATCAATCAAGAGATATTATATGCAGTTCAAGTGAGGTGGATAACATAAATATGTCATCAAGATAAACGTGTCTCTCTCTCAATATATAATTCATTAGCCGTTGGAATGTGGCTAAGACATTTGTGAGCCCGAAAGGCATTCTAACATAGTCATACAGACCGTTTGATGCAACAAATGCCGTCTTATGAATATCGTCAGGATGTACCTTTATTTAATGATAGCCCTTGGCTAAATTAAGGGTGGAGAAATATTGTGATCTGCCTAGCTTATCAAAAATTCCATCTATATTCTGTAACGGATATTTATCATCCTATCATCCACCGTAATATCTTTGAATGCTCGATAGTCTACACATTGTCGAAACTTTGTTTTCCCCTCAATGTCCGTTTTGGAAGAAGTCTTACAAATTAGTGTGCGCGGCATTAAAAGTTAAGAAATGTCAATATTTCACTCATGACTTCAGAAGTGAAAGAGCATTCAAGGTAGTTTTCTTCGGGTTGGAAGAGATGAAAATTGATATACTCAAAGCCGAACTATGTAAACTTGCTTTGAATTGTAAGGACATTAAAATGATCAAAAAGAACTATGATCAATATAGTGAAGTAATTTATATCGTCTATCTTGAGAAACAAAGTGTGAAAATCGCGGAATTGAGAAAGAACATACGCCGTATTTTCCATACTCAAGTTCGTTGGGAGTTTCAGCGAAAACTAAAAAACAAAATAACTCCATGCCATAATTATCAAATGTATGGCCACGGAGAAAGAAACTGTAGTGTTAAGACATATTGTGCGAATTGCTCTCAAGCTCATAAAACTACGGAATGTACTGCGACCGGGATTTTCGAATGTGCTAATTGTCAGGGAAATCATAAATCGACTGACCTAAACTGTCCCCGAAGAGTAAAATATCTCGAGCTAAGACAAAAAACTACGCTCAACAGAAAAACCAGAGATGAATTATGTTCGGTTTAGCACAAGCGAATTTACATCTCTCAATAAGCAAAATAGATCCCACTAGAAGCGAGAGCGATCTCTTTACCTAAGCGGAATTATGCTCTCTTACTATGGAAATGATAACAAACTTAAGTGTATGCAAAACCAAAATACGAACAATTTAATGTTATAACGCAGCTTGAGACTAAATATTTATATAATCATGTTAAGTAAATCAAAATCTCTTAATGTTGTATGTTGGAATGCTTGGAGTATTCGAAACTAATGTACTGAATTTTTCAATTTTCTCTGTAATAATGATGTCGATGTATGTCTTGTGAGTGAAACGTGGCTTAATAGTAACGTTAAATGACAATTCCATGGTTATAATCTTGTCAGTTTACTTTCCCGGTGGAGTCTCTAATGCACAAAAGATTGACTTCTTTAAGAGAGATTTAAGAAAGCTTATCACTAGTAAATGGGGGCGATTTCAACTGCAGGCATCGTAATTGGGGTTGTACAAGAGCCAATAAATGGGGAAATTTGCTACTTGATATCGTAATGAGGTATCCTGTAAGTTTGATCTGTCGAAACGGCCCAACATATTTTCCGGCCAGCAAAAAAGCTTTGCCATCAACATTGGATTTGACCATAACGAACTCGCCAGAAATCGTTACGCACCCTGTTGCAAATAAAGCATTGAGTTCAGATCACATTCCAATTCACTGTGATATTCTTCTAAATTCTACTGCAGTAAAACAAAGACTGAAAAACATACCCTGTGATATAGATAATATAAGTGGCCCCAAAAAAATTGATGAACAGATCGAACTGTTTACTAATTCTTTGCATGAAAGTGTTAGTGTGTCAGTTCCCAAAAAGTCAAAGGCGACAAGAACAGCCGTTCTTCCAAAATAAATTTTGACTTTAATAAAACTAAGAAACAAATTCAGAAGTCAATGGAAGAGGTATAGACAGCCTTCTGATTTTGATGAAATGCAAGCATTTACAAGCAAATAGCTTTTGAAATATCAAAATTCAAAAACAATTCATGGAACAACAGGCTTTGTTCTCTTGACCGAAAGTCCAAACTAGAAAATAACCAAGTTATTGAAAAACAAAAACAAATTCATTCCTCACTTGAAACACAATGATTCAACGTTGATAACTAATGGAGAAAAAGCAACTGTTCTTGTAAACTCATTTGAACATAATTTTAATAATCCGCTGATTAACGAAAGCAGCCCAGTTGGTAGTCTAGTAGATGAGTCCATCAAAAGTATCAACAATTTTAATGAGCCTCTACCAACACATATATTCGTTACAAATGAAGATATACAGGGCATCATCCAAACTTTGCGTAACAATAAATCACCGGGTAAAGATGCTCTTAAAAACATTTACGTAAAAGAGCTCCCAGTAATTGGGGTAATTTTTGTACGCAATGTTATAAATTGCTTGAAGTTTCAATACTTTCCTAAAGTATGGAAAACCGCAAAAGTTGTACCGATCCTGAAACCAGGAAAACCGCCCGAAAATCCTAACAGTTATAGGCCAATTAGCCTCCTAAGTAACTTCAGCAAAATATTGGAAAAGGTATTAAAAATTAAATTCGTGTATTTCCTTGAGTCTGCAAATGTCATGCCAAACTACCAATTTGGATTCAGGCATGACCACAGTTGTACACATCAAGTATATAGGATCTGCAAACACATAAAGGAAAGAATGAAATTAAAGCAATCAACGGGTCTTGTCCTCTTGGATATTTAAAAAGCTTTTGACAGCATCTGGCACGATGGCCTTCTTCATAAGCTTAAGTTACTTGGTTTCCTTTATATCTTATAAAGATAATTCAAAGTTTTCTTGTAAACAGAATGTTTCAGGTAAATATTAATAACATAAATTTGGACTTGAAAAACATAACTTCGGGTGTACCTCAAGGATCAGTATTGGGTCCATTGTCCTCGGTCAGCTAAATTTAAATGGTAATAATATCCCGTGGGTTAATTCTGTCAAATATCTAGGTGTATATTTAGACAAGACATTAACCTTTAGAGATCATATTGCTAATATCGTAAATAAAATAAGCACTGCTACTAAAATGTTATACCCCCTTGTATGTAGGAAATCACTCCTGAGTAAAGCTAATAAAATTATAATATTTAAACTAATTTTTCAAGCGATTATAACATATGCATGTCCAGCGTGGGGGACTTGTGCAAGATCACACATCAAAAAGTTACAAGTTTCGCAAAACAAACCTTTAAAAATGATGACAAATTTGCCTTGGCTATTTTCTACCAAACTTTTACATGAGCAAACTGGAGTACTTCAAGTTGCAAGGAAAATTGAAATTCTCAATGAAAGATTTATTTCAAAATGTTATAATTCCAAAAACATATTAAAAAAAGATCTAACTAGTATATAAAAATCTTAATTGTACACAAATATTTATTATTTATTTATGTGTTTCATTATTTATTTATTATATTCCTCATTTATTATATTACTTATTTATTTATTTATTTATTTACTATGTTATATTATTTATTCATTTATTTATTTATTATATTATTTATTTATTTATTTATTTCTTATTTACTTAATTGTTTATTTATATTGTACATTTATTTATTTATTTCATTATTTATTTATTATATTCCATATTTATTTATATACTTATTTATTATATTATTTATTTATTTTATGTTTACTGTCCTATTGATTCAAATGATTTTCTCAATATTTTATACTCTATTTTAAACATAAAACATATTAAATGTTGTTTTTTGATCATAGTTTTTCCTTCAAATAAGTCAAACATTACTTTGCAAAATGTTGTTTCCAATTCACAAAATATAATGTTTCAGTTGTAAGATATAAATAATATATCAAATCTCTGTCTCTAATTCCCGAAATATTTTGTAAAATTTGTATCTATGAATATCAATAAAGTATCTATCTATCTAAGTATGGTTTTAAATGTCCCAATCGAACCTCGCTACTACCGTCTAATTGATAACATTCGCAAACAGGATCGACGTCCAATACCATTGGAATTACGGTTTTGTTTAACAATACTACTTCTCAATTTCATATATTTATAGTTTCTATCATGTTCATAATTACATCCATACCTAGTAAAAGACTGGCTTATCTTCGAAGGATATACCATATGGATTGGATATGGATACATTGGATTTGTATCCAAATTCTTGAGGCAAGGGAAATTGATAGATGATGATGATGTTTATTTCGTTATAAAAAGTTTACATTGATTTTAGCTATCGCACAGTATCTAATACAGAGATTTGATAAATTGAATATCTTACTTCTGGAAAAGAGTTTACATGATTGTTAAATTTATAATATAACATTGTGTTGTGACAAACATATTTGAAGGAAAATACGACAAAAAACCTTCAATACAAGAAAAAAAAAGTATATATATAATTGGTATATGCGTATATATACATTTACATTTTTAAGTATGTCAATAAACATATGTAAATTAATGTTTGAAACCAGTAATTTAACTTTCCGAGGAGCCAATGTTGACTCGGACCATTTCCTTGTTGTAGCCAAGGTAAGAATCAGGATATCACGAGAACAACGGAGTCGAGAACGAACACCACGGTTTGACGTCGCAAAGCTACAATCGCAGCGGACTGCCAGGATCTTTGCCGACCGAGTCTCCCAGAAACTCTCTGTTAGTTCGACGCCGCCTGCACAAACCATCGAAGAAGAATGGAGTCGTTGTCAAGAAGCCATTAAAGAAGCTGCCACTGATGTGCTGGGTTTTACGGCACCACCTAGAAGGAACCCATGGTTTGACGACGAGTGCAGGCAGGCACATGCAGCCAAACAGGAGGCCTACAAGGCAACGCTGCATCGAACAACGAGGGCTGTTCGTGAGCTCTACGAACAGAAGAGAAGGGAAGAGCACCGGCTTCTCAGAAGAAAAAAGAAAGAGCATGAGAAGCGCGCGGTCGAGGAGATGGAGAGGTGTTATGGCAGGAATGACGTCCGAAAGTTTTATCAAAGGGTAAAACAATTATCCAATGGATATAAAACTCGGACAGAAGCCTGTCGGGATGGAAATGGACATCTGGTAGTAGAGTCGCAGTCGATACTGAGAATCTGGAAAGATCATTTCTGCAGACTGTTAAACGGCGATGAGGACCAAAATACCGCTGTCAGGCAGAATGTTCCACTCAATCTGGACGATGACAGACGTGAATACCGTCCCCCAGACTTAGACGAGGTCAAGGTAGCAATATCAAGACTGAAGTCTAACAAAGCTGCTGGAGCGGACGGTCTGCCCGCTGAAATATTTAAGGCAGCTGGAGATGATCTGGTAGGGCGCATGCACCAGCTCATCTGCAAGATATGGTCTGAGGAAAGCATGCCCGACGAGTGGAATCTCAGTATCGTTTGCCCGATCCACAAGAAAGGAGACCCCTTCAACTGCGCCAACTATCGAGGGATCAGTCTTCTTTCCATCGCATATAAGATCTTCTCTGCCGTTTTGTGTACCCGCCTGAAGCCATTCATTAATAATCTGATAGGTCCATATCAGTGTGGCTTCAGGCCAGGAAAGTCCACAACAGACCAAATTTTCACACTACGGCAGATCCTGGAAAAGACCCAAGAAATGCAAATCGACACTCACCATCTGTTCGTCGATTTCAAGGCCGCATATGACAGCGTGCAGAGACGAGCTATACAACGCCATGTCTAGTTTTGACATTCCTGCCAAACTCGTCAGGCTGTGCAGGATGACGATGGAGAACTCTCGCTGCTCCATCAAGGTCGGTAACGAACTCACCGAGACCTTCAATGTCAAAAAAGGTTTTAGACAAGGCGACGCGCTGTCATGTGATTTCTTTAACATCGTCCTGGAGAAGATCGTGCGAAACTCACACGCCAACACTAGAGGCACGATCTTCCAGAAGTCCGTGCAATTGTTAGCACACGCCGATGACATTGACGTGATTGGCAGAACTCAGCGAGCCGTCAGTGAGGCTTTTGCTAACATTGAGACGGAAGCGGCTAAAATGGGTCTGGCGGTGAATGAGGGCAAAACGAAGTATATGCTGTCCTCAAAAAAGGACATACAACATCGACGTCTTGGACAGAGCGTCACAATGGGCAGCTATAACTTCGAGGTAGTCAAGGACTTCACTTACCTCGGCTCCGGAGTAAACTGTACTAATAACATCAGTACCGAGATCAAGCGTAGGATAACTCTTGCCAACCGCTGTTTCTTCGGGCTCAAGAGGCAATTGAGTAATAGAGCCCTCTCTCGAAGAACCAAGTTGACTCTATAGATTCAATCACGAACTGTACGGGCTGTACAGCGACATGAGCCTAGTTAGGCGTCTACGGATCCAACGCCTACGGTGGCTAGGTCATGTAGAGCGTATGGACACCACAGCTCCGGCCCGAAGAATCTTCGAATCCGAACCTGTCGGGCAACGCAACAGAGGACGCCCGCGTTTAAGGTGGCGCACCCAAGTGGAGAAGGACCTCAACCAACTTGGTGTGCGAAACTGGAGACAGCTAGCCAGGGATCGCGCTAGTTGGAGAGGCATGTTGGTTGAGGCCCAGGTCCACCCCGGACTGTAGCGCCACACAAAGAAGAAGAAGAAGAAGAACCAGTAATTTGGTAAAAAATGATGTTACAATAAAGGTGTTACTACTAAATAAATAAATATGTATATAAGTCTATATAAATAAATAAATAACTAATTGAGTAAATAAATAAATAAATAAGTATATAAATATATATAAATAAATAAATAACTTAATAAGTAAATAAATATATAAATAAATAAATAAATAAGTATATACATATATACATAAATAAATAAATTAATAAGTAAATAAATATATAAATAAATAAATAAATATACAAATAAATAAATATATAAATAAATAGATACAAAGAAAAAATAAATAAATGTGAAGGAAATACTAACAATATTAAAGTTTAACAAATAAATCGTGTAGATTACAATGTATATGCATGTAATAATATTTATTCACTTTGCAGAGTGCAATTTGTTAATTCATTGACTAGTGGATTCTCAGCAAAAGCACATGAGTAATTAAACTTATCTGTCAGTTTCAATATTCTTTTATAGATCAGCTCAACACCCGCTCTTCTGTGGAGTTTCAAGGTGGAATAATCCCGTGGTAGGTCCAACATCATTTTTAAGACTTTGTTTTGGCTATTTGTAATCTTCTAATATGACACTGTGCGGATTTTCCCCATACTGGGCAACCGTAAAGTATTATGGCTTGAAATATAGCCTTAAGTATGATTACTTTGTTGGATGTAGACAAAAAGGATTTTCTATTAATAAAGGGGTAAAGATTTTTTTTTGCAATGTTAACTTTCCTGAGAGTTTGGTTGATGTGCTCATGAAAAGTTAATTTGCTATCAAGATGAATACCAAGATACCTAACGGAGTTCTTCCACTCAACGTTGATTCCATTCACCCGAAAACTGGAACTAGGGAGAAAACAAACTTTTCTTTTTCGTGTGAAAAATATCGCTTGTAACTTATCTTCATTGTATTTAATCTTCCATTTATCACAGTAACTAAAAATAATTTCTATCGCATATTTAAGATTGCTCTCAATGTTAAGAGCGAACTTATGTGATGAAAATATAGCTGTGTCATCGGCAAAGATAGCAGTTTCACATTCAGGTAATTCTGGAAAGTCCGAGGTATACAAATTGTAAAGGGTTGGCGCCAAGACAGACCCTTGGGGTACACCTGCATTATAATATATCAAATTTGAAACACCACTATTAACATGGACTTGGAAACAACGATCAGAATGAAAACTTAGAACTATATTGCACAAATATGCCAGACAGTGTCAAATGCCTTCTCAATGTCAAGTAAAATCATGCCGGTCGATTTACCATCAATACGATTACTTTTGATGTGATTACAGATTCTCTTAACTTGATGAGAAGTGTTGTGATAACGCCTAAACCCAAACTGTACTTTGGGAAAAATGTTCTTATCATCAACAATCTTCATGATCTTTTCTTTTAATATTCGTTCAAAGAGTTTACTCAGGCTGCTAAGTAAGCTAATTGGCCTGTAACTATCAGGACTATCTGAAGGCTTACCAGCTTTAAGAATAGGCATAACTTTAGCTATCTTCCAATTTGTTGGAAAGTATTGCAGTTTCAAACATACATTTACAACATATGCCACCATCTTTATCCCAATTTTCGGTAATTCTTTTGAATATACATTTCTTATTAAATCTAGTCCACCAGATTTTCTCGTTACGAGATTGCTGATAAAAAAATTGATATCGTCTTCATTCACAAATTCATTTAAAGGTGTGACTGAGTTCATTGTTTGGAATGTCTGAAGAGTACCATTTACCAAAGTATCTGTATGCAAATCACCCAGACTGCGCGCTATGTTATGATTACGCTCAAATGTTTGGGCTAGCGCATTAGCCTTTTCAACTTCTGTAAAATACGTATTTAAAGTGTTTCTGAGACACGGGATACGACTATTCTTATTTCGAACTAATTTTACAATATTCCAGAACGGCTTAGTATTTTTGTCTAAGTGCTTAAGTTTATTATTCCAAGAGTCATTACGAATTCGAGCTATACTCTCTTTGATGATCTTGTTGAGATAATTGACTTCGTTTCTATCTACAATTTGTCTGTATCGTTGCCAGTTTCTTCTGCGCATATTTCGTAACTTTATAAGATTTAAAACATCAGTTGGAAGCTTAATACAATTGTTCTTTTTAGCTATTTTTGGAATACTCTCATTAGCTGAGTCTAGAATTTGTTTTGTGAAACTTGATACAAGAAGGTCAACATCCTGTTTGCAGGTTATATGGTCTAAGTCGGTGTCAACCTGCCGAAGTTTCTGACTTATATTTGCTCTAAACCGATTCCAATTAGCATTTTTTAAGTCTTGAATATAATCAACAACTTCCATACCACACAGAAGAAGCTTGCAAAATACAGGGTTATGATCCGAGGTCAATTCATTAAGACATACAGGTTGAGATACATAGCTAGGACAGTTAGTAATAAATATATCTAGTACAGACGGACGACCACGTGAACCAGCAGGTACATAAGTTGGACTATGTGGAAACATTAACGTAATGGGGAACACAACACTAAGACTAGAAAGTACATTACCCCATGTATTTGCACGTGTGCAACCCCAATCCCTATGTCTACAGTTTAGGTCGCCTCCAACTAAGTAATCATCATTTAAGGACAAAATTTTCCGGAGATCATTACTTAAAGTAGTCTTATTAGCGTTTGTCACAGTAGCACCCGGAAAATAAACACACAAGGCTTTAATTGTTTTTTGGTTTGATAACCTCACCTCGATTCCTAAGTTTTCTACTAAATGTGTTCTAATAACAGGTAAGAGCGAGTGTTGAACCGATCTACGCACAAATATTGCGACTCCACCACCAGTTCCAACAGTTCTATCAAGACGATAGCATTTAAAATTCGGGGTGGATAAACGATAAGTTTCATTAAGCCATGTCTCTGTTACTAAGGCTATGTGAACGTTTTTTCTATTTAAAAAATCTAAGAATTCAATGCTTTTGTTGCGAATCCCCCTAGCATTCCATGTTACAATATTTAAGTTACTATCTACCATATCATTACTTATCATTAGAGTACAAAAATTTAGTAGCTAGCTGTGCGATAACTTGAAACTGATCTGCTTTTGATTTACAAGTAGCTAATTTACTTATCATCTCCATAACTTCTTCTTCTTCTTCTTCTTGTGGCGCTACAGTCCGGGGTGAACCTGGGCCTCGGTCAACAATCCTCTCCAGCTGGCACGTTCTTTAGCCAGCTGCCTCCAATTTCGCACTCCAAGTTGGTTGAGGTCTTTTTCCACTTGAGTGCGACATCGGGTTCGTGGTCGTCCTCTATTGCGTTGTCCCACTGGCTCGGAGTCAAAGACTCTTCGGGCTGGAGCAGTGTTGTCCATGCGCTCTACATGGCCTAGCCATCTTAGGCGTTGAATCCGTAGACGCCTGACTAGACTCATGTCGCTGTACAGCCCGTACAGTTCGTGGTTGAATCTCCTTCTCCAAGAACCTTCAACGCAAACAGGACCGAAGATTGAACGCAGAACTTTTCTCTCGAAGAGACCAAGTGCGTCTTCATCCGCTCTTGAGATAGTCCAAGTTTCCGCGCCATACAGCAGGACAGGGATGATCAAGGTCTTATATAAGGTGAGCTTGGTCTTTCGAGAGAGGGCTCGACTACTCAATTGCCTCTTGAGCCCAAAGAAACAGCGGTTGGCAAGAGTTATTCTGCGTTTAATCTCAGTACTGATGTTGTTCGCACTATTTACTTGGGAGCCGAGGTAGACGAAGTCCTTCACTACCTCGAAGTTGTAGCTGCCTATGGTGACGTTCTGACCGAGTCGTCGATGTTGTGTGTCCTTTCTTGATGACAGCGTATACTTTGTTTTGCCCTCATTCACCGCTAAACCCATTTTTGCCGCCTCCGTCTCAATACAAGCAAACGCTTCATTGACGGCTCGCTGAGTTCGGCCAATCACGTCAATATCGTCCGCGTATGCTAGCAGTTGAACGGACTTCTGGAAGATCGTGCCTCTAGTGTTGGCGTGTGAGTTTCGCACGATCTTCTCCAACACGATGTTGAAGAAGTCACATGACAGCGCGTCGCCTTGTCTAAAACCTTTTTTGACATTGAAGGTCTCGGTGAGTTCGTTACCGACCTTGATGGAGCAGCGAGAGTTCTCCATCGTCATCCTGCACAATCTGACGACTTTGGCAGGGATGTCAAAACTAGACATGGCGTTGTATAGCTCGTCTCTATGCACACTGTCATATGCGGCCTTAAATTCGACAAATAGGTGGTGGGTGTCGATCTGCATCTCTTGGGTTTTTTCGAGGATCTGCCGTAATGTGAAAATTTGATCGATAGTGGATTTCCCAGGCCTGAAACCGCACTGATAAGGACCTATCAGGTTGTTGACGAATGGTTTCAGGCGCTCACACAGAACGGCAGAGAAGATTTTGTATGCGATGTTAAGGAGACTTATCCCCCGATAGTTGGCGCAGTCAAAGGGGTCTCCTTTCTTGTGGATCGGGCAAACGATACTAAAATTCCACTCGTCGGGCATGCTTTCCTCCGACCATATCCTACAGACGAGCTGGTGCATGCGCCCAACCAGATCATCTCCAGCTGCCTTAAACAGTTCCGCGGACAATCCATCCGCTCCAGCAGCTTTGTTCGACTTCAGCTCGATATCGCTATCTTGACTTCGTTTAGATCGGGGGGACGGAATTCTCTTCTGTCGTCGTCCATTGCGTGGAGTGGAACATTCTGCCTGACAGCGGTATTGGTGTCCTCTTCGCCGTTTAACAGTCTGCAGAAGTGATCCTTCCAGATTCTCAGTATCGACTGCGACTCTACTACGAGTTGTCCCTCTTCGTTCCGACAGGCTTCTGTCCAATGTTTGTACCCTTTGGATAGTTGTTTCACCCGCTGGTAAAACTTTCGGACATTATTTCTGCCGTACCACCTCTCCATTTCCTCGATCGCGCGCTTCTCATGCTCCTTCTTTTTGTTTTTGAGAAGCCGGTGCTCTTCCCTTCTTTTAAGTTCGTAGAGCACACGAACCGCTCTCGTCCTTCTATCCAGCGTCGCCTTATATGCTGCTAGCTTCGCTGAATGCGCCTGCCGACACTCGTTGTCAAACCATGGGTTTTTTCTAGGTGGCATTTTAAAACCCAGCACATCAGAGGCAGCTTCTCTAATGGCGTTTTGACAACGGTTCCACTGTTCGTCGATTGTTTCGCCTGGCAGGGTTGGACTCTCTGAGAGCTTCAGGGAGACTCGATCGGAGAAGTTCACAGCGGTCGATTGCGATTGTAGCTTTCCAACGTCAAACTGTTTGGTCTTGCTCTACTCCGTTGTACAATCGATATCCGAGTTCTGACCTTGGCTACAACAAGGTAATGATCCGAGTCGATGTTGGCACCTCGGAACGTTCGGACATCGAGGACACAGGAGGAGTGTCTGACGTCGATCGCAATGTGATCAATCTGGTTGACGGTTGATTGATCAGGGGACCGCCAGGTCCCTTTGTGAATGTTGAGGTGAGGGAACCGCGTGCTGGCTACAGTGAGGTTTCGCCCCGTCACGAAGTCCAACAGCCTGAGTCCATTGTCGGACGTGTTGTCGTGTAGGCTGTGTTTACCGACGACTCTAGCAAAGATTTCTTCCTTGCCCAGCTTTGCATTAAAATCTCCTAGAACGATCTTGGTGTCGTAGCTGGGGCATTGATAGTATGTTCTTTCTAGGAGATCATAGAAGTCATCCTTGCTATCATCGTCTTTGTCCTCCGTTGGGGCGTGGGCGCAAATTAGGCTGATGTTTCCGAATGTTGCCTTGATGCGGATTGTTGTGAGGCGTTCGCTTATGTATCTAAAGCTTAAGACTTCTTGCCTAAGTCTGCCTCGAACAACAAAACCGCATCCAAACAGGCGCTGCCTTCGCTCTTTGTAGCAATCGCCGTAATATATGTCGCAGTTTTTCATCCTCTTTTTGCCCGGCCCATCCCATCGCACCTCTTGGATGGCGGTGATGTCAGCCTTATAGGCTTCTAGGGCCTCCGCAAGTTCATCGGCTGCACGTGGTCTGTTCAGTGACCTCACATTCCACGTGCAGAACCGAAAATCGTTGTCCTTATTTCGTTGTCCATGGTCGTCAGCAGTAGGGTCATCCGTATCCGAGGCTTGTTGCCGTCTCTGAACTATTGCGAGTTTTACACGGTGGGGAAGTTAACCCCACGCGAAACTCCCGAACCTGGAGGACCGGGTCCTGGTTTAAACCCCCGGACAAGGGGTCGCTGCATACATTGGTTCACCTCTAAGCGGCTGCAGTAGAGGTTATCCAGAGGGCGCCGCGGGGAGGCTGTATGTCAACATCTCCATAACTAGTACATGTAATTCCTCCATGGTGAAAAGATTGTTGTTGTTGCTGATCAAACCACTTGAATGATGAGTAGCACTCTCCCATGTGCTAGGCGGTGGCACACAGCTGACGGTTTCCACTCGTTGTTTACTTTGATTCGTTAGTTGACTTCGGCGAGGAAGGGAGGGAAAGTCTGACGTAGATGACAAGTCAAGTTGCTTCGGCGTGCTGTTTACTGGAACAGTGGCGGGAGCTTTCGTTGACAAAGAAGCTTTTTTTGTCAGCTGATGAGTTTGGTTCTTGCGATTGGCAAAGTTGCTTTTAAGCTCTAAATATTTGGATTTAGCCAAGCAACCAGCATCACTGGCTTTATGAGAACCATTGCAATTAACACATTTGAGAGTTTCTTTTTTGTTGCAGTCAACGGTCTTGTGAGAACCAGCACAAATACCACAATATGATTAAATGTGACAGTTGCGCTCACCATTTCCGAACATCTGGCAATTATGGCATTGTGTCGGTTTGCCTTTTAGTTTTCGTTGAAAGCTCCAACTCACTTGAGTATGGAAAACAGATCGGTAGTGTTTTTTTAAATCATTTAATTTGATTGATCCATTCTCTAATTAAATTAAATAAAATGTTTCACTATAATGTCCATAGTTTTTATTAATTTTCTTAATGTCCATGCATTTCAGACCGATTTCAATCAATTTCGACTTTAATAAATCAACATTTAAATCGTCGAGTCCAAACAGAACAACTTTAAATGCTTTTACACTTTTCATGTCGTGGGTGAAGAATTAACATTTGTTTTCTTTTAGATTTGACACTACACTGGTGTATGTTTCTAAAGATTCACACATGATTTTTATTCCAATGGAGATTTTTTTAATGGAGTAATCAGATATATTTAATGACTCCATTAAACTGTAAACATAGTCACTAGTCTTTTCGATCAATTTAATAGGAGGCACATTCTCTTTTTTCTGTACGTTTGGCGAAATAATTTCGTCCATATCATTATCGTCTTTATCCAACATACTCCGAAAGGCACTGAAACGATTGTACCTTGAGTTCATCTTTCCCGCACTAGCTGCACTCATACTACGAAGTTTCTTATCGGAGGGATTGGAAACACCCTCTGAATTTGGGGATCTACCGCGTTTAGTAATTTTGGCTAATTTAGCTAATTTACTGAATACACAATACACTGCGAAAAGTGGCCGATAAGGATGGGGAAAATGATAGATTTTATTTTTTTCGACAGTTTTTTTATTGATCGTCTTGAGGTTTACAGTTTTATATATATTTAATATATTGAGTACAAAACGGAAACTGCTAGTGAAAGTGGTGTGTTCGAAAAACTAAACTAGAAACGGTTTTATATTGAAAACAAAATAAATAGGTTTGTCAACCACAAATCAGTTGATGAATCTTAAAGAAGTAAAAGTGAAAACAATTCTATCACGACAAGAACTACACGATGTGAGACGTAATATCTCCCAAGCACAGGAGGAAGAAGAATAACTGGCCAATGACTCATTACACATTTTAACCACCATGGCTTGTGTTCAAGAAAGACTGGAAGCTAACCAAAGCACAGAACAAGCCGGAATTTTCTGGAGAGCAAAGGGAACTGACTCAGTTTTTAAACATCGTTGATAACCACGCGGCGCTTGCACCCCAGGACAAAAGACAATCTACATGGAAAACGATTTCACAGTGCAAAATAGGCGGAAGGGCGAAGGATTTGATACTCATCAACAAAACGACAACGTGCGAAGACGCTGAAATTCATTTATGGTGAGCTCAATTTAGGACTTAAGTAACAAAATAGAATAGTTAATGTCGGAAATCCATACTATTGTCATGATTGAGGAACAGCAACAGGGTCTCAAAACACTCTTGTACGGTCTGATAGTTAATAAGGTTAGGGAATTAGCTTAGGCAGAAAAATCAGAAACGAGTACGATCTACAAAAAATTAAGAACATTTTACATTAAGATGTAGGTTTCGACCAAGCCAATTTTCAAGGTAAGGGATTACCATAATGATAAAGAAAAAAGAGGAAATAAAAAAATCGACATTAGGTCAAACCAATTTTCAATCAAATAGTTATCGACTTCAACGACCAATTAGTGACAACTACCAAAGGAAATATAGCGGAAATAACCAAGAATATAATAATAACTACTATAACCCTAGACAAAGTTACCAACAGAGAAACTACAATCCTTTGCCCTTCCGCCTATTTTGCACTGTGAAATCGTTTTCCATGTATGCGTGGTTATCAACGATGTTTAAAAACTGGGTCAGTTCCCTTTGCTCTCCAGAAAATTCCGGCTTGTTCTGTGCTGTTGGTTAGCTTCCAGTCTTTCTAGAACACAAGCCATGGTGGTTAAAATGTGTAATGTGTCATTGGCCAGTTATTCTTCTTCCTCCTGTGCTTTGGCGATATTACGTCCCAAATCGTGTAGTTCTTGTCGTGATAGAATTGTTTTCACTTGTACTTCTTTAAGATTTATCAACTGATTTGTGGTTGACAAACCTATTTATTTTGTTCTCACTATAAGACCGTTTCTAGTTTAGTTTTTCGAACACACCACTTTCACTAGCAGTTTCCGTTTTGTACTCAATATATTTTGTATGTCAACTGATTTTTAGTATATTCACACTAATTCAATTGATTAGTAGTTGAATAATTTTACTGGTTGTCAAAACTTAACTTTTAGTATAAGTCCGTTTTCTTTGGATATCCTACGTATTAAGGATATCCTACCTACTGCGCCAAATAAATAATTGAAAGGTGTTCAGTGTAGAGAAAAAACGTTTTCCATTCACCGAGTCTCTTTATTGACTGCCGGTTTCCCCAATGAAAATTACAAACCATGTTACTTAAAATTAGTCTGCATTTATCGGGCAACAACCTAAGGTTGCTGCTTGACGTATTTAAATTTACCGATGCAGCATATTTATTTTTGTTTCGGTTTTCTGTCGCTTCTGTTGCTGCTCAACATAAATATGCTGAAGGTTCAGCTTAAGGTTTGATGCTCGATTTTGACGTCACCATATAGATACGTAACCCGAATCGGGAGACTAACAGGACTGAAGGGAAGTGGTCTCTGGGACGTAACTCCTCCCCGTTTAAGATTCTGCTACGGAGAATCCATGGTCTTAACATTTTGTTTTCATTTTAAAATCATTTTCATAATTATCTTACATACTAGACAAAAATGCTTAAAACTAGTTGGACGTACAATTCTACTTCTAACTTACTGGCCCTCGGCGGGCACTCTAAGCTAAACTTAATCTTATTCTATGTCTTTCGACGTAATACTAAGTTTTTTTAGAAATATGAATTCTGATGTACAGATTAATATTAAGAAAAAGTTTTACAAAAAACTTAAAAATAGATATGGTCTTAACAACTACTTTAATGTTCTGTTTGTTCGAAATGTTGGTTTTTAACCGAAATATTATTAGAAAAATAGTGATAGCGCATATGATAAGGAATGATAAGGAATGAAATGCCAGAGTTTATTCCAAAATGAACCAAGTTCTTACGATTTAATTCTTCGCTTGGTTCCAGATTTTCTAGTTTCTTTGTGTGAATTGCTATTGTGGTAAAATTGGTGTTGATTTAATTTATATTTGCTCACATAAGTCAAAATAGGTATTACGAAATTATCATAACTAACACAATTTTCATAGCTTATATTATTTATTTTAACTTTACAATTTTCGAATCTGTGGTGGCCCGTGGCGTTGTGGGTATGTGCGTCGACCCCAACCTCGATGTCGTAGGTTCGATTCCAGCTCTGAAAGACAAAAATAATTTTCACGACCCCACCTCTTTCGAGTCACTGACAATGCTCAAGGAGTATTTCCTGTCTAGAAAAAGCTTCTCAAACAAAGCCGATCGGATTCGGCATAAAACTGTAGGTCCCTTCCAGTCGTGAGGGAACAATAGCACGCACAACACGAGTGGTTGCTGAGAAGCTAGGCCCTGGCCCCCTACGGGCTGTAGCGCCACCCATATTATTATTATATTATATTATTATTATATTATATTATTATTATATTATATTATTATTATATTATATTATTATTATATTTTATTATTATTATATAGTTTTAATTCTCTTGCACTGAATGCATTGTATCAGACAGGTCCATGGTGGATTCATTGATATTTTCTACATTAATTCGGGCACTATTTTTCAACCCACTTAAACAATGGACCACTTTATTGCCTTTGCCTTTAAGGTACTCACTCCTGAATTTTCTGCCGTAGAGATATGGTCTACTTGGCAGCAAGATTCAGAGCTCGACTGTCTAATGTCAGAAAGCTGCACCAGCCGACAAAGAGAGTTTTTGACATTGCACGCCTAAGCACACCGGAGACAGCCAGAGCCTACGAATAGCAATAAGGAGAGAGACTCTCCGGTATGCCTACGTCAAGTGTAATCCACCTAAATCTTACATTTTGTGTCTGACCAAATTCAACTGGACACTTAGATTTAACATATTCCATATCTATTGTTGTTAATACTACTTCCCCTCCTAAATATTCATAAATTCTGGTCAAAACTGTTTTGAATTTAATAAACTAACTGTAGAACCAGTATCAATCATAGCATGTATTTTTTTTTTTCGCTTAGAGTTAGAATAATAAAAATGTTGTTTCTTTCCGAGGCTAGTTTACAGAAAACTCATTTTGGGATTAACATTGTCAACTTCCATTGCTCTCGATGAGTTATAGTTTAAATTCCTATAATTCCTGAACTATCGACTTGTGATTGTATTATTATTATTTAAAGTTTTTCAAGTTTGTCTTGACTCTAATCTATTATTGTTATTGGCATTATTATGTTGATGATTGCTATGAAAGTTACTGTGATAATTAGTATGTGGTAAAAATTACTTTGTATTGGTCTGGGCGCAATTTGTTTATTTTCTCTATAAGGCTTATTTAATTTGTGTTCTTTCAGATTAAAATGATATTGCCCGACATATTTATTTAGTGTTTTTCTTTCTAAGCTGCTAAAGTTATTTCTTTAATTTTTAGAACACAAAAATATACTCAATTTATTCACTATCATTATCTGAAAATCACTGAAAATTGTACATTCTGCAATGTCACTAACTATTGTGACTCTTACTCTATCACACAATACAGAAACCGAACTTACTTTTAAAAAGCCGATCTCCTTCATGATCTGCCTTGGTCCTTCGTTGACTTGAAGTGGATGTTAAACTCGCTCTTACAGCTGTCCATGGTCGGTGGAGATGATGTTTCCAGATAGTTCTTGGCTGGTCCGATAACTTTTTCGTTGTAAATTACTTTGTATACATATTCCTCTGTTTTGCTTCATATTCCACTGAAGTAATGAATGCTGGCAAGGTTCCCGTACTTCCATCAAATACAGAAAGGTACCGAAGTTCCTTTTCGAGTCTGCTCCTTAGTGGTATCGATTGATTTTGGCGGTTTAAGATTTCAGTTAGCATGGCTAAGCATTGTTCAGTTATATTCATCGCCATTCTTCTGTTGCCGTCTAGAATTCTATTTCGTGATGTTCTTCTTTCCAGGTTGTGTTATTGTACGTTTACTTAGTGTTGGTTTCTTCGCAATCTACTAAATGTTGATTTAGATTTTTACGAATCATTTCTTCGTTTTCACATTAGTTGTCTATAACAAACAACTTGTCAATAGTGTCACTGAATACACTGATTGATTTGTTGTACTAATGGATGTAGTTTCAGGTTTTCAATAAAAACCTTCTTCTCTCGAACCTTGAAGTGTGCACCTCGTATTTTTATCTGTTCAAATCAGTATTAACAAATAATAGGTTATGGGCCCAGGCACTGTCGTAACAATTGATAAACAAAAATTTAGAGACAATTTCGAATTGGGGAGGGTAGCCGCCAAGTCATATTTGGTGATTAAAGGGCTATGGCGTTATATGGAGAAGGAGCCAGCGGCTAACAACGCTGAGGAACAGGAGAAAGATCTAAAGGCCAGATCGGAGTTAATTTTGCTTATGGAATCGCAAAATTACTCATACGTAGCAGATGCAGTCACAGCAAAAAGTGCTTGGGAAAGCCTAACAAGCGCCTATGAAGACACTGGATTATGCAGAAAAGTGGAACTTCTCACGACTGTAATAATATGGAGGATTACATCAATCAAATGGTGACGACAACGTATGAAAGTCAGGAAGGCGGGATTAAAGATTGACGACGAAATTGTTGCGTCTTTAATGCTGGCAGGACTTCCAGAAAATTCCAAGCCACTGGTTATGGCGATCGAGAATTCATCAACCAAGTTGGCTACGGATGCAATCAAAACTTTATTATTACAGCAGAACTATGAAAGTGCAAGCGGCTCAGCTAGACCGGCAATAATTGGTAAGCCAAAGTGCCCAGCCACTACAACGGCTGCGGAGAGACAGGTCACTTTGTCAAAAATTGCCCGGGAAAAGGACATCAGAAGGAGAAAAAACGTTTATACACGGCGTTTTCAGCAAGGAGATTGGAATTAAATGCGATTTGGTACGTGGACTCAGGAGCATCGGTCCACATGACCAAGCGTGAAGACATTTTGCAAAATCCTTAACCTAGCACACAAAAACAAATAGTTGTTGCTGACAACTCTAAGCTTCGTGTTAGTCAGATTGGTGACGTTAAGATGTCACTAGTCATCAATAGAGGGACATTTAAACCTGATGTCGGTAATGTACATCTGGTTCCGAATCTTTTCACCTGTTATCGGTTAGTCAATTAACAAGTAAGGGTAACACAGTTTTGTTTAACAAAAATGTATGTTAAATCTTCAGCAAAAAAAGAGCTTGTAGCCACAGCAAATCAAGTAAATGGAATGTACCAATTGTGTCACATGCCTCAAGGGAAAGCAAACAAAAGCTCAGTTTAAATCTGAAGGACGACGTGCAAAAGAAGTTTTGGATCTTATCCATTCGGATGAGTGCGGTCCACTCCCTCTTAAATCATGGACTGGATGTAGGTATTTCGTCACATTTGTTGATGATTTTACAGGAAAGTATTTGTTTTTCCAGTTCCAGTTCAGCAAAAAAATTAAAATTTTGATTGAAAATGTTCAAGTCCTTTGTAGAGAAACAAAGAGGATAAACATTTTATGTACTGACAACGATACAGAGTACACCAACAGAGCTTTCGAAGCATACCTAGCCGCAAGTGGTATTTGGCATCAGAAATCTGCATCCTACACACCACAACAGAACGGTGTGGCTGAACGTCTTAACAGAATTTTATTTGACCGAGTGAGATGCATGCTACATGATGCCCACTTAAGTCAACGATTTTGTGCAGAGGCAATAATGACTGCGTCATATATCATGAATAGAATTCCATGCAGGGACGAAAAAATAACAACACCAGAGGAATCTTTCACAGGCTTTGTGCAAAGAACAGAAACATAATTGTCAGCAGAAACGTAGTGTTTTTATGAAAATGATCATTTAAGTTTTGATAAAAACAATGACAGGAATTATGTAGAGTTATATGGAGATGACAATGCAGATGATGAGATTAAAGTTATTGAATCAAGGGAGGAGATGGAGGAGGAGACGGTTGAAGTTGAACAGTGTTTTGAAGAGCAAGCTAAATCTCAGGAAATACCTATTAGGGCTGAAAAATAAATTCGTCGATCTGAACGTATAGCACAAAAACAAAAGCAAATTGAACACGGCTCAGTGCGGAGTTTATCGGCGATCTAGAAACTGTCGATGAAACCTTGCGCAGAGAAAATTCTGGTGAATGGAGCTAAGCGATGGCAGAGGAATTTCGTTCTTTGCAAGGAAATAATACTAGGGATTTGGTCATGATGCCAAAAGGAAAATCATGCACAGATTGTAAATGTGTCTTTTAATCCAAAAGATATATATATGGTAAAACTATTAAATACAAAGCTAGACTTATGTGCAGGTTTGTTTTTTTCTCAAATGAAATGAAATGTCCAATTAGATTCCTCATTGGGCTGTGTTAAGTTTAATACGAAAATTTCTCAGTTAGATGCCGTCACTGTTTTTCTCAACGGAGAAACTATTTGTAGAAGAAATCTATATGAATCAGCCAAAAGGGTTTTATGATAAAACAAGCAGAGTTTGTAAATTGAAAAAAATATCTATATTGCTTGAAATAGTCTAGTAGAGTATGGAATGAAAAGTTAAATTCTGTTCTTGTAGAGTTTGAATTGAAACGTTGTGAAGCTGATCAATGCGTTTACTACTGGAAACAGGATGAACAAATGATGTTTGTTGCTGTATATGTTGATGATGTTCTCATATTTTACAACAACAAGCATCAGCAGGAGTAACTGAAGAAATTGCTTGAACATAATTTTAAAATGAAGGACCTCCTCTATTTTTGGAATTAGAATATCTCGCGACAAGTCAAATGGGTTTATAGCAATCAATCTATCAGAGAACATTGCAGCAGTTTTAGAAAGATTTGGGATGATCCAAATAAGCAAATATCCTCTAAGATATGTCCCTCACCTGAGGAAAAATAACTTATATTAAACGTACCGTACATGGAGGCTATTGGCAGTTTATTATTCGCTGCACGAACAACTAGACCTGATATTTATATTTGCTGTTAATTTATGTGCCTCGCTAGCTCAAGGGAACTATCAACAAGAAACTGATCTTTGCCACTCAGGATGACGACTTGAAGGGTTATTGTGACGCTGACTGGGCTGGCGACGTAGACGGCAGAAAGTCATACCGGATCCATGACTTATGCGAATGTATTCTTCCAAAACTGGAAGATGGATGGTCTTTTTAGTTTCCTCAGAGAAGCTAAAAAGAGAGACCAGAGAAGACAGTTTGAGTCCGTTGTCTTTAAGGAAGTGTATCAAACCATACGCAAACATAAGACAACGACAAAACCCTGGCATCCACAGTCGGACGGATAGGTTCAACCGGACAATACGCAAACATAAGACAACGACAAAACCCTGGCATCCACAGTCGGACGGATAGGTTCAACCGGACACTTTAGGCGTATCTAAGGAAACTGGTCGATAGGAATTAACGAAACTGGGACGAACAAATACCAGTTTTTCTTATGGCATACCGATCTGTTATCCACGACACAACATCAACATCACCGGCAAAGGTAATTTTCGAATCGCACTTCCAGCAGACCTGAGATTTGGCATATCGCAAACGGAAAACGAGTTATCGTCCTTCAATGAATGTCTGGACCAAATTCATCGAGACATAAGGCGTACATTGCGAAGCAAATTCACATTGGAAGGGGCAGTACAAGGTTATAAAACGATGTAGTGTACCGGATTTAATGAACCGAATCTTGTTCCAAAAAATTCCACAGGAAGATGGCGACAGAGTTTTCTACATAGAATGCAAGACAGTTTAGTTTAGAATGTTGTACAAAAGTGATCAAAGTGTTAAAAGTGTGACATGGAAGGTTACAGGACATCCGTATGGGTCCTGTGTTAAGCCAATTGTGTCGAGTTAGAGGAACGCCTTGGAGGAATAAAGCCGGTAAGGCGCAATCTCTCATGATACATAACGTTGGGGTAGTAAGCAAAGACCAGACTATTGGAAGAAGTCGTGCAGTATATCTTCTTATCAGCTTAATAATGAATTTATACAACCTATTCTAGTTTGCCTCGTTGTACAGAACCTCATTGGGATAGTACTTCTTTTACTCAAACTTTCGCAGGGCTTCGTTCTCCAGTTCGTGATTCGGCCTACTAACCTCGTTAATTATATATATTCACTGGAACACATTCCCGATTGCTTTCACCTTCTCCTGAGGATCTGCAAAAAAATAGATCATTGTCTAGCACTGTCCCATCTGAAGTCAGTAAATTTTCGTTATTTGTCGTCGTAGGAAATCGAACGCTCTAAATGTCGTTTCGATCTTACTTTTATTTTTTTGCGGGAACATTCCTGGTTTGTTAGATTGCACAGCCCGCATTTTATTGCCCCAGTACCAGCTTATAGCCAGGCTATAGTTTATTCGGATAAACCGTTGGAGATTCTTGATCTGCGACCTCAGTTAACTGACTTTAGAATTTTGTGGATTTGTAAACTGCCTGTGCAAGACTTTGAGTTTTGATCGCAGTCTACTTTTAGGCACGTGAAGTGCGTCGATGGTAGCGTTTCGATAGATACCTCTGTCATCGAATTGTACTACCTTCGGGATGGTTTTGTAAATAGTACGTTTGATTACGTCCTTCCTTTGTATGAGGTAACTGTTAGTAGGAGGATTGATGCCACTCGAACGTATTTCAATGGATAAAGTCCTGGAGAAGCGTGGCTAGCGGGTGACTTTGTGCGCTACGAATTGTCAGTTGTATATCAATCAGCAACAGATTCAGGGAGGATCCGCTCCTGGGATATGATGGTATATCAGTTGCAAGCAAATCTAGCTTAAGCCCGCAGGTTTGCCCACCCATTCTCTATCTTTGGAGGTCAAATCCACTGCAATAATATAATAATGAATATAAAATTGTCCACCAAATTTGAATTTTCTATACAACTTTGTTCACGCGTATGCTAAAAAAAATTAATTAAAAATTCCAAGAGAACACGAAAATCGAGTTTCCACGACTATATTGGTTCACGATTGAAACACGACTTTTTCATTCAAATTCCCCAATCTAACTTATGACTTACTTACTTACTTAAGGTGGCGCTACAGTCCGGGGTGGACCTGGGCCTCAACCAACAAGCGTCTCCAGCCAGCTCGATCTTTAGCTAGCTGTCTCCAGTTTCGCACGCATAGTTGGTTGAGGTCCCTTTCCACTTGCGTGCGCCACCTGAGTCGCGGTCTTCCTCTACTGCGCCGTCCCTCGGGGGTGGATTCGAAGACTTTTCGGGCCGGAGCATTGGTTTCCATCCGCTCTACATGACCTAGCCATCTCAATCGTTGGATCTTCACTCTTCTGGCTAAGTCGATGTCGCTGAACAGCCCGTATAGCTCGTCGTTGTATCTCCTCCTCCACTCACCATCTATGCAGACGGGACCGAAAATCACCCGAAGAATTTTCCTCTCGAAGCAACCAAGAGCTGCTTCATCCGCTTTTGACAGAGTCCATGCTTCCGCGCCATATAGCAGGACTGGGACGATTAAGGTCTTGTAGAGCGTTACCTTGGTTGTTCGAGAGAGGGCTTTGTTCACCAATTGCTTTCTTAGCCCAAAGAAGCACCGATTGGCAAGAGTTATTCTTCGTTTGATTTCAGCGCTGGTGTCGTTGTCTGAGTTGATAGCGGTTCCTAGGTAGACAAAGTTTTTAACTACCTCAAAGTTATATCTGTCTGCCGTGACGTTCTGACCGAGACGTCGGTGTTGGGTGTCCTTTCTTGTTGACAGCATATATTTGGTCTTACCCTCGTTTACCGCTAAACCCATCTTCGCGGCCTCCGTTGCTATACTCACAAAAGCGCCTTTGACATCACGCTGCGTTCTTCCGATAATGTCAATATCGTCGGCATATGCGAGTAGTTGGACGGACTTCTGAAAGATTGTTCCTCTGGTGTTGGCGTTTGAGTCTTGAACAATTCTCTCAAGAACGATGTTGAAGAAGTCGCATGACAGCGCGTCGCCTTGTCTGAATCCTTTTTTGACATCAAAGGTCTCGGTTAGGTCTTTCCCGACCTTGATGGAGCAGCGTGCATTCTCCATCGTCATCCTACACAAACGGACGAGTTTGGTAGGGATGCCAAAACTAGACACTGCTCTGTATAGCTCGTCTCTATAAATGCTGTCATACGCGGCCTTAAAATCGATGAACAGGTGGTGGTTATCGATTTGTTGCTCCTGGGTTTTCTCCAAAATCTGCCGGAGTGTGAATATTTGGTCGATGGTGGATTCCTGGCCTAAAGCCACACTGGTATGGACTGACCAAATTGTTGACGAATGGCTTTAGGCGTTCACACAGCACGGCAGATAAGATCTTATAGGCGATGTTAAGGAGACTTATCCCCCGATAGTTGGCGCAGTCCAAGGGGTCTCCTTTCTTGTGGATCGGGCAAACAATGCTGAGGTTCCATTCATCGGGCATGTTTTCCTCCGACCATATTTTACAGATGAGTTGGTGCATGCTCCTTACCAAATCATCGCCTGCGGCTTTAAAAAGCTCGGCGGGTAGGCCGTCAGCTCCAGCAGCCTTGTTGGATTTCAGTTTAGATATAGCAATCCTCACTTCATCCGGGTCGGGTGGACGGAATTGTTGATCTTCATCGTCCCTTTCATTGGGGTTGAATGGTTCGTTCTGCCTGACAGCGGAATTTGGTTCTTCGTCGCCGTTATACAGTCTGCAGAAATGGTTTCTCCATATCCTCAGCATCGACTGTGACTCTACTACGATGTTCCCTTGATCATCCTTACAGGCTTCGGTTCGGAGTTTATAACCTTGACTGGTTGACTTTACCCTTTGGTAAAACTTCCTTACCTCATTCCTGCAGTAGTATCCCTCTATTCTGCCGATCGCGCGCTTCTCATGCTCCTTCTTTTTTCTCCTGAGAAGCCGGTGTTCGTCTCTCCTCTTCTGCTCGTAGTGCTCTCGAGCAGCTCTTGTCCTTCTTTGCAGTGCCGCTTTGTATGCTTCTTGCTTGGCTGCATTCGTCTGCCGTCACTCATTGTCAAACCAGGGGTTTCGTTGTGGTGGCGGATTGAAACCCAGCACATCAGAGGCGGCATCTCTGATGGCTTTTTGGCAATGCTGCCACTGGTCTTCAATACTTGATGTTGGCGGCGTTGGATTTCTTAAGAGGTTGAGGGAGACACGATCGGAAAAGGATTTGGCAATCTCTTGCGATTGTAGCCGGCCGACGTTGAACTTCCTCACAGTATTTCTTTGTCTTGGCGGTGTTCGGGATATCCGCAACCTTACCTTGGCTACTACAAGGTGGTGGTCCGAGTCAATGTTGGCACCTCGGAACGTTCGGACATCTATAATACTGGAGGAGTGCCTTGCGTCGATCGCAATGTGATCAATCTGATTGATGGTTGATTGATCAGGAGATCGCCATGTCCCTTTGTGAATGTCGAGATGTGGGAATTTTGTACTGGCTACTACAACATTTCGCCCCGCAGCAAAGTCGATCACTTTTTTGACATTGAAGGTCTCGGTGAGTTCGTTACCGACCTTGATGGAGCAGCGAGAGTTCTCCATCGTCATCCTGCACAATCTGACGGCTTTGGCAGGGATGTCAAAACTAGACATGGCGTTGTATAGCTCGTCTCTATGCACACTGTCATATGCGGCCTTAAATTCGACAAATAGGTGGTGGGTGTCGATCTGCATCTCTTGGGTTTTTTCGAGGATCTGCCGTAATGTGAAAATTTGATCGATAGTGGACTTCCCAGGCCTGAAACCGCACTGATAAGGACCTATCAGGTTGTTGACGAATGGTTTCAGGCGCTCACACAGAACGGCAGAGAAGATTTTGTATGCGATGTTAAGGAGACTTATCCCCCGATAGTTGGCGCAGTCAAAGGGGTCTCCTTTCTTGTGGATCGGGCAAACGATACTAAAATTCCACTCGTCGGGCATGCTTTCCTCCGACCATATCCTACAGACGAGCTGGTGCATGCGCCCAACCAGATCTCCAGCTGCCTTAAACAGTTCCGCGGACAATCCATCCGCTCCAGCAGCTTTGTTCGACTTCAGTCTCGATATCGCTATCTTGACTTCGTTTAGATCGGGGGGACGGAATTCTCTTCTGTCGTCGTCCATTGCGTGGAGTGGAACATTCTGCCTGACAGCGGTATTGGTGTCCTCTTCGCCGTTTAACAGTCTGCAGAAGTGATCCTTCCAGATTCTCAGTATCGACAGCGACTCTACTACGAGTTGTCCCTCTTCGTTCCGACAGGCTGCTGTCCGATGTTTGTACCCTTTGGATAGTTGTTTCACCCGCTGGTAAAACTTTCGGACATTATTTCTGCCGTACCACCTCTCCATTTCCTCGATCGCGCGCTTCTCATGCTCCTTCTTTTTGTTTTTGAGAAGCCGGTGCTCTTCCCTTCTTTTAAGTTCGTAGAGCTCACGAACCGCTCTCGTCCTTCTATGCAGCGTCGCCTTATATGCTGCTAGCTTCGCTGAATGCGCCTGCCGACACTCGTTGTCAAACCATGGGTTTTTTCTAGGTGGCATTTTAAAACCCAGCACATCAGAGGCAGCTTCTCTAATGGCGTTTTGACAACGGTTCCACTGTTCGTCGATTGTTTCGCCTGGCAGGGTTGGACTCTCTGAGAGCTTCAGGGAGACTCGATCGGAGAAGTTCAGAGCGGTCGATTGCGATTGTAGCTTTCCAACGTCAAACTGTTTGGTCTTGCTCTACTCCGTTATACAATCGATATCCGAGTTCTGACCTTGGCTACAACAAGGTAATGATCCGAGTCGATGTTGGCACCTCGGAACGTTCGGACATCGAGGACACTGGAGGAGTGTCAGATCGATCTGGTTGACGGTTGATTGATCAGGGGACCGCTAGGTCCCTTTAAGAATGTTGAGGTGAGGGAACTGTGTGCTGGCTACAGTGATGTTTCGCCCCGTCACAAAGTCAAACAGCCTGAGTCCAGTGGCGGACGTGTTGTTGTGTAGGCTGTGTTTTCCGACGACTCTAGCAAAGATTTCTTCCTTGCCCAGCTTTGCATTAAAATCTCCTAGAACGATCTTGGTGTCGTAGCTGGGGCATTGATCGTATGTTCTTTCTAGGAGATCATAGAAGTCATCCTTGCTATCATCGTCTTTGTCCTCCGTTGAGGCGTGGGCGCAAATTAGGCTGATGTTGCCGAATGTTGCCTTGATGCGGATTGTTGTGAGGCGTTCGCTTATGTATCTAAAGCTTAAGACTTCTTGCCTAAGTCTGCCTCGAACAACAAAACCGCATCCAAACAAGCGCTGCCTTCGCTCTTTGTAGCAATCGCCGTAGTATATATCGCAGTTTTTCATCCTCTTTTTGCCCGGCCCATCCCATCGCACCTCTTGGATGGCGGTGATGTCAGCCTTATAGGCTTCTAGGGCCTCCGCAAGTTCATCGGCTGCACGTGGTCTGTTCAGTGACCTCACATTCCACGTGCAGAACCGAAAATCGTTGTCCTTATTTCGTTGTCCATGGTCGTCAGCAGTAGGGTCATCCGTATCCGAGGCTTGTTGCCGTCTCTGAACTATTGCGTGTTTTACACGGTGGGGAATTTAACCCCACGCGAAACCCCCGAGCCTGGAGGACCATGTCCTGGTTTAAACCCCCGGACAAGGGGTCGCTGCATACATTGGTTCACCTCTAAGCGACTGCAGTAGAGGTTATCCAGAGGGCGCCGCAAGGAGGCTGTATGTCAACTTGACCTGTGCATGTACAGGGATCGTTGCTAGCATCTCGCTAAGATGAGAGCAATCAACAACTTTGCCCTGGATGCACAGGCCCATGCGCTCAGAAGCATTCGGCTTCATGTTATTACTTCTTTTGACATTGTTATGTTTGGTTTTCAAAGACACATAATAAAACATTCCTATGACTATGAATATTATCATCAAGATAAGGCTTATGTTAGTACCATACATTACATTTGTATGATATTGCAATTCCTTAGTTTGTTTTAAATTATCTATACTATTCATTAATATTTGATCAAATTTGATTGGTTTAACAAACATTTCCTTTACATTATTTGCTGGGTAATAGTACTTATCAGTTACAGTAATTTCCTATTGTTATATGTATGTACGTTATTTCTAATGTACAATTATTAATTGATTAAATAGTTTCCCGTTAAATTTATAATTCGTTTGTCACAATATTGTACTAGAGTTTCACTGTTAACATTTATTAACAAAATAGACTTATCATCCAAATATTCTATGCTAGTTCGATTTTTATAAACCAATGAACATGTCTTCTGAAAAATACAGTTCTTACTATGTACATATAGTTCATGATTTATTTCAACAATTAATACTTCTCTTGCATTGATTTGCAAACCATTGGAATTTGGTATAGGTTTGACTAATTGTAACTCTGTTATTAAATAATTTACTGTTTTTTTATTGCAAATATCAAACATTCATTCTTGTATTCATTACTTCAGCTTTCAAAAGTCTTAATTTGTAAAAATGTATATTATAACAGACTAGCTCTTCTAGTGTTAACACACTCGGATGAGTGATTTGTTTATTAAATTAAATTTGTTTACCTTAATTTGGCTTCTTTATCCTGATATATAACCTTGTAATTTGATTCCTTAACTATGTTATTTGTAGTGTTGTATGATTCTAAAAATGTTTTCTATCGTTTTCCATGAATGTATTTAAACTATGAAAAGTAGTGTTAAATTGTTGATTTATTTTAATTTGTTTGTTAATTTATTAGACCTTCAACAGCTCTATGGTTATTAGAATATGTGACTTCCAAATGATCCATTATTTCCTGTCGGTCATTATTATCCATTGCAAATTTAGGAGCTCTTTTAATGCAGATGCACGTTCTTAAGTTTAAACTTTCTTAAAAATGGTTCATCTTTATGTCTGACTCGCTTATAGTTTTTAATATATAACTCGTTTCTTTTTTCGACGTAGTTTTCTGTGTCTCTATTATTTCTTTCTTCTTTAAGCCAAATAACCTTCTAGCATCGCAGTCTTTTTAATCCAGTTTCTATCATTAATTAAATATGCAAGCGGCTTGCTTTTTATAATGGGAAATATCGATGTGTATGGTATAAGTTAGTTTTTCTTTGTTGGTGTTTTTTTTTACATTATAGAGTGGTTTGATTGAATTTCTGTCATAATTTATTTAATGTCATTTTCCACAGTTATTAATAAGTTGCATATGTTCCTGCAAGTTTGGATAGTATATCTTATTTTTTAGCGTCCCATAGGTTTCAGGATTTAGGATTCCGTATTATATAATGACTCTTTTATATGATATAGAGATATTTGTTTGTGGCATTCTTCTTCACTTTCTATTTCTGAAGCTCTTTTTGTTGCTCTTCTAAGCTTTATTTTTAGGCTGTCCGAGAAAAGCTCTATAAGGTATTGCTGTACTTCTTTATATTCCATGTCATCTATCTGCATTTCTTTTTCTGCACACTAAATAGAAATTATGTGAGTTCTGTATTTGTTTAATATTTCCTTTTTGATAATTATGTAGTTTTAATTGGTGGCCCGTGGCGTTGTTCGTATGTGCGTCGACCGCAACCTCGACGTCGTAGGTTCGATTCCTTCTCTGTGCGACGAAATAAATTTTCACGACCCCACGTCTTTCGATTCACTGACAATGCTCAAAGAGTATTCCCTGTCTAGAAAAAGCTTCTCAAACAAATCCGTTCGGATTCGGCATTAAACTGTAGGTCCCTTCCACTCGTGAGGGAACAATAGCACGCACAACACGAGTGGTTGCTGAGAAGCTAGGCCCTGGCCCTCTACGGGCTGTAGCGCCACCCATATTATTATTATTATTAATTTTCGAATCTGAAGAAGTTGTTTTCAATCAAACTTGCCTTAAAATAATTACAATTGTGGTCTATTTTTGTAATTGGAATGTTTTTTGTAACAAAAATGCATTGTTTTATTTCTACATTTTAATTTGCACTTTGGGATTGTAGTTAGGATATTCATCCTTCCTTTATATCTTTAAGATCAGTAAATCGTAGTGTTTTTTTTTTATTAAAATCATCTTTACAATTGGTTACATTGTTTCTTATGAATGATTTATATTCCGTAAATAGTTCAAAATTGTTTTTATTTGAGATAGGTTCAACAATTACTCTATAGAATTTAGATCATAAAAAATCAGTACAAAAATTTGATTTTCGTGAAAAATTACAGAACTTTTGATATTAATATGTTTGTCTAGGGTGATATTGAAATGCTTAACTTCTCCTAGAGACAAAAACTGACTTCCTAAAAGTTCTAGTTAAGCTAAGTAAAAGATTTTCTTTGACTCTCTTTACCTATTCACGTAAGGTTGTATGACAGATTGAATTTGATATTACTTACTTACTTATCATGCAGACAAACCATGAAAGGTCTGAGCCTGAGCAATTGTTGCCTTCCATCGGTGACGGTCCTGGGCACGCTGCTTCCAGTCATCAAGGCCGAGCTGTCTTACATCCGCGATGACTTGATCTTTGTACCGGAGGTTCGGTCTTCCTCTCCTTCTCGAACCAGGAGGCTCGGATTCGAAAACCTTCTTTGCTTGTCCATTCGCTCGATGTGGTCGAGCCTGTGTAGTCGACGGATTTTTGCCCTCCGGACTACATCCACATCCTGGTACGGAGTTGTGTCTTCTCTCCCATTCGCCTTCTTCGCAGACGGGACCATATATCCGACTTAGAATTTTTTTTCGAAAGCACCAAGAATCAGCTCTGCAGCCTTACTTAATGTCCAGCTTTCGGCTCCATAAAGTAGGACTGGTAGGATAAGGGTTTTGTAGAGCATGACTTTGGTCATTTGAGTCAGGAGTTTCGAGCCCTGTTGTTTTGACAGACCGAAGTAGCATCGGTTGCCAAGGGCGATTCTACGTCGGATCTCCACTACGATGTCATTCGTGGAGTTTACATTTGCCCGAGGTAGACAAACTTCTTTACTACCTAGAAATTGTAGCTGTCGATTGTGGCGTTTTGGCCTAGGAGATCTGCGGCGGATCGTTTCTTGCTCGACAGCATATATTTTGTTTTGTACTCGTTGACCTTAAGACCAGCTCGTTTTGCCTGTTCCTCAATTGCCGTGAAAGCTTCCACTTTGGCACGTTGGGACCGCGCGATAATGTCGATGTCATCAGCGTATCCCAACAGCTGGACTGACTTGTAGAAGATAGTGCCTTCCGTGTTGACTTTTGCCCGCCGCACTATCTTCTCCAGTACCAAATTGAAGAAATCGTACGACAGCGCATCTCCTTGCCGAAATCCGGTGCAGGTTTCGAACGGTCCAGAGGTTTTTGAACCGAACTGTACGGTGCATCGCGTATGTGTTATCGTGGTGCGACACAACCGCATCAGTTAGTGCGATTAGTGCGGTGCAATATGGCTTTAGACGTTCATACAGTACGCTGGATAAGATCTTGTAGGCGACATTGAGCAGGGATATACCTCTATAGTTCTTGCAGGAGGTAGGATCGCCTTTTTTGTGGATGGGGCATATGGAGCTGATATTCCAGTCGTCGGGCATGCTTTCATCTTCCCAAATTCGGCAAATGATTTGGTGCATGCTCCCTACCATTACATTGCCCCCAGCTTTGAAAAGTTCCGATGGTAAGCCATCTGAGCCTGCGGCTTTGTTGTTCTTCAGCCTTTTAATGGCTGTACGACTTCTAGGTGGGAGGACTACTTCGTCGACTGGAGTTGGGATTTCCTGGTTCCCTATCACTCTCTCCTGATCAGGCCCGCTAAGCAGCTGTTGGAAGTGCTGCTTAAATACATCCACTATTCCCTGTGGGTTGGTTTCCCTGGAGCCTGGGTGCCTTTCCTAAAGCCTGTGGCCAGGCTTTTGGCTTTTTTGTAAAAGGCCCGTATTTTTGCTTGTCCCTAGACTCTTCGATATCCTTGAGCTGGGAGGTTGCGAGAGACCTTTTCTTCAGTCGTAGAAGCTTTTTCTCCTCCCGTCTTCTAGCCCGGTACTCCTCTTGCGCTGCTCATGTTTTCCGTTGCAGCGCTTTTTGGTATGCCTTGTCGGTTGCACGTTTTTTCTGCTCACACTGCTTTCAACCAGGATATTTGACAAGTGTCTTCCGTCAATAAGCACATAGTCGATTTGGTTGGCGGTTCGACCATCCGGGAATCGCCAGGTCGCTGTGTGTATTTTTTTGCGAGGGAACCTTGTGCCGATTTTAGCATTGAAGTCTCCGAGTACGATTTTGACATCGTACTCCGGACAGGCTCCGTAGGCACCGTCCAAGAGGTTGTAAAAATCCCCTTTGACAGAGTCTTCCGCTTCGTCGGTAGGGGCATGGATACATATGAGGCTGATGTTGTAGAATCTGCCTTGGATGCGGATCACAGCCAGGCGATCGCTTATCGGTTTGAAGTCGATGACCCTCGACCTTAGCCGTTTTCCCACGACGAATCCGCATCCAAATATGTGCAACCTTTTGTGACAGCTGTAATATATATCGCACTCTTTCTTATTCATAATCCCTTGTCCTATCCAGCGTATTTCCTGGAGCGCAGTAATATCCGCTTTTGTTTTTTTTTTGTTTTTGTGCGGCCCCTGGAGTGTAGAGTGTTCTTACATTCCAAGAGCACACTCGCAATTCGTAGTCCTTTTTCGCGCCGTGTCGTCGTTGGGATTCCGTCCGTTCTTCCGAGGCTACTTGCTCTTCGGTAACAGTTATTTTTTGTTCGTGGGAAACGCTGCATGCATTGGTTCACCTCACGACGGGTGTTGTGTGAGCTATCCGGGGGGCGCCGCTTGGAGGCTGCATGTCAACTTGATCCATACATCGACAAGGATCGTTGCTGGCATTCCGCCAAGTTGAGAGCGATCAGCAACTTGAATTTGATATGCGTGTTGCATTTTTTTTATTTCTGAAAATTCTTTGTTTATTGCATTGCAGAGAATTGAAAGTTGATCAGAGCAAGTTGTTGGTTGTTGATGTGTTTAGTGATATTTTGTATGCTTTCATTTAATTGTTTGTTAACTATAATTTGTTCGTTAAGTCCGTCTATTCGATTTTTGTTATTGCGTTCGTTCACATCGAGCTTTATTTCTACCTCGTCGTCGTAGTCCTTGGTACCTGCTAGGCGGCTACTTTAGTTCTTCACCTAGAACACGAACTAGTCCTCTTTTATTTATGTTCTTATAAGTAAGGCTGTTTACCGCTTGAGCTAGTTTATTGAAATTGTGTGTAATAGTGGGGTATTCATTTCTATGATCTAATTTATTGATGTGTTGTTGGATTAAATTTAGACTTTCTGTCCATAGTACGTTAACCATATGTATAATTTTGGTATAGTTTCTTACTACTTGAATTTCCTGATCTTTAATTGTAATGAAACCTTGTCCTGTCCGTCATATAATTTCTGTTTTTCTAGTTTTTGTCCGGTCACTATTGTAATGGTTCAGATCCATATTAGATGCTGCAAATATTAATTTTCGTATTTATAGTTACGTTTGACCTGGTTTACTGCCTTTACTATCTTAATTTAGTTCTTGTCAATTACTTCAGGGTCTTTTCTTTTATAAATTGGTTTAAGTTTGTAATTTCTTCTGTTTTTCAGAAAAGTGTATTGTTCTTTACTGAAATCTATATCATATCTATCTCTATCGAGCTTGCTTATGTACCTCTCTTTGTTTTTATTAACATGTTCTATGATCTTGGGGAAATCTTTCTGACGTAAGACTCCGTGAAGGAAGTTATTTGGCCTTTGTTTTGGTGTGTTATAAATTTTGACTGCGTCTAGGACATTATTTCTTAGTGTTTATTTATTGTTTTCGTCTGCCGTGAAGGTTCTAACGTGCGCATTAAGGGTTGAGTAGAACCTTTCGATGTTCGAATTACCTGTATTGTTGTATAAGGTTTTATGTGAAGTTCTACATTGTTTTATATACCTACAATACCTTTGCTGGAAACAAATTATTTCATTATATCAATTGCTAGATTTTCAGCATTCTTCTTTTATTAAAAACTTTCTTTAATTCATTAATTCATTTATACCGCCGAAATCATTGATAATTATTTGGGTTTTTAACATATTTACTGGGGAATCTATTATAATCATATGATCAGTACTATTCTCACGAGCACTATGAATAGTACTATGAATAGAGGGGTAATTGATTCATTATCAATGCTCATCGGTACTGTATAATTATTAATGTGATTTTTGTTTTCATGAACATTGATTTCTAGTTGAGACAAACCGTCGGCTTTATGGTTGTCTTTAATATATTCGACGTTGGAATTAAACTCTTCTAATTTCTATTTCCACCTCTGAAGTTTTGCATTGGGTTCTTTAAAAGAGCTATGCCAAAGTAACGTTCTATGATCTGTACGCAGTATGAATTTTCCGCGACCCATACAGGTAAGGTTTAAGATACTGTAGACCAAATAATTAATGTGAGTGTTCGTTGAGCGTTCGGCTTGCATAGCATACAGAGAAGAATCCTGAGATAAAACTGACACTATTGCGTGTTTCGACACATCGGTTCTGAGTATACATTTTTTGTTAAAATTGGAATATTTTAGGATTGGTTGACAAGTGATAAGGGTCTGAAGGTTACTAAAGCTTTCTATATATTCAGGATCTTTTGGATTTATTTTATCATTTTTCTTTTAAAAATTCGGTCGTTGGTTTGGCAACCTTTGAGTAGTCCTTGATACATTTTCTGTAGCATCCCGTGATACCAAGAAATGCTTTGATTTGTTTTTAACTGCTGATATTTTTTTGGGTTTGGCTTTATGCCTTCCGTTGTAACAATGTGTCCCAAGAATTCCGCTTCTTTCTTTAAGAAAACACTTTTATCAAGTTGATTTTTTAAATTTGCGTCTTTTAGTGCTTTAAAAACGTACGTAAAAGATTTCATGTGTTCCTGAAAACTTGTGGAGAAGACTAATATCGTTAATACAAACATTGAAAAGTAGCAGGGGCGTGTTTGAGTCCGTATTGCATACGTACGAATTCGTAATGATCAATTTGGGTAGAAAACGCAGTTTTTCGTATATCTTCCTCTGCTATTTCTATTTGATGAAAAGCTTTTGCAAGGTCTAGGATCATGAAATATTGTGCCATACCCAGTATGTCGAAGATATCGTCGATGTTTGTATTGGGAACTTATCGTCGATGGAAACCCGATGCATCAATATTTTTGCGTACGACACTTATTGGTGCTGAATAAGGGGATTTACTTGGGCGTATTATTCCTTGTTTCAACATTTCATTGAATTGTGCTCATATTTCCTGTTCTGAACTTCAGGATAACTATATTTTTTTACGTATATTAGTACGTCATTTAGCGTTTTATTTCATGCTTTATGGCATGCGTTAACGATAAGTCGCAATCTCTTATTGGGTCAGTACATGTTTCATTAGTGTATATGTTTAGATTGGGTATATTTTCATAAAAAGAGTTAAGTTATTCTTCTAAATTATCGAAACAAAATGGAATTTCAATTTCTTCGAGAGTAAGAAGTTTATTCTTAAAGCTAAATTCGGCTTCTAGTCTTCTAGGCTTCTAATTGTTTTCAATTTAACCGCCAATTTTGTGCAAAACTGGAATTCTAAGAATTCTGCAGTCTTATTTAATATGAATTCACTAAAAAGTGGAATTCGAACTTTTTTATTTATGGAGATGGGTGTGCTGATTGTTTCGATCTTTATCGGTGCGTGGAGATGCACGTTCCATTTAGGGTGGCATAAGCCCGGGCTTAAGATGCTTGTATCAGCACCGATGCCTATGATGAATGTTTAAGGACAAAAATCCTGAACTGGAACGTTAATAACTTGCCTACTGTTGGTTGACAAGGTGCCCATGGGTTCTACTAAGCCGATGTTCGCGTCGACGTTAGCGTTATTGTTGAACTGTCTTGAGTACTGTCAACTTCTTGCATTGGGTCTACAATAATTACGAGAATTATTACTATGTTCTTCTAATGTTGATGAATTGTTGTTTGAAGTGTTGGAGTATCTGTCCTTACGTCTATTGCAGTTATTTTTGTCCCGAGTCTCGTTCGTTTTCTGATGTTTTTTGTCATTGTCTCTATTCTCAAATGTTCTTCTTTGCCCTACATCAGCAGACATTTTATATGAGCATACCCTGCTTCCGATAAAATTTGTATTGCCTCTTCCAAGTTTGGAGGGTTCTTGCAGTAGAGGATACCCTTTACTGGTTCTAATAAATATTCTTAGTGCAGTGTTAAAATTTGTATAATTTCTACACAATTGTTGCCTTTTTACGTCATTGTCTTGTTATTAAATCTCCTAAGAATTATTCTTAAACTGTTATAGATATTTTGGCCACTGTATTCAAATTTGACAGACCTTAAGTCATCGTACTGTTGTTCGATGCTTTTTCTGTGTCCGAAATACTGATTGGGCTTATGTCGTAATATTTTGAATTGGTTGTACTTCTATTTTCGCAAGTTAACAAATGTAGAAGAGCAAGAAAAATAAATACTAAAAGAACATTATAGGGCACATCGTAATAGCCGCGAAAATAAAAAATCAACTATTTCAAAGAAGCTATTTTCCACGGATGAACTTTAAGGTCACTGTACTAGGGCGACAATGTAAAATCTGTAGAGAGCAAACAAATGATCGCAGTCCCAATAGACCAGGGATAAAAGAAACTCCAATTCCTCGTGAAAGTGCCCCTGTAATTGCCGGTGATTTGAAAACCAATGATGGAAAAGATGTAACTCTCCACACTGTCTTAAAAAATGGGTGCAACGGTCGAGTGAGCCGGAAGAAGCCATACGTACGGAAAGCCAATATGAATACGAAGCTGTAGTACTAGTGAACATTTGGAAAAATATAATTCCTTCTAGGATCGTTTCTTGGATATTTACTAATGAGAGCAAATTCAACGTATTTGATTCAAATGAACTACGGATGTTGTGGAAGCCAAACACTACTCTTAATCCAAAAAACCTAACCCACACTAAAGCATAGCGGAAGCAATGTAATGGTGTGAGGATGTACTGCCTTTTCCGGCGTTGGAAATTTAGTTTTTAATTAAATTAACTATGAGTAAATATGGATACTGGAATATTCTTAAAGAAAATCTACATTCAAGTGCTAAAAAAATGGGTCTCGGCAACAACTTAATCAACTTACAGGATAATGATCCGAAGCACATATATTTTCTGGTAAAAGAATAGTTGCTATACAATGATAAAAAACAGATCAAACATTCTGTTCGGTCACCAAACTTAAACCCAATTGAGCATCTATGGGTCTACTTTCGAAAAAAGTTCCGAGAACGCTCAATCTCAAGTAAGACTGACGTGAAGGCCATCTTGATTGATGAGTGGAACACGACTTCCAAACTGGTGCATTCGATGAAGAGTAGGTTGAATGAAGTTATACGGAACAAAGCAGGCGGGACCAAATATTGATTTGTTATTAGTTACTTATTTTCTCTTGTTGTTTCATTACCCTTTCGTTATTGTTATTACTTGTAGTTTTAAGAAAATCAAAAATAAACAACATTACGGAAACTTTTTCGCTACGTTCTTGTCAACTATTGTGTTGTGAATAAGCTTCATTTTTTTTCAATCAAATATGTTTTGTTTTGTACTTAAATTTAAGGGACTGATTGGATGCTTCTTTCATGTAGTCAAGCCCAATTAAAGCATTCATCCGAAAATTGAGTATTTGAGAATCAAGGGACAAGAGTGGACAAATTTAGATATCCATGTTTTTCTTCTCTTTTCCCTTGATTCTATATGACAGCGTAGATAGATATCCATCTTTTTCCTTTCTTGTCCCTTAATTCCATCTGACATCGTTTTTTAAGCGATTTTCGCGATGTGACCGTGAATCAGCGTGAGGTCTTGCAAACAGCTTATCTCCTTCCCCAACCGTAGCACTGGGGTAAACTGATGTTATTATTTGAAAATTCGCTCGTTACTCGAAATTTTTCAAATTTCTGTGTTAAGTTTACAATACTGCGTGGAGGGGTAAACAAACGAAGAAAGCGTATGTTCACGCAGTTAAATAATTAAGCTTCTGTTGATAGTAGTTCAGTTTTTCGCCAAATCAATTCACTTTTTGCAACTTTTCAGATGTTGCATCATTTGCGGTCATTAGTAAACCTTTAGCCGTTTTTCTTTCGACAGCTTTCCGTTATGACGTACAAGTTTTAGTCCACTATCCCGACGACTTTTATTCTTGGTGGGGGATGCTGGTGCTTTCTCTTGTACTTTCTGTTTTTCTAGTACATTTCCATTCTGTTTTTCCTGATGGGTTTCCGAGAAGGAAGAAGTCGGCTTTTCATTTCTTACTGGGTCTCTTCATTGAAGTTTAGTTTGTTTCACGTCTTTCACGTTTTCGCAAAAGGACTTTTTAATTGCAGTTACTGTTAACAAACTAACAATATTATTCTACCCACTGATTTACAGTCTTGAAAACGAGTTATTAATCCACGAATCTATTGTATGGGGCGATTGCGCGAAAACCCATAAATTAAAATTGACACCATATCAAAACAAGTTATTCAAAATTATTGATTTGTTTTACAATGTCCTAATTTTCCAAAATAATTCTTGAATGTAATGCAAATTATAGAATTTTCCAATTACTTTAAATAAATAATAATACTAATAATTTCGTAAATATTATGCATATTTCTTCTTATATAGTAATATATACCTCTGTTTTAGCCTTGTTTGCTTGCGTCTTAAACCTATTTTACTGGAGAAAATGTACCAAGAACTGGATTTGAACTTCAGGTAAGTTTCTTTTAAAAATTTATATCAACAATTACTTACAATGATTCTTATGATATAAGAAATGTCCAGGATTCATTTGAATTTCAATTCACATTGCGTAATTATTTAACTGTTGTACTTATGGTTTGAGCAAAAAAGGAACAATTTAAGTATCGTTTTAAATTGCGTAATTTTTTTTGAAATTGTGTAAATTTCGTCGCACTTTCTTAATAAATTTAAACTCGCACCAAAGATAGTGCCACAGAAATATTATTTTCGGACATTCGTTTCTGGGGGTTCTATAACACGACCGTTCTGTTCTGTTTTAACAGATATGTTGTTGTGTTTTTTATTAAATGCACACTAAAAACAGAACTGAAACTCAGAACAAAAGGTTATTATATATATTATATATTTTTTCCTGCTATAATAGCAAACACATACAAAAAGTTAGAATATAGAGGTATGCATGAATACATTCATTTGGTCTCTCTTAACGAGGAAAGTAATTCAGTGTGCTGTGTTGATCCTTCTGGTTTTTGCGAGGCTTCTTGGAGCTTCCGTTGCAGATCAGCTTGTTGTTGCTGATACGGGGTTTTAGCAAATTGTAAAAATGGTTATTGTTAAAATGAACATAATATGTGGTATGGAAAAATCCTCCGCAGAAGGATTGTAAATCTATAGGAAAAAACTGTCACAAATCCTTTCGGTAGATTCGGAAATTTCTTGTCAGATACATGAATCTCATTTGCCTTTTATATATATTGGACATTTTGTGCCCGACAGAACAAGCCCAATATGCTTCTTCCAAAGAAAAAAAAAGAGGGGATGCAGCGCCACACGAAGAAGGATAATATTGCATATACCTATATCCAAAGTACACTCCCGTACATGTTTTCTAACAGCCACCTACTCTCATCAGCAAACGAATACAACGAATCGTTTCAAACTTCATATACATTTCAAATACAGACAGCTTAAAAGTAAGTCTACATCATACGGTTACCTGTGTTCGCAACAAACATTTAATTAAGACGAGTCCTCAAGGGCTGCATCGACTCTTATATTGCGATCACGATCGATACGAATTCCGATTCTGTTGATGAAAGCGCAACCGCCGACTGCGATGTATCCTGACGTTGACTTTCTGCCGTCTACGTCGCCAGCCCAGTCAGCGTCACAATAACCCTTCAAGTCGTCATCCTGAGTGGCAAAGATCAGTTTCTTGTTGATAGTTCCCTTGAGCTAGCGAGGCACATAAATTAACAGCAAATATAAATATCAGGTCTAGTTGTTCGTGCAGCGAATAATAAACTGCCAATAGCCTCCATGTACGGTACGTTTAATATAAGTTATTTTTCCTCAGGTGAGGGACACATCTTAGAGGATATTTGCTTACTTGGATCATCCCAAATCTTTCTAAAACTGCTGCAATGTTCTCTGATAGATCGATTGCTATAAACCCATTTGACTTGTCGCGAGATATTCTAATTCCAAAAATAGAGGAGGTCCTTCATTTTAAAATTATGTTTAAGCAATTTCTTCAGTTACTCCTGCTGATGCTTGTTGTTGTAAAATATGAGAACATCATCAACGTATACAGCAACAAACATCATTTGTTCATCCTGTTTCCAGTAGTAAACGCATTGATCAGCTTCACAACGTTTCAATCCAAACTCTATAAGAACAGAATTTAACTTTTCATTCCATACTCTACTAGACTATTTCAAGCAATATAGATATATTTTTCAATTTACAAACTCTGCTTGTTTTATCATAAAACCCTTTTGGCTGATTCATATAGATTTCTTCTACAAATAGTTTCTCCGTTGAGAAAAACAATGACGGCATCTAACTGAGAAATTTTTGTATTAAACTTAACACAGCCCAATGAGGAATCTAATTGGACATTTCATTTCATTTGAGAAAAAAACAAACCTGCACACAAGTCTATCTTTGTATTTAATAGTTTTACCATATATATATCTTTTGGATTAAAAGACACATTTACAATCTGTGCATGATTTTCCTTTTGGCATCATGACCAAATCCCTAGTATTATTTCCTTGCAAAGAACGAAATTCCTCTGCCATCGCTTAGCTCCATTCACCAGAATCTTCTCTGTGCAAGGTTTCATCGACAGTTTCTAGATCGCCGATAAACTCCGCACTGAGCCGTGTTCAATTTGCTTTTGTTTTTGTGCTATACGTTCAGATCGACGAATTTATTTTTCAGCCGTAATAGGTATTTCCTGAGATTTAGCTTGCTCTTCAAAACACTGTTCAATTTCAACCGTCTCCTCCTCCATCTCCTCCCTTGATTCAATAACTTTAATCTTATCATCTGCATTGTCATCTCCATATAACTCTACATAATTCCTGTCATTGTTTTTATCAAAACTTAAATGATCATTTTCATAAAAACACTACGTTTCTGCTGACAATTATGTTTCTGTTCTTTGCACAAAGCCTATATGCTTTTGACTCCGTTGAGTACCCTAACATAATGTTTTCCATAGACTTGGTGTCAAGTTTCTTGCGTTACTCTTGTGGAATGTATACCATAGCCTTACACCCGAACACTCGTAAGTTATTTAGATTTTGCTTCATACCTGTGAAAGATTCCTCTGGTGTTGTTATTTTTTCGTCCCTGCATGGAATTCTATTCATGATATATGACGCAGTCATTATTGCCTCTGCACAAAATCGTTGACTTAAGTGGGCATCATGTAGCATGCATCTCACTCGGTCAAATAAAATTCTGTTAAGACGTTCAGCCACACCGTTCTGTTGTGGTGTGTAGGATGCAGATTTCTGATGCCAAATACCACTTGCGGCTAGGTATGCTTCGAAAGCTCTGTTGGTGTACTCTGTATCGTAGTCAGTACATAAAATGTTTATCCTCTTTGTTTCTCTACAAAGGACTTGAACATTTTCAATCAAAATTTTAATTTTTTTGCTGAACTGGAACTGGAAAAACAAATACTTTCCTGTAAAATCATCAACAAATGTGACGAAATACCTACATCCAGTCCATGATTTAAGAGGGAGTGGACCGCACTCATCCGAATGGATAAGATCCAAAACTTCTTTTGCACGTCGTCCTTCAGATTTAAACTGAGCTTTTGTTTGCTTTCCCTTGAGGCATGTGACACAATTGGTACATTCCATTTACTTGATTTGCTGTGGCTACAAGCTCTTTTTTTGCTGAAGATTTAACATACATATTTGTTAAGCAAAACTGTGTTACCCTTACTTGTTAATTGACTAACCGATAACAGGTGAAAAGATTCGGAACCAGATGTACATTACCGACATCAGGTTTAAATGTCCCTCTATTGATGACTAGTGACATCTTAACGTCACCAATCTGACTAACACGAAGCTTAGAGTTGTCAGCAACAACTATTTGTTTTTGTGTGCTAGGTTAAGGATTTTGCAAAATGTCTTCACGCTTGGTCATGTGGACCGATGCTCCTGAGTCCACGTACCAAATCGCATTTGATTCCAATCTCCTTGCTGAAAACGCCGTGTATAAACGTTTTTTCTCCTTCTGATGTCCTTTTCCCGGGCAATTTTTGACAAAGTGACCTGTCTCTCCGCAGCCGTTGTAGTGGCTGGGCACTTTGGCTTACCAATTATTGCCGGTCCAGCTTAGCCGCTTGCACTTTCATAGTTCTGCTGTAATAATAAAGTTTTGATTGCATCCGTAGCCAACTTGGTTGATGAATTCTCGATCGCCATAACCAGTGGCTTGGAATTTTCTGGAAGTCCTGCCAGCATTAAAGACGCAACAATTTCGTCGTCAATCTTTAATCCCGCCTTCCTGACTTTCATACGTTGTCGTCACCATTTGATTGATGTAATCCTCCATATTATTACAGTCGTGAGAAGTTCCACTTTTCTGCATAATCCAGTGTCTTCATAGGCGCTTGTTAGGCTTTCCCAAGCACTTTTTGCTGTGACTGCATCTGCTACGTATGAGTAATTTTGCGATTCCATAAGCAAAATTAACTCCGATCTGGCCTTTAGATCTTTCTCCTGTTCCTCAGCGTTGTTAGCCGCTGGCTCCTTCTCCATATAACGCCATAGCCCTTTAATCACCAAATATGACTTGGCGGCTACCCTCCACAATTCGAAATTGTCTCTAAATTTTTGTTTATCAATTGTTACGACAGTGCCTGGGCCCATAACCTATTATTTGTTAATACTGACTTGAACAGATAAAAATACGAGGTGCACACTTCAAGGTTCGAGAGAAGAAGGTTTTTATTGAAAACCTGAAACTACATCCATTAGTACAACAAATCAATCAGTGTATTCAGTGACACTATTGACAAGTTGTTTGTTATAGACAACTAATGTGAAAACTAAGAAATGATTCGTAAAAATCTAAAGCAACATTTAGTAGATTGCGAAGAAACCAACACTAAGTAAACGTACAATAACACAACCTGGAAAGAAGAACATCACGAAATAGAATTCTAGACGGCAACAGAAGAATGGCGATAAATATAACTGAACAATGCTTAGCCATGCTAACTGAAATCTTAAACCGCCAAAATCAATCGATACCACTAAGGAGCAGACTCGAAAAGGAACTTCGGTACATTTCTGTATTTGATGGAAGTACGGGAACCTTGCCAGCATTCATTACTTCAGTGGAATATGAAGCAAAACAGAGGAATATGTATACACCGTAATTTACAACGAAAAAGTTATCGGACCAGCCAAGAACTATCTGGAAACATCATCTCCACCGACCATGGACAGCTGTAAGAGCGAGTTTAACATCCACTTCAAGTCAACGAAGGACCAAGGCAGATCATGAAGGAGATCGGCTTTTTAAAAGTAAGTTCGGTTTCTGTATTGTGTGATAGAGTAAGAGTCACAATACAATTTTCAGTGATTTTCAGATAATGATAGTGAATAAATTGAGTATATTTTTGTGTTCTAAAAATTAAAGAAATAACTTTAGCAGCTTAGCTTTAGCAGCTGAATTATATGATACGTATTCGTTGGAAGATATCAGAAAAACACTAAATAAATATGTCGGGCAATATCATTTTAATCTGAAAGAACACAAATTAAATAAGCCTTATAGAGAAAATAAACAAATTGCGCCCAGACCAATACAAAGTAATTTTTACCACATACTAATTATCACAGTAACTTTCATAGCAATCATCAACATAATAATGCCAATAACAATAATAGATTAGAGTCAAGACAAACTTGAAAAACTTTAAATAATAATAATACAATCACAAGTCGATAGTTCAGGAATTATAGGAATTTAAACTATAACTCATCGAGAGCAATGGAAGTTTACAATGTTAATCCCAAAATGAGTTTTCTGTAAACTAGCCTCGGAAAGAAACAACATTTTTATTATTCTAACTCTAAGCAAAAAAAAAAATACATGCTATGATTGATACTGGTTCTACAGTTAGTTTATTAAATTCAAAACAGTTTTGACCAGAATTTATGAATGTTTAGGAGGGGAAGTAGTATTAACAACAATAGATATGGAATATGTTAAATCTAAGTGTCCAGTTGAATTTGGTCAGACACAAAATGTAAGATTTAGGTGGATTACACTTGACGTAGGCATACCGGAGAGTCTCTCTCCTTATTGCTATTCGTAGGCTCTGGCTGTCTCCGGTGTGCTTAGGCGTGCAATGTCAAAAACTCTCTTTGTCGGCTGGTGCAGCTTTCTGACATTAGACAGTCGAGCTCTGAATCTTGCTGCCAAGTAGACCATATCTCTACGGCAGAAAATTCAGGAGTGAGTACCTTAAAGGCAAAGGCAATAAAGTGGCCCATTGTTTAAGTAGGTTGAAAAATAGTGCCCGAATTAATGTAGAAAACATCAATGAATCCACCATGGACCTGTCTGATACAATGCATTCAGTGCAAGAGAATTAAAACTATATAATAATAATAAAATATAATAATAATATAATATAATAATAATATAATATAATAATAATATAATATAATAATAATATAATATAATAATAATATAATATAATAATAATATGGGTGGCGCTACAGCCCGTAGAGGGCCAGGGCCTAGCTTCTCAGCAACCACTCGTGTTGTGTGTGCTATTGTTCCCTCACGAGTGGAAGGGACCTACAGTTTAATGCCGAATCCGAACGGATTTGTTTGAGAAGCTTTTTCTAGACAGGGAATACTCTTTGAGCATTGTCAGTGAATCGAAAGACGTGGGGTCGTGAAAATTTATTTCGTCGCACAGAGAAGGAATCGAACCTACGACGTCGAGGTTGCGGTCGACGCACATACGAACAACGCCACGGGCCACCAATTAAAACTACATAATTATCAAAAAATAAATATTAAACAAATACAGAACTCACATAATTTCTATTTAGTGTGCAGAAAAAGAAATGCAGATAGATGACATGGAATATAAAGAAGTACAGCAATACCTTATAGAGCTTTTCTCGGACAGCCTAAAAATAAAGCTTAGAAGAGCAACAAAAAGAGCTTAAGAAATAGAAAGTGAAGAAGAATGCCACAAACAAATATCTCTATATCATATAAAAGAGTCATTATATAATACGGAATCCTAAATCCTGAAACCTATGGGACGCTAAAAAATAAGATATACTATCCAAACTTGCAGGAACATATGCAACTTATTAATAACTGTGGAAAATGACATTAAATAAATTATGACAGAAATTCAATCAAACCACTCTATAATGTAAAAAAAAACACCAACAAAGAAAAACTAACTTATACCATACACATCGATATTTCCCATTATAAAAAGCAAGCCGCTTGCATATTTAATTAATGATAGAAACTGGATTAAAAAGACTGCGATGCTAGAAGGTTATTTGGCTTAAAGAAGAAAGAAATAATAGAGACACAGAAAACTACGTCGAAAAAAGAAACGAGTTATATATTAAAAACTATAAGCGAGTCAGACATAAAGATGAACCATTTTTAAGAAAGTTTAAACTTAAGAACGTGCATCTGCATTAAAAGAGCTCCTAAATTTGCAATGGATAATAATGACCGACAGGAAATAATGGATCATTTGGAAGTCACATATTCTAATAACCATAGAGCTGTTGAAGGTCTAATAAATTAACAAACAAATTAAAATAAATCAACAATTTAACACTACTTTTCATAGTTTAAATACATTCATGGAAAACGATAGAAAACATTTTTAGAATCATACAACACTACAAATAACATAGTTAAGGAATCAAATTACAAGGTTATATATCAGGATAAAGAAGCCAAATTAAGGTAAACAAATTTAATTTAATAAACAAATCACTCATCCGAGTGTGTTAACACTAGAAGAGCTAGTCTGTTATAATATACATTTTTACAAATTAAGACTTTTGAAAGCTGAAGTAATGAATACAAGAATGAATGTTTGATATTTGCAATAAAAAAACAGTAAATTATTTAATAACAGAGTTACAATTAGTCAAACCTATACCAAATTCCAATGGTTTGCAAATCAATGCAAGAGAAGTATTAATTGTTGAAATAAATCATCAACTATACATAGTAAGAACTGTATTTTTCAGAAGACATGTTCATTGGTTTATAAAAATCGAACTAGCATAGAATATTTGGATGATAAGTCTATTTTGTTAATAAATGTTAATAGTGAAACTCTAGTACAATATTGTGACAAACGAATTATAAATTTAACGGGAAACTATTTAATCAATTAATAACTGTACATTAGAAATAACGTACATACATATAACAATAGGAAATTACTGTAACTGATAAGTACTATTATCCAGCAAATAATGTAAAGGAAATGTTTGTTAAACCAATCAAATTTGATCAAATATTAATGAATAGTATAGATAATTTAAAACAAACTAAGGAATTGCAATATCATAAAAATGTAATGTATGGTACTAACATAAGCCTTATCTTGATGATAATATTCATAGTCAGAGGAATGTTTTATTATGTGTCTTTGAAAACCAAACATAACAATGTCAAAAGAAGTAATAACATGAAGCCGGATGCTTCTGAGCGCATGGGCCTGTGCATCCAGGGCAAAGTTGTTGATTGCTCTCACCTTAGCGAGATGCTAGCAACGATCCCTGTACATGCACAGGTCAAGTTGACATACAGCCTCCTTGCGGCGCCCTCTGGATAACCTCTACTGCAGTCGCTTAGAGGTGAACCAATGTATGCAGCGACCCCTTGTCCGGGGGTTTAAACCAGGACATGGTCCTCCAGGCTCGGGGGTTTCGCGTGGGGTTAAATTCCCCACCGTGTAAAACACGCAATAGTTCAGAGACGGCAACAAGCCTCGGATACGGATGACCCTACTGCTGACCACCATGGACAACAAAACAAGGACAACGATTTTCGGTTCTGCACGTGGAATGTGAGGTCACTTAACAGAGCACGTGCAGCCGATGAACTTGCGAAGGTCCAGGAAGTCTATAAGGCTGACATCAGCGCCATCCAGGAGGTTTGATGGGAAGGGCCGGGCAAAAAGAGAATGAAAAACTGCGACATATATTACGGCGATTGCTACAAAGAACGAGGGCAGCGCTTGTTTGGATGCGGTTTTGTTGTTCGAGGCAGACTTATGCAAGAAGTCTTAAGCTTTAGATACATAAGCGAACGCCTCACAACAATCCGTATCAAGGCAACATTCGGCAACATCAGCCTAATTTGCGCCCACGCCCCAATGGAGGACAAAGACGATGATAGCAAGGATGACTTCTGTGATCTCCTAAAAAGAACATACGATCAATGTCCCAGCTAAGACACCAAGATCGTTCTAGGAGATTTTAATGCAAAGCTGGGCAAGGAAGGAATATTTGCTAGAGTCGTCGGAAAACACAGCCTACACAACAACACGTCCGCCACTGGACTCAGGCTGTTTGACTTTGTGACGGGGCGAAACATCACTGTAGCCAGCACACAGTCCCCTCACCTCAACATGCTTAAAGCGACCTAGCGGTCCCCTGATCAATCAACCGTCAACCAGATCGATCTGACACTCCTCCAGTGTCCTCGGTGTCCGAACGTTCCGAGGTGCCAACATCGACTCGGATCATTACCTTGTTGTAGCCAAGGTCAGAACTCGGATATCGATTGTATAACGGAGTAGAGCAAGACCAAACAGTTTGACGTTGGAAAGCTACAATCGCAATCGACCGCTGGGAACTTCTCCGATCGAGTCTCCCTGAAGCTCTCAGAGAGTCCAACCCTGCCAGGCGAAACAATCGACGAACAGTGGAACCGTTGTCAAAACGCCAAAACGCTGCCTCTGATGTGTTGGGTTTTAAAATGCCACCTAGAAGAAACCCATGGTTTGACAACGAGTGTCGGCAGGCGCATTCAGCGAAGCTAGCAGCATATAAGGCGACGCTTAATAGAAGGACGAGAGCGGTTTGTGAGCTCTACTAACTTAAAAGAAGGGAAGAGCACCGGCTTCTCAAAAAGAAAAGTAAGGAGCATGCGAAGCGCGCGATCGAGGAAATGGAGAGGTGGTACGGCAGAAATAATGTCCGAAAGTTTTACCAGCGGGTGAAACAACTATCCAAAGGGTACAAACATCGGACAGAAGCCTGTCGGAACGAAGAGGGGCAACTCGTAGTAGAGTCGCAGTCGATACTGAGAATCTGGAAGGATCACTCCTGCAGACTGTTAAACGGCGCTGTCAGGCAGAATGTTCCACTCCACGCAATGGACGATGATAGAAGAGAATTCCGTTACCCCCAATCTAGACGAAGTCAAGGTAGCGATATCGAGACTAAAGTCGAACAAAGCCGCTGGAGCGGACGGATTGTCCGCGGAACTGTTTAAAGCAGCTGGAGATGATCTGGTTGGGCGCATGCACCAGCTCAGCTAGGATATGGTCGGAGGAAAGCATGCCCGACGAGTGGAATCTTAGTATCGTTTGCCCGATCCACAAGAAAGGAGACTCCTTTGACTGCGATCGACGACTCGGTCAGAACGTCACCATAGGCAGCTACAACTTCGAGGTAGTAAACGACTTCGTCTACATTGTCTCCCAAGTAAATAGTGCGAACAACATCAGTACTGAGATTAAACGCAGAATAACTCTTGCCAACCGCTGTTTCTTTGGGCTCAAGAGGCAATTGAGTAGTAGAGCCCTCTTTCGAAAGACCAAGCTCACGTTATATAAGACCTTGATCACCCCTATCCTGCTGTATGGCGCGGAAGCTTGGACTATCCTAAGAGCGGATGAAGACGCACTTGGTCTCTTCGAGAGAAAAGTTCTGCGTTCAATCTTTGGTCCTGTTTGCGTTGAAGGTTCCTGGAGAAGGAGATTCAACCACGAACTGTATGGACTGTACAGCGACATGAGTCTATTCAGGCGTCTACGGATTCAACGCCTAAGATGGCTAGGTCATGTAGAGCGCATGGACAACACTGCTCCAGCCCGAAGAGTCTTCGACTCCGAACTAGTGGGACAACGCAATAGAGGACGACCATGAACCCGATTACGCACTCAAGTGGAGAAGGACCTCAATCAACTTGGAATGCGAAATTGGAGGCAGCTGGCTAAAGAACGTGCCAGCTGGAGAGGATTGTTGACCGAGGCCCAGGTTCACCCCGGACTGTAGCGCCACAAGAAGAAGAAGAAGGATGCTTCTGATTTAAAGCGAGGAGGAGTTACATACTTCAGCACTCAAAATCCGACAACAACAGGAAATGCTGACATTGAACCTGCCAAGTGCATATCAAATTAAATATTTCTGCTTTGTCGAGTAATCGCAATTATAAGGTAGGTCATAAGTTAGATTGGGGAATTTGAATGAAAAAGTCGTGTTTCAATCGTGAACCAATATAGTCGTGGAAACTCGATTTTCGTGTTCTCTTGGAATTTTTAATTAATTTTTTTAGCATACGCGTGAACAAAGTTGTATAGAAAATTCAAATTTGGTGGACAATTTTATATTTATTATTATATTATTGCAGTGGATTTGACCTCCAAAGATAGAGAATGGGTGGGCAAACCTGCGGGCTTAAGCTAGATTTGCTTGCAACTGATATACCATCATATATATGTGATGTAGCTTACCAACTTCAACCACAATACGGCCTTTGTTCCAATCCGGAATTCAATTTTCTGTGGTTAAAATTCCATGTCCGTAAGCATTTAATCCACTACTGCTTTATTTATAGAAGTCCAAACTTGGATAGCAATTCAACTTTTAACGAATTATCCGATTCCATCTCAAGAATTGTTTCCCTGTATCCTCACACTGAAATTGCCATTGCGGGCGATTTCAATGTACACAATTCTAATTGGCTTCGACATTCAGGCCAGACAACACCCGAGGGAAGGTACGTTGAAATCTTTGCTGAGGTAAACAATCTGACCCAGCTTGTAAATGAGCCCACACGAATACCTGACATTGCAGATCATTCCGCCAACACACTGGACCTGTTTCTCACCTCTCATCCTGATAAATATTCTGTTGACATATCGTCGCCTCTAGGCTCGTCAGACCACTGTGTCGTATCAGCTAATTTCTCGTTTTCGCCACAAACAGTTAGAGAACAAATTCCGAAAAGAACAGTATGGCTATTGGAGCGGACTCAACAACTTCTTTAGGAATTTTAACTGGTCACTATGCTTCCTCGATAGTGACGTGGATGCCGCTGCTGATATGATCACAAACATTCTTCAGCTGGGTATGAGATCCTTCATTCCGCATAGAGTGAAGTGCATCAAACCCAGACCAAATGCATGGTATGACTCGAGCTGCAGAGAGGCTATCAGAATAAGAGAGTTGAATTTCCGGTTATACAAAGCCAACCCTACTGAGGAAAACCGGAATAAGTTTAAACGGGCCAGAAATGACTGCAATGCAATAATCCGACGTGTGAAATTCTCCCATGAACAAAAGTTGAGGCAAAAAGTGCTACAATGTCCCAAGGGTAGCAAAAACTTTTGGTCATTCGTGAAAAACATAAAGAATTCTGCCTCGTCCTCAATTCCCACGCTCATTTACAATGACATCCCAGCTGTCAGCTCTTTGGACAAAGCCAATCTGCTTGCGGCGCATTTTGCAGCCAGCTCAACACTGCAAGATTGTAATTTGTCCCCACCTGTACTCGAGAGCGTTGGTTTCACCATGGGACAAATTCACTTCCGCACTCGTACAGTTGCAAGAGTACTTAAAGATCTCGACGTGCACAAATCCGCTGGCCCGGATGATATTCCCCCAATACTTCTGAAGAGGTGTTCTTCTTCGCTGGCAAAACCACTGCGTAAGCTTTTTCATCTATCCTACTCTTCAGGTCTCTTTCCGAGTAGATGGAAAACAGCATTTGTCCAGCCCGTTCCTAAAAAGGGCGAATCTTCGTCACCCACCTCGTACCGACCCATAACACTTACGTCCCTTCTTTCTAAGGTCATGGAAACGCTGATAAATCGTCAGCTTTTGAAATATCTTGAATCGCGGAAGCTTCTTAATGACCGACAGTATGGCTTCCGCAGCAACAGGTCCACTGGTGATTTGATAGCTTATCTCACCGAAAAGTGGAACCAATCTTTGCACAATGCAGGCGAAAGCAAGATAGTTGCGCTTGATATTTCTAAAGCATTTGACAGAGATTGGCATCAAGCTCTTTTGTCGAAAATGCGTGCTTATGGTGTTGATGAATCTCTGCTTCTGTGGATTAGAAACTACCTTTCGAACCGTTCAATCCAAGTTGTTTTGGATGGGTTCAAGTCTGATATTCACAAAATAAATGCTGGTGTCCCCCAAGGCTCTGTTCTGTCTCCGACACTCTTTCTCATTTTTATAAATGACCTCCTGTCTGCCACTTCTAATCTAATCCACTCCTTCGCTGATGACAGCACCCTCAGCTTTTCATATTCGTTCCAAAATTCACGACCCTGCCCTTCGGACGTAATATTGGAACGGCAGCGTATGTCAAGCACATTGAATTCCGATCTGGACAGCATAATTAACTGGGGTAAGAACGACAGAGTGGAATTCAATGCTTCCAAAACTCAATGCTGTCTGCTGTCTCTAAAGCGAACCCCTGATAATCAGCCATTATCCATGAATGGCTCTTGTATCGATGAAACCGGAAAACTTTCCATCCTCGGTATGTTCATCAACACAACACTTAGTTGGAACGATCACATATTCGAGGTCGCCAAAAATGCTGCGAAATGTTTAGGTTTCCTTAATCGATGCAAGAAATACTTCACCCCCTCTGATTTGGCTTTAATCTATAAGGCGTATATTCGCCCAAAGCTTGAGTATAACGCTCATATCTGGTCTGGTGCCCCCAAGACCACCTTGCACCTACTAGATAGAATCCAAAAGCGAGCGATAAAACTTATAGGAGACAATGATATCGCGGGTTCATTAGACTCGCTTGAACATCGACGAACCGTGTCTTCTTTGTCCGTGTTTTATCGTTACTTTAACAAACGATGCTCAAGTGAGCTAGCCAACTGCATTCCTCCACTCCTTGAATTCACCCGCAATACACGTATCGCCAGGAATGCTCATCAGTTTACCCTTAAGCCTGCTTTCGGACGCACAGTGAAATTTAGAGACTCGTTTTTTAGCCGCACTACACGAATATGGAATGCTCTTCCCAGCTCAATATTTCCAATAGATTACAATCCGCAGATGTTTAAGACCAATGTGCACAGGTACCTCCTCTCTCTCTCTCCCTATATACCTTCGGCCCGTGCTGTGTCTTGACCCCGGACAATTAAGGGTATTAATAACCCCTTGAGCACGCGCAAATTATATAAAAAAAAAAAAAAAAAAAATATCCCAGGAGCGGATCCTCCCTGAATCTGTTGCTGATTGATATACAACTGACAATTCGTAGCGCACAAAGTCACCCGCTAGCCACGCTTCTCCAGGACTTTATCCATTGAAATACGTTCGAGTGGCATCAATCCTCCTACTAACAGTTACCTCATACAAAGGAAGGACGTAATCAAACGTACTATTTACAAAACCATCCCGAAGGTAGTACAATTCGATGACAGAGGTATCTATCGAAACGCTACCATCGACGCACTTCACGTGCCTAAAAGTAGACTGCGATCAAAACTCAAAGTCTTGCACAGGCAGTTTACAAATCCACAAAATTCTAAAGTCAGTTAACTGAGGTCGCAGATCAAGAACCTCCAACGGTTTATCCGAATAAACTATAGCCTGGCTATAAGCTGGTACTGGGGCAATAAAATGCGGGTTGTGCAATCTAACAACCCAGGAATGTTCCCGCAAAAAAATAAAAGTAAGATCGAAACGACATTTAGAGCGTTCGATTTCCTACGACGACAAATAACGAAAATTTACTGACTTCAGATGTTACAGTGCTAGACAATGATCTATTTTTTTGCAGATCCTCAGGAGAAGGTGAAAGCAATCGGGAATGTGTTCCAGTGAATATATATGATTAACGAGGTTAGTAGGCCGAATCACGAACTGGAGAACGAAGCCCTGCGAAAGTTTGAGTAAAAGAAGTACTATCCCAATGAGGTTCTGTACAACGAGGCAAACTAGAATAGGTTGTATAAATTCATTATTAAGCTGATAAGAAGATATACTGCACGACTTCTTCCAATAGTCTGGTCTTTGCTTACTACCCCAACGTTATGTATCATAAGAGATTGCGCCTTACCGGCTTTATTCCTCCAAGGCGTTCCTCTAACTCGACACAATTGGCTTAACACAGGACCCATACGGATGTCCTGTAACCTTCCATGTCACACTTTTAACACTTTGATCACTTTTGTACAACATTCTAAACTAAACTGTCTTGCATTCTATGTAGAAAACTCTGTCGCCATCTGTCTGTGGAATTTTTTGGAACAAGATTCGGTTCATTAAATCCGGTACACTACATCGTTTTATAACCTTGTACAGCCCCTTCCAATGTGAATTTGCTTCGCAATGTACGCCTTATGTCTCGATGAATTTGGTCCAGACATTCATTGAAGGACGATAACTCGTTTTCCGTTTGCGATATGCCAAATCTCAGGTCTGCTGGAAGTGCGATTCGAAAATTACCTTTGCCGGTGATGTTGATGTTGTGTCGTGGATAACAGATCGGTATGCCATAAGAAAAACTGGTATTTGTTCGTCCCAGTTTCGTTAATTCCTATCGACCAGTTTCCTTAGATACGCCTAAAGTGTCCGGTTGAACCTATCCGTCCGACTGTGGATGCCAGGGTTTTGTCGTTGTCTTATGTTTGCGTATTGTCCGGTTGAACCTATCCGTCCGACTGTGGATGCCAGGGTTTTGTCGTTGTCTTATGTTTGCGTATGGTTTGATACACTTCCTTAAAGACAATGGACTCAAACTGTCTTCTCTGGTCTCTCTTTTTAGCTTCTCTGAGGAAACTAAAAAGACCATCCATCTTCCAGTTTTGGAAGAATACATTCGCATAAGTCATGGATCCGGTATGACATATAGTGTTTAATTACCAAATTAGCTGGTTGGAAAATGCCCTGCTACATCTTTTGCAACTCCTTGGAATAGTCCTCCGACGTTGTACTGGTGCATCTTCCACGGCTTCTTGATTGCGGTCCCTTCGCCGCCTTGCAAATATCACATTCCTGGATCCATTCTGTTACTGACTGCTGGCATCCAACCCAATAGAACATCTGCTGAATTTTCCAAGCGTCCTTGTGAGGGCCAGCTGTCTTCCACTTTATCCGTTATGATATTCCTCCTAAAATTTCGTGTATTCTCCTCTACGAGACCACAATCAATTTTCGCTTGGTCTTCCTCACTTTTCCAAACGCGATGCAAGCAACTGAGATGCAGAATCTACAGAATTCTCAACTTAACGAAATATACCTGACGACAGGACCACGTTCCACGGCTTCAATAACTTTTGAAACATCCGGGTCATTAATTTGCTCACTGCGGATCTGTTCCTCGGTAAGACGCTTAGCCATCGCACATCGTGTTCCTTTCAATCTGTCCTAGTGCATTTTTTGCACTAAACCTTGCATTGGCACCTGCATTAGCATGCCTTCCTTTTCTGTGTTTTATGTTGAAGTGGTAGTGCATCGATCCAACTGTCCTTCGGCATTAAATTGGAGCAACCGTAGCGTAGCGTGATTTTTTTTCAGATGCAATTTTTGGCCATACAAATACTTGTGGAAGTATTTATTCTTACCACAGCCACAAACTCCCTTCTCGTGTTGCAGTAGTTTCGCTCATGCTTGTATAAGACTTTACGCTAATATACACTTATCTTTTTTTCTCCATCAAATACGCTTGCATACGTGTCCAGCATAAATGTGTTGCCGAATTCTGGATACGCGAGGATTAGTGCGGAGCTGAGCAGCTTCAAATAACGCTGTCTCCTGCGACTCCTTTCACACAAACTACTGCTTTTTCCTCGTCAACTCGTGCAAGCTATGCGCGCAATTAGCGATGCTTTGTACAAAACGCAGGTAATAAGTGCACAGTCCCAGGATCGTCCATAACTCGTGCAGATTTGTATGTCTCGGTCAATCTTTAACCGCTGCTATCAATTCCTCGTCGACATGTATGCCTTCTCTATTAATAAAAAGGCCCAGTTGGCTCACTCCCTTTTTAAAAAGCGAACACTTCTTCGCACAGTATCTCGCGATCTGTTAAAGCGATCAGTCGCGCTTTTTTTTTCGAGTGCATTTTTAATTAACCGAAGCACTGAAGCGGTGCGCTTTTTCCCTCGAGGATTCTATATCCTCAACCAGCAAAATGTTGCGTCGTGCCACCACGTGACACTACATTTATTCCACTCCAATCCCACAAAGAAACTGATCTTGGGAAGGAAATGTGCACCAGTGAACCAGAGCAGCAAATGCCAAGAAAAATCCCCATTCCACCGTTTAAAACCCTCCAAAAAAATTCTTTAGTGAACTGAAAAATTTCAATAGGCATCAAGGTTTTTTGTGAATCAATTGATTCCTACAACACTGCTTTGAGTGTGTTGAAGGACCATAAATGCCAGTTTTTTCGCACGACCTTAAATGTAAAAAATCGTTTAAAGTCGTACTTTTTGGCCTGGATTAATATCCTACTTACTCTCTGAAAAAAGAACTTACTACACTCGGTCTCAAGTGCAAAGACATAAAAATAATAAAAAAACAATACGAAAAATACGCGGATTTTCTCTATGTCGTCTATTTTGAGAACGGTTCAATTCGCCTCGCGGATCTTCGCAAAAACATTAAATCGATTTTTCGGATGCAAGTAAGGTGGGATTTCCAATCTGGATATTGATGTTCGTCTTATATGTGAAACATGTCTACATAGTAATATTCGTTTTGAATGTAGTTTTATTCCTGTTATCGTCATGTTATCGCAATAGTAGAGGTGGAGATGTTGCCATACTCGTCAAAAAAGTATTGATCATTCCGTGTTGCCAATGATGTACACTGTAGTACTCGAAAACATTGGTATAGAAATCAAATTAAGTAATAATTGTTAAGCAATGATAATGTCGTCATAGGAGGTGACCTTAACTGTAGACATCGTAGCTAGGTGTGTCTAAGGGCAAATGTTTGGGGTAACACATTATATAACTTATGCTTAAGACATAGCTTTACAATAATGTACCCATCCAGTCCCACTTACATCCCATCTTGCAGTAGGTACTCCTCATCAACGCTAGACTTCTTTCTTACCAGGAATCCTAACTCACTTACCACACCTATAGTGCACAATGCGCTTAGCTCTGATCATCTTCCCGTCAGCTGTGATATTCTACTTCGTCCTAGTATAAATAATGTGCAATATTTTGATTATAAAAGTGCGAACAGGAATTTTTTATAGATATTATCTAAAAACCCTCTACGTACTTGTCCGAAAAATCTGTCAGCTGTGAATAACTGTCAAGATGTTGATGATTCCATCGCATTATTCAACACAAAATTATCTGAAAGCATTCGTGCTTCTGTTCCATTGAAGACATATCCGAGAAGAGCATTTGCGCTACCTCGAGATGTACTTAGCCTAATAAAGATTAGAAATCGTTACAGGAGGCTTTGGCAGAGCTACTAAACGATTTCCACGAAATGAATATACATACACGCTTAGTTAAAATTCAATTAAATGAGTACAGAAACTCTTTATGGAACAACAAATTAAGCCAACTTAACGCAAACTCAAGGCCTTTTTGGAATTTAGCTAAGATTCTGCAGAAGAAAATTAATTACTATCCAAACCTTGAAGTAAACGGGTCATTGATATCAACTAATGAAGAAAAAGCGAAGATATTAGCAGCTACATTCCTTAAAAACCAAACTGCGACAGCTAATTTTTCGTCTCCTCTTGACTCTGAAGTCGAGAGCAAGATATCTGACTTGAACAGTTCTGCTATTGCCCTACCATCCAATGAATTCACTACAATAGAGGATTTACAATTCATTGTCTCTGAGCTTAAAAATCGCAAGTCTCCTGGCTTAGACAACAAGTAATCGAGTGATAAAACAGCTGCCTGTTAGTGCACTGATATACTTAACGTTTATAATTAACGCGTGCTTTAAGCACTATGCTATATTTTCCAAGTTCACGGAAGAAAGCTAAGGTAATACCTCTCCACAAGCACGGGAAAAATCTTTCGGATCCTGCCAACTACAGACCCATCAGCCTTTTAAATGGTTTTATGATAATCTTAGAAAAAATAATCAAAACTAAGCTTGAAGCTTTTTTAAGTGCTACTGACAGTTTACCTCCTGAACAATTTGGTTTCAGGAAAAATCACAGCACCACGCATCAAATTTTAAGAATTTGCAAAACTGTTAAGCAACAGCTGATACTTAAAAAATCAACCGGCTTGGTTCTGATTGACATCGAAAAGGCGTTTGACTCAGTATGGCACAACGGCTTAATATACCAACTGGTCAAACTTAACTTTCCTAAATACCTCATAAGAATCTTACAAAGCTTTCTGTTGAATCGTGCCTTTACAGTTTACCTTAATGGGTCCTTCTCCTCAAAAAAACCTGTTCCAGCCGGAGTACCGCAGGGTTCAGTTTTGGCTCCAGTGCTCTTTAACTGGTATGCCCAGTGTTCCTAACTGTGATATAGCGCTTTATGCAGATGATTTGGCCATAGGACCAGTTATAGAATATAATAATTGATAGCAGCGGTCTGGAATTCAAGCCTTTTTTGAATTCTACAAACATAGGAAAATGAAAATTAATGTTGGTAAGTGCACAGCTATTTTCTTCACTAGACGAAGACATAATCGTTATTTTCCTACTGGTAGTCTCAAGCTAGAAAACAGCAACATACCTTGGGTCAACACTGTCAAGTACCTTTGGGTGTACTTGGCCTTTAGTTGTCATATTCGTGAGACCTTAGCCAAGATCGATATCCTCATCAAAATGCTTTACCCTCTTATCAATCGCAAATCACTTCTTAACAAAAGGAATAAAATAATAATTTTCAAGGTCATCTTTCAAGCACTGATGACTTACGGTGTCCCTGTATGAAGTAATTGCGCGAAAACACACATCAATCGGCTCCAAATAGCACAAAATAAGGTGTTGAAATTGATGCTCAATCTACCGCGAGATTTTT